>JAWWEQ010000027.1:3108854-3210170 GCA_035583055.1 Torymus tubicola
TATATATATATATGCGCTCCTCTCTTCTTACGTCGTTAAGACGTGCATCACTACTACTACAACTACTACTACGGCACTTTTCTCTCGCAGAAAACGCCAAGCGCCGGCGATCAATCAAGCAACGCCGCGGCCATACGAAGAGCGCGTATACACACGGAAGGAAGGAACATCATCCCCCGTGAGACGATCCCGATGTTATATAGACGAGACGTGAATAATTCATCGCCCGCGGGGGCTTTCCGATGAGAGACAGAGAGAGAGAGAGAGTAATTGGTCATTTTTTCAGTAGAAGAGCAGAGCTTTTAACGGTCGGTAAGAAAAATCCGGCGTGTATCCTCAGGTTTTGGAATTGCGCACACGAGCGAGAATGGAGGTATATAAGAGACGAGATGAGAATGAATTAATTGATGTCTTCATGCGGTTATATTGAGGTTTGTCGTTGTTGATGTTGATTATTATTATTGTTGTTGCTGTTGTTGTTGTTGTTGTTGTCGTCGTCGCTTTTTAAAAACGAAACTATACTCTCTGAAGTTAAATTAGTGAAAATTGTTCCACCATTTCAATTAGTGAAAAAAACTACTAATTTATTAGTGTATATTTACTATTTCATTCAGTAGTTTCATAAAACTACTAATTTGATTAGAAGTTTACAAAAAAAATACTAATCAAATAGTGAATATTTACTAATAAACTAATAATTTTTTCCACTAATTGAAATACTGGAGCAATTTTCACTAATTCAATTTTAGAGAGCAAGGATAATCAGCGCGCTACGCGAACCTATATTCGTCTTTCGTTTATTTTTTTTATTGAAAATTCGATATTCGATTGCTTACATATTCGATAAAACGATAGTTCTCGTATAGGATTTTTATGTAAAAGGAAAATATGGAGGTACATATAGTGTATTATATGTAATGTAGGATATTTGTGTAAGTGAAAAATAATTTAGCTAACATTTTATGTGTATATATAAGTAAATATTCGAGATATTATTTTAATTTGCAATTTATATTGATACTGGGTTGCACTAATCACCCGATTTCCGTTATACATCTCATCAGTGCGCAAATGTTGTGCAATAAATGCAAACCTGTGTATGTATATGTAGTATACATACATATATACCCTTAACAACTCAACTTACATCCTGCTCGAAATTTAAAAACGACATAATTCACATTCCAGCTCGGCATTCCTTTTGGAATTTCTATTACATCCGCATATTCCAGAAATTCGAATATTCCAGGATGTGAATGAACGTCGTTCGTCGCGCATACTTCAAAAATTTTTCTTTTTTTTTTCCACTCCCGATTTTAAAAGGGTTCAGAGAATTTTTCGTTTGATTTGGTGCAGAAATTTAAACGATTTGAATTTTCTACATACGTATAACTGATGCAAATTCGATGTGATATTTGTAAAACCATTCGTACCATATACACGTAACTAAAACTTCGTTCACCTCAAAACGCGCACAATGCGCACGCACGCACGCATGCATGCACTGCACACTTTGATAATATCGACGTTCTATACCATATATATACGAACGACGCCTCCCTCGATGATTAATGCGTAACCACATGCGTGTATATATACGCATAGGTCTCTTATATATATATATATAATTAATCGGCGCGGCTTGCCTTTAATCCTCTACCCTAAGCTCCGATTAATCGGCCGTTAATCATTCGGCTTTCCCCTAGCACGCCTCTTTTTCGCGACGTGACGCGTGTATTGTTGGCGGATATTTATATGAGAGAGAGAGGAAGGCGTTTATTGGACTGCTACGCGTAATCATATAGCGTAGTTCGTTTATTTTTTTTTTGCTTTTTTTTTTTGGTTTTGTCTAGTTGGCACGTATAGAATGGGTATATACGCGATGATGTATGGCGTAGTTGCAATTCTTTTGGTCTATAGGTGCTATTTCCGGTTGATTGTGCGCGGTGTTGTAGGGGGATGGTTTAAGAGGTCATGCGCTTTGTCGGGACGTTGGGTGTGTGTTGTGTATATGAGAAAAGTTTGAATTTTTTATTGGGTAGCAGAAAGGGAATTTTACGGTTTAATGTGTGAGCATATATTACACGTGGTATAAAACATGTCTTTTTTGAATGAGAAGGAATTGATTGATAAAAATTGTTTTCTTTTTGTATAGTATAAATACTTTATGAAATATGAAACTTATACTTTAAGTTCTGCATATCCCATAGATATTCTCTTTTATTTCTGACGCATGGCTTTTTATAAAAGCTCTTTTTAGTATAGACTGTAAATCGCCAAGCGATTCTTTTAATATCAACGTGTACTCTACACATTCCATTCAAAGTATATTTATGGTGTTTGAATGTTTCGTATATTTATTTATTCAGTAAATAAATTACTTAATATAAAAGATGAATTGGGAAAAACTTACCTTTTTCCTCTGTGACTTCTGACGGCTGTTCAATGATGTCCTCGATAATCTGTGGCTTCTCGAATACTTTCTCGACTGGCATCTCGATAGGTGCAGGAGGCTCGTTATTGCTGAAATTGGACAATCATTATAACGATATATCATTATTAATTTTTGCATGACCGCGAAATAATTTTTACTTTGCTAAACTTATTGTATACAAATCATCATTTTTGTATTTTTCATTATTTAATTTTCAGAAGAAGTACTTATAAATCATTTTATAATTTTAAACATGAAGTAAATAAAGAATAATTTATATCTAGAATTGAAACTTTCATAATTCGTTTTAGTTGTTGGTAAAAAACAAATATCAAACAATTACCTCGCTACACGTTCTACAAATAAAATTCGTATTCATATTGCAAGCATTTACTTTTGCCATACTCTTAGACATAATAAATATCTATGTCGGTATTTTAACTGTACATTATGTTTATAAAAATAATTTAATTAATTTTTACTTTATTACAGTAATATTTAATTATATTCAGAACGATTCAGTATACGTTTTGTTTTAGAATTGAGAGTTCTTCGAAGAACTCCAATTAAGATCTTTCATAATATTTTGACTTTGATATAATTTATAATACTAGTGATTTTATATAAGAAGTTAACGACAAATATATTATTTATGAATAAAAACTTATTCAACAAGATGAAAAATACAAAAATAACAATATGGACACAGTACGACGTATGTTTCTATGTATACTATGGTATTTAGTCACTGCAGCTTTTTGGTTATTTCTTTTGTAATAAAAGGGTTTAAGCCCGTAGAACAATGAATAATTGTGTACTTTTTCTGTGACTTTCTTTTTATCTAAATTGGAATATTTGAAACAAAACCAAGCAAAAATTAAGAGAATAAAACCGAAATACACAGAAATCAACTACAATATAAAGAAAAAATAGAAATTCACAAGAAAATGAAGAAATCTACAAAAAAAAACAAAACAAATTGTAGAATAAAAATCTTTTTCAATAACAAATTTATTAACTTTTTATTTCTTTTTAATAAATCTAAAAATTTAAGTATGTAATTTTGCCATCGTTTATTTTTATTTAGTCTTTTAGCTTTAATCGTTTTTTTTCTATATTCTTGTTTATTTCTCCATTTTCTGCCAGGGCTATTATTTGTTACATGTACATCGCATTTTGGTAAAAATTGTTTTACATCATATATTTTGTGATTCTACAAGTTCAGTAATATATTGAAATAGCTCTGTTCAATAAAATAAGAATTACTGTCTCGTTTTCTATGTTACTAAAATTTATATTTAATACTGATTTACAAACTTTTAAAGACTTATAAGATTACACGTTTGATAACTAATTTTACAGTTATGCACTGTTTAACTCGTGTGTTGTGAATCGCATTATATTATACATTTAAAAAAAATAAAATATATTTTGCATTTATACATCGTTTTTCGAAAAACAACTTGATTAACATTATAAAAATGACAACGTTTACAACGAACCTAAATATAAGTAGTTAGTTTAATTTATTTATACATCGATTGATAATATTTGAAAAATCTCAAAGATAAATTGAGCATTAGTTTTTATTAGTACTTATTGAAATCCGATTAACGCGACAGTCTTTTGTAAATCAATTTGATTATAAGAATAACTACTAAATTAGTCAAGGGTTGTTTACGAATTTAAAGTATAAATAGATAATACTTTTTGAAACTAGCACAATAGAATTATTTTTACTTATCATTACTATAATTTGTATCACATAAGTTGACATTATTTTCTATACGCTCTGCGTAAAGTGCTGTACTTGCCCGTACTAGTAAACATATGTGTGCGTAAAACTGGCACTATATGCACAATGCGTCTCAAAAACATATAATAGTTCAGATTTTTTTACAGACACACGTTTTATCTTTATACATCTTTCAACGCGTTCTCCAACTTCTGTTTATCATAACATTTCACACCGTTGCTATGTATTTTTAATTTATTTATAACATACATTATCGTTGCGCCCGTTCAATTAATATATCTGTTTAAATAAACAATCAAATATACATATTAACTGCATTAAAATATAATTATACTATCTCGTTTCGTCTTATGACAATTTTAATAATTCCTCAATCTATCAATCTCAGCAGTGAATCTGCCAACCCCTCCCAAACAATACATCAACAACAGTTACGTACATGTAACAAATAACGCCATTCTAACGATTCCTCTAATATATTCGCCAAATAGTTTACAATATACAAGACTAGACACATACGCGCTTTCGTATTCCAAAGAATTGGTTTCTTCCTCCTCGCCTATCGTCGCCAGGTTACTCTGCCAGTAATAATCATCCCCATCGCTCTCGTCCGTAATATCTTCCTCCTCTTCTTCAACATTTCTTCCTTGATCTCTCACTACTTGTATAAACTCTGCATCTCCGTCAATCTCCTCTTCCTCTTCTTTCACTCTAACATCTTCCACTTCAACTTCCTTCTTCTCCACATCTTCCACCTTTACCATAGGTTCCTCCTCAACGATTTCCTTGTTCTCCACCACTTCCACCTTGATCACCTCATTACCTTGTTTCTCCTTAACAGGACTACTATTCTCACTTTCTTCCGAGGTATCCTCAATTTCAATGGAGATGGTTGAACTATTGCTCATATCGGCGAGACTTTTTCGGCCTGTTACAGAAGTGCTCGTCCCTCGCACAGGCACTTCGTACTCGGTCGAGGTGCCCGAGGACGCCTTCTGCGGCGACAACGCCTTCGCCTTCTTCATCTCCACGATTTCTAGCACTTTATTCGTCTTGTGTTCACTAGGTTCTATCTCCTTCTCAGGAACTACATCAATCCTCTCTGGTTCCTTCTCCTCTTTACTTGAGGCATCCTCTTTCTTCGGTGAACCATTGACAATAGTTCGAGCTTCAGGAACAGGTGGTACGGGTTCCCTTCTAGGCGGTGGTGGCGGTGGTGGTGGTCGTTTCCTTTTTGCTTTCACATCCTTTCTAGGCATCGGTTTCGGTGGTAACACCGGCATTTTCACTTCTTCTTCCTCCTTCACTTCTGTCTTACTATTAACCTCCTGCTGCTGGTTCACAGAAATTCGGTTCACGTGGTTTCTCACAGGCAACGGCGGTGCCTCTTTGACGACTTCCCCATTGAACACCTTCTCCACGAGTTCTGCATCATCTTTGATCGGCCTGAAATGCGTTCTAGAATCAGCGGCCAGGTCAGCTGTATAAAAGATCCCAGGTCGTGGCTCGTGGCCATAACTTAAAGGCGCGTCTTGGAAGCTGAGCGGTGGTTGTAACGTTGGCGTCTCCTCGATTAGTACAGTGTTCGGTGCTACCACTGCCGTCACTCTCTCCACGTCACCTTTCGAATCTACAAACGTCCGAGCTTGCGAGTGTGCTAACCTCGTTAGAAGGAAATCAGGTGTATTGAAATCGACCAAACCGTTTCCTACTAAACTATCGTGATGATGAATGCCGTTAGTCTCAGGGATAACGTCTGGTTGTACGACGAATTGTTCGGATGTAGTTGACGTTGTCGATGTGGTTGAGAAGCGATCGGAAGTTGTAGAGAAACGATCGACAATGGTTGAAAGCGAGCTGCCTGTGTCGTCGGATGTGCTGCCGTGAGTGCTCGAACCATCCTGTGAGCGTGCGTCCAGGTAAGATTGCGCTTCGGCTGGTGGCTCCTGCGAAATAAGGAGAGAAAGCTATTATAAGCAATCTGCCGTGCGCGATGTGTAATTAAGAACTATATTGTTGTAATGAGGGAGAGAGAGAGAGAGAGAGAGAGTAAGAGATACTGTTTTGAGGGGGGGTTATTATTATTAGTGTGACGCAAGGAGGACAGTCACGATTATAAAGAACGGCAGAGTGACGCGAGAATGTTATTTTTTGTCGATGCTTTACAAAAGTTGTCATTTACGTTTCGTCGTTATAATTTGAATATTGAAAGTGAAAGTGACAAGTTTGATGTATTATTACAATTATATTCCGAAACGCGTATATCACGTTAATATATTTTATATTCTTTCGTATATGATTTCGCAAACCTTTTTATACATCTCCGCGCATCGCGTAATAACACATTCGTGCGTACTGTAATTTTCACAAATCATCTACACAAAACTGCCACTACTTGACAAAGTAAAAACGTAAAGTATCTACGTAGCAAAAAAAATCTAAATAATTAACCTTGACTACCATTCTTCTCAAATAATTTTTGTAATAGATAAATGCGTGAGTATTTAACCTACGCTCTGGTAAATGATTATTGCGTTACTAATACCAAAAATGTAAATAACAAAGTTAACATTAAAAAATGGCATAATTTTAAGTACGCAAAGATAAAGTCGAGAAATAAAGTTTTTAAAAGTATACGTCACAAAAACACCTACAAGTTCAACCGTACAATTTCAATTACTATCCCTTCAAAAATTTTATTTACAACTATACTTCTTTAACTGTGATCTCTTTCTTTCTCTCGCTCAACCCCACCCCATTCCCGAAAATTTACTTGTCTCGCTTTGCTCATGACTGGCGACACGTGAGCCTTGGGCGAATCCTTGGGACTATCATTCTTCGATCCAGGGCAGCTTTTCGCTGGCGACGAGGTGCAACTCTCGTAGTTGCTACTCGACTTGGCAGTGTTACTACTCGCAGCACTTCGGTAACTCGCCTGTGACTGTGGTGAACTAGTTGTTGAAGATCCTGTCGTCGAGGATCTACCAGGACTGTCCCAGTTCTTCTTCGTACCTGGAAATGACAAGTTTGATCGTTAAATTGATGTGTTGGAAGAAGGTGACTGTTTTTTTTTTTTTATTATAAAAACAAAATACGTTGCAAGTTGCAACTCTTCGTTGGCTTCGTTATGTAAAAGACTAGCGAGGTGAGTTTGAAGTAAGTACGTAACTTTATTGTCGATGACAGGCAGACGGTAGGAAATCTTGTTAGTGATTGGTTGGCTTTTGTTGAAGTTCAGTAATATATATATTTGGATGATTGAAGGTGAAATGGTTTATTAGCAAAGTTACACGGTTAATTTAGTTTTAAAGTGCAACATTATATATATTTAATGATACTTCAATGGTCTCGAACAAAGAGTTTATATATACGTTTAAAGGCCAAGTATTAAAAGTACATAAATACTTGGAAATGGATCTATTAATTTTCACGGCGTTATATTTTATAGAGCGTATAAAGCTCTTAATCGTGAGAAACATTAGCGCCTATACATTCCGGTAAGGGAAAAAACTATATACGGATGCTAATTAAAAACAATATAACGGCTTCTAACCATCTTTCTAATTAATACGATATACTTTCCCATTATACTCGGCTGACTTGATTAACGTTCACTTGACTTTCTCATCAACTGAAGCGAAATGTTTGCATTCATAACTTCATTACACACTCGCAAAATCAGAAAGTATACGCCTACTGCCCTAAATTACCGCTAATTATTTCAGATACTTTGCTTATAAGGATTTCGATATAATGACATCCACTTTTCAATTAATGGGTTGAAAAAGTTATTTTTAAACGAACTGTCGATACTCTCGTTAAGTATATTTAATAGAAAGTATTGGCACGTTTCATCTGCTTTTTTTTAAAGTCACATTTAGCATCTGCTTATTGTGAATTAACTTTTACTTTGAGGAGGCTCGCATCAACTGAGAATGATCTTTTTTTATTTAAATTTATGAATTAAATGAAAATATTCTGATGAATAAGAATTGGAGAATATTAATAAAGAAAATATACCCTTCATTAAAGAAAAATTACTTTAACTTTGAATTGAAATGTTTATTTTTTACTTTAGCGGGATCGCGGCCATTGTCTTGCATAAAAAAAATATATTACATATTTCACTCTTAAATAATTCTTGAATTATTTTGCTAAAACCCCTATGAAATAAAAATTGATTAAATTACGGTACACGCACGGCATATCTCAACACCATTTTAATATAGTAAGAAACCTCTTCAAATGTTACATTGAAAGCAAAACTCTTCAAGTTGTTTTCTCTGTGATTAAAACTAGTAGGTAGAGAAAAATATCGTAGTAAAAACGACTATTTTTGTATTGTAACTGGCAAACAGACTCTATATTGTTAATTCATGTAATTACTACAACATTATTTATACATATACAGATAGTAAAAATTACTATTATTTTGATTATTTTTACTATTCAACAGCAACCCTCACAATAAAATTTAATAATTTTCCCATAAACCGAACCTGTTTCTCATTTCCAATCAGACATAATAATTATCACTACAAATTTTTCATCCATATACTATCCTTATACTATCGTTATTAAAAACTCGGAAACCTCAAAGGAACCTCTATAATTATAAAGTCAACTCCAATCACCTGGACTAGCCTCGCCGTCAGCTGATCCACGATTAGCTCCCGCATGTCTCAACTTTCTCGGTGGCACTGGTGGCGGTGCCGCAGGCAGTTCCGGTGGTATTTTACTACGCTCTTCCTGTTGTTGCTGTCCATTGCTGCTATGTTTACGTTCAGCGCTTACTACCTCAGGCCTGAGGGCACCACGACAACGTACTGCTAATTTGATTACCAGTTGTGATTCCTTCAGCCGACGTACACATTCGAGTCGCGTCATTTGCGTTACTGGTGTTTCGTCGATGGCGAGGACCTACGAAATATGATGGTTAGTTAGAATGAGGAAGCAGTAAGTATCTTGTTTTTTTTCTGTTAAAAAGTGATGGGTGATATGTGTCATCGTAATAAGACTGTTTTGATTGTTTGTTGTTAACTTATTTGATTGTTCCATATAGAACATGCGCTAAAATCAAATGCGCTTTAATTTGAATTATAATTAAAAGAGTATAAGAAAAATTTGATTATTCCATTTATTAAAATTACGTTACTATTGTAAGATTTGAACGCATTGAAACGAACTTTTAAATTAAAACTAATATTATTGCAATCGTCATCTTTAAAAAAATAAATAAATAAACAAATAGTAGGCGCGGAGCGCATTTAATGTAGCTAGTTGATAAAATATAGCGTTAGCTCAGTGCGAGATGCTAATAATTTTTATGAATCGAAAATTTCTTGGTTTAATATCACATTCACTGTCGAAGTGGTATTATTGAAATTAGTGAGGATTTGTTCGATTGCTACAATACTTACTTGTACTACTGACTATAAAAGCTTTTTCTCCTGCAGTAAACACTTATAACTTACCTATTCAATTTAAACAAGTGAAACATACGCAGGTTAAATAAATGCTATACGAATTGATTTATTTATTTTTTATTTTTCAAATAAATGCACACAACTTTGCATTTTCACTTATTTAAACTTATCCTTAATTGGTCTGAATAATCTTTTGTTTTCAACACGAGCATGAAATGAGCCTTTTCTCTGCCTATAAGATGAGTAGAAAATCGTGCATTTCGCATGACTCGAAATGCCCGATCACCTACTTAACTTTTATGCATAAAAAAGACCTTACTATAAAAAATACAGTGCACAACACTGTAAGAAAATCAATTTCAGTCTCTACTAAAGGAAATGTTTCATGTTCATCATCAAATTACCTCGTCACCCTCGCCAAGGTGTCCCCAGGAACACTTGGCCCTGCTCGCTGGGCTCTGTTCCGCGCAGCTCTGTATGAACAATCGTCTGACTCTCTCGGATGTCTTATTACCACCTTCGAACTTCAATCCAAAACCAAGCCTCTCACCAGGCAGTCGATACACTTCAACTACTTCCTCTGGGTGAGCTGGATCGACAACCTGAATCGTACTCGTCGTCGTTGAGGCTGTTATCGTTGTTGATGCTGCATCAGCTATGGCAGCTCTACGACGTCTATCGTCGATCGACAAGACCGTCACGTAGTTCTGCTTGCCGTCGCCGTCGATGCTCACCACCGTGACGTACTCGCTCGAAGCCGGCGGCGGCGCCTCCACCTCCATCGTTCGCTGGAGGAGGTGCCGGTGATTGGGTTCCTGGCCGTCGGGTACGATTTAACGTAGCATTGCTGAGTGGTCCTCGTCTTGTGGTACCTGATGATGCTGGTACGGTCCGGTTCTGTATGGAAGATAAAGGTGTATCAGTAATTGAGGTTGTGGGAGATGATTTTGAGAATTTGAAGAAAGTGTTGGTCGTTATGTCAAACAGTTTTGAATGTGTGTATCTTATGTTGGAACAATTGTTTGGCTAATAACAAACGAGTGAAAAAAAAAAGTTTAAAGGACAAATTTAGTCCTCTAATGCCTGGGATTTCGTTATATGAATGTAACCTGCTGTATTTCTTACTAATTCGATAATATAAACTTAATTTTAACTTATTTGATAACAAATAAGCAAAAATCGCGTAGTTGAAGTCTCATTGCAAGAAAATAACGAATGGAAGAATGTTCTATGTAAAAGATTAGCAAACGAGGGAGAGAAAAAGTAATTGACTGGATTTTCCATTTTAAATTAAGCGTACTGTAATTAAGTTCAATCACAAAATCCCTCGATACCAATCAATTGCCTATCGTACAGTCTGCCAAACCAGCTATGCGGGATTCCTTCGTATTTTCAAAATTCCAGCTTGTGTCTACTTTCACTACCAAATGAAATAAACTTATATCAATGTCCGTTCGTAAACGCCGCGAGTTCTATACTATTCCGAAAAATTGCTCTGTTTACTACATTTACCTTCTGATGTGCATTTCCAAAATTGAAGTAATATTTGGCTTTTTTTGTTATTCTAGTATAGGTTTTACATTCAAATACTATTGAAAATAATCAGGTATTAAACCGAATACTGAATCACATGCTAAATCATGTACCAAATTGCATGCCACATTATGTATTGAATAATATACAAAAATACATGCTAGATCATATGACGAAACTCATGCTATTATCGAAGATTTTGACAAGCGATCCGGCACATCATTTGGCATTTGATCTGTAGTCGAGTCAGCAATGTAACATGTTCGGAGTTTCAGGATTTAATATGTGATAAAACCAGCCTCATAAAGTTAAATTATAAATTACAATTGAGTTCTGTTGTTTTTAACATTTTTACTTATATGCTTGTAGCTCGGTTTCAATATTTGGGATAGGATCGTTAGCTCTAGTCGTTCAAAAATTAAAATGTAGGTATCGTAGATTTAAAATTGGTATGGAATAGTCATTGTTATCAGAAAACATTAAGAGTGACAAAAATGGAGAGAGTTAAAAAACTAGGAACAAAATAAGCAATAGGATTAGATTTTAATTTTGCCTTATATGACACGGATGTCGTAGTTTGATATTCATATATAGGTATATAAAGTCAGACGAAACTTGTATGTAAAAGAAAATGTCATTAATCAATAACTCTTTATTTACATAGATAAGTGACTACTGCGCGTTTGAAAACATCGGGAAAGTGATTCAGATCTCCGATGATGAAACTCAAAGTGTGTTCAATTTAGAAACTCATTTTCTATATAAAAAAGGAAAATAATATATACGTAATTATGTTTTTATGAAATAGTGCATAACCATAATCGTAATTTCTCTTTCAAACGGTAACTATTCGACATTATTAATTAGTTGAAACAGATGAAAAAAATTCGCTACAATTTTGTAATGTAAATTTCTAAGTTCGCGTGTAGATGTCATTGCCATTCTTAGTGAGCAAGAAATGGAAAATGGCTAATCTTATTGATGTTTACGTTGATAATTCTTAAGCACCGGAAACTAGAAAGTAGACTCTTTTTAAGCGGATGTTCATATATTTTTACTTTCCGTTAATTTCGTTCATTGGCATCTGTACAGAGAAAGTTAAGAGATGTTGGGATGTAAGTATTGAATGAGTATATATGTAACGTATAGTGATACAGATAAATTACAGTTTTTTTTAAACGGTCTAATGACATATGGTAGTTGGTGACAAATATAATTAGATGTAAAATGTCATTTTGTTAAACATATTTTGTGTCCGATATTTTCCTATCTTAAAAAAATAATGGATTTATTGTGAAATCATTTTATTCCTGATTTGGTTGGTGGGAGTAATGGGTTGCTAGGTTACAAAAACAAAAGTGGTGCGCGAAGCGCACTTAGAGATAACTAGTAAATATAGAATTCACAAAGCTACTTTCGAATTTAGTATTGTAGTAACAATCACTGATGAGTTAAAATTATTTAAGTCTTCTCATCATCTTTCTACAGTTAGTGTAATATTTTTTTAATAATTTTTTTTACAGTTCCCTTTCACAAAATTTTAACTTAAGAAAATTATCGAAGAGAATTTTAAAATCCAAAATAATAGATCCAAAAAGACGATTTGAGAAGGCAAAAGCGTTAAAGTTTAATTTTAATTTAACATTTTAAATCCAAAAACCCTGGCAACTGATTCGTTATGAGTGATCCAAAAAATATAATCGTATACATTGTTTATACACGTTTGTTACGAAAGATCATAATAAATGATTACTTATTTAAGAAAAAAACTAGTTCAAACAACTATTAATAATTGAAAAACATATAGATAATCAAATGTCTGATTTGATTAGTTCTTATAATACAATGAACAGTAAAAAGTCCCACATTTATTCTACCAATTTTTGCATACTTCTTTTCAAAAAGCATAATTGCTTTAATAACTTATGCAACAATGGATTAAATTGACATTCTTTCGAATCCGTTCTCATTTAACTACTTCCTTGTACATCCAATGCGCTTAAGCTTATACTATCCTACAAAACTAACTATATTACAATCAACCCTGACACACAGCTACATCAAACCTAGTTCTAAACAACCTCTAACACAATGAAATGTCACCCAAATCAAAGTAAATCAAGTCTTCGCAGCGATTGAATGTGACCGTTGAAACCCCAACCACATGCGGTCGCCACGTCTATGTGCACACTATACGGAAGAAGTGCAAGTCTCACTACCGCTATATACCGTAGAAGAAGGAGAAACTGTGTCAGCAGAGCTATGCGCGCGACGCTCTCGAAACCCGCGTCTCCGCACAGCGGCGGCGACTTTTGCAAAGCGTATATTTTTTTCTAACCCCCCCTCCTTGGTCCCCTCACAATCTCGCGTATACAATAACACACAAGTATATCTTTTTAGTCTCTTTCTTATTCTCGTCCTCCACGGCTATTTGCTTATTAATATAGAGAGAGAGAACGGAGACGAGGAGGGAAAATAGCGCCCCGCATATTTGTGAGCGCGAATAACGCGCGCGTATGCAGCGGCCGCGTGGGTTGATGGATATAGATACGCGAAGGATTCGGGTCGTGACTTTCTATCCCGGCTGAAAAACGCTCAAACGGTGTCTGTGTATACGTGTAGCACGCGCGAGAGAGAGAGAGAAGCTGTGTGTGCGCGCATACTGCAACTTGGACGAACGCGACGACGACGATGTATTATAGTCGCGCGGGTATTACTGCACTTTGTGGGTCGTCGCGTGACCTTTATGCTGTCGTTTAAGGAGGTGTTGAATAGCACGGTATAGGGGCGTTGCTGTTTTTTTTATGGCAAGTTGAAACGGTTTTTGGGTAGTTGTGTATATGTGTAGGATAAGTAAGTTGTTGAGAAGAGAGTCATTGGGGTATTGACTGGTTAATGGATGTCTTGTGGTAGAAAACTCAATTAAGCTTTTCTCAGGGAATTTTAAAGGTTTGGTGGAGGTATAGTCCAAACGATTTTTTATGAAAAATATGATTACTCTTTGAGAGAAAGTAAGTGATGGTCAAAGATTGCGGATTAATAGGGGGATACATATAGTGACAGTGATAAAGTGACCACATTTATATGAACATTTATGTAGATTAGCAATAATATTTTCGAGTATATATAAGATAAGAAAATCGACTTTTTCAGTGAAAATTTTTTATTGGTGTCGTTTGACATAAAAGATTTAAATTAAGTATATCATAAATGGTATGAATTAAAATAAAAGATATGATAGGCAAAATAGCAGCTTTAGCAACTAACATAGAAATATTCATTATTTTATAATTATTTAAAACAACATAAATAAACATTTAAAATTATGAATATACATATACAATTGGTGTTTATAAAATTAAAGTTTAAACGATGATCTTAATCCGTTTTAGAAGTTAAAATAATTTTTTTTTATATAATTTCTTTTTCAGTTACCTGCGGTTACCTAATAAAAAACGATAAAAAAATCACTAGAGATTCTACTAATTTCTAATAAAAAGAAATCATACGAATTTTGTACGCATGACGTAGAATTTAATATTTTATTTAAATGCCTTGTTACCGGGGTTCAAATTTCGGCAGGAGATTTAAAAATATTTTTCTCTTAAAAAAGTGATGACAGGATGTTGTGAAATATTTGAAAAAGCAATGTGATTGGTTGATAGTTCAATATCAGGTCTGAATATAATTCAAATGAATATTTTGATATAGAAATTAATTAAATGTTTTATGTGTGCATTTGAGTAAATTAATGAAATCATCATTAAATTATTCAATATCCCAATTGATTAAAATTGTCTGTCAAATAATTTAAGTATAAAAAAAATGTTCTGATTTGTTTCCTGGCTTGAAAACTTAGAATTTACATCGGTTATTTAGTATAAAGTCAAAATTTCGGTTTTATAAAAAAAAATTAAGCGCGCGCAGGGTGCATGGATATGACTAGTACATTAATAATTATAATACACTTTTAACAGTATAACTTTGAAAATCATTTTTTTCTAATATTAAGCTATGTAGCTAGAAATATTCATTGATAATTAGAAGGATTGTTAACTGAAATGTTCATAACCATCCGCAAGTAACGAAAAATTATATTCATTATTCTAACATGTCGCAAAGACGTTCGTTTATTAGATAATTACCAACAAGCAATCCATTCAGGGAATAGTATTCGAGGCGTAAAGCTACACGACAACATGTATAATTAAGATGTCATAATTATATGTATTAGGTACAGCTGTACTTTTAATTTAGTATCATTAAGATTTATGGTTTCCCCATTCGTTCTTTAGTATTTTTATTAATCTAATTACATTGACACGATACTCATAAACGTTCCAATAACTTATATTTTTTAACTTTAATACTAACTATCACTCGTAACCTTTTAAATATAAAAAAAATAGTATTAAAATAATTGTTCTAGATCAACTCAAACTATAAACCAATCGTAGAAGATAAACTTTATTACGTAGAGTCCCAAAATTCACATTTAATCCATTAAAAAACCTATTTCACCCCATCATTCTAGTTCGCCAGATGAACAAAGAAAAGACACCGCAGCTTACTTTATACTACTATAATTGCTTATACTGGCAACAATCGAAAATAAAAATACTGAGCATTTGGAAAATTTCACCACGCGACGACGACAACACGTTTTCTTCCCGCTACTATATGCACATATACTCGTGCGCTATGCTACTGCTACTGCTGCTTTCGGACGAAGTCCTCATTACGACAAAGTTAATATATCGACGTTGTGAGAGCTTTCATCGCACCTGGCGCACGGACATCGTCAGCTGACCTCACAACCCACACATAAGAGAGAAGTTTCAATCGTCTATACGGTCACTTATCAATGGACCAACATATATATATATACAGGGTGAATTACCATTTTGTATATACTATATACGAGCGAAAAAAATAAAAACGACACTTGTAGTATGAGATTTTTTATACTGTAATCAGCTGAGTACGACATTTTTATCTGCGACTAAATCATTATGCTTGAGTAATGACTAACGTGATTGATATCTTGGACGCTTTTCACGTGTTTAAGTATGGATTTTATATATATATGCGCGTCGTAGGTGAAAGTGTTATATTGATGACAATCTTTCAACCGAAGATATAAAACTGCGTGCATATATAGAGGCGCCTTTTAAAATACCAGAAATTCAAAAGTGAGAGTGTATATACGCACGAGTCGAATATGAGGCCGTGTGAATACAGTCTTCGCTGAAAAAGTCTTTATAGGTATATATACATGCAAACTCATGAGAATCATCGTTAAAACGCTGCATACAATTACCTCGTATATAAATATATATATGAATACGTCGAACCTTTTCATACGTCCACTATTTTTCTTTTTACACATACACACATAATCATTCAAAACCCACGCACTACGATTAAAAAAAAAAGAAAAATAAAGCGCATCTCTTCAAAAAGCCACTACTATACTTTGTTTCCTGCTTATACAATCCTCTCTTTTATATATACCACAAAAGCTCACGCGTGCACACATTGTATAAATCTGTGTAAATCGGTCGTTATACCCTCGCGCGCTCGCCCGCTGCTGCGCTAATCACGATGCGCACGCTACCGTGACACCATGATGCCGCATCGAGCTATAGTGTAAATATAACGCGCACGCAATTCATTCCAATTCACCTAATTACGTAATTGCCAGCACGAGAGAGAGAGAGAGAACGCGCGTGAATCCTGAAATGAGGTTATATGAATAGCTCGATATGTATAGTACGTTTGACTGATAATGTAGAAAGATCATCGTCCATTGAGAAGAAGAAGAAGAAGTTCTTCTACGAAGAAAAGTCATTGTGCTACGCGAAGTGTTACGCTTGGCTAGCCTCGTTTCTCGCTGCGGCTGTGTGTTATTAAGGGAACGAGGGTTCTAATTATACATATCTAATCGCCTATTGGTGCATTTTTATGTGGTATATTAATAGGAGAGGACCGAGAGTGTGAGGAGAAAGATTAACGTTGTTAGTTTATGTAATGATATACCTTTATGGTATATATGTGGATGATAATATAACGAAAATTTTCGTTAAATGGTAAAGTACCAATTCGACGCATAACCCGCTACGAGCATTTAATAAAACCCTGGTTCACACCCATCGTATACACGCACTGTATAACAAAATTACCCTATACGCGGGTCTCGAAACGATCACCCATCGCGGAAAAGACTGGTTTATCCGTCATTACAACATACATAACATACGCATCTCTTTACTTGATTACAGGTGTGTATATATATATGGAAACGCCCAACGACATACTAATACCCATACGCGAATACTCGTGTAGATTACTCGACCCAAACAAGTTGTACCAACGTCGTCGGGCGAAATGAAAAGTCGACGGCACTAGCTTGGGTATATATTCAAATTTTTCCGTATACTTCCGAAGAGGGTCGTGAGAACGTCTCCTTGCTATATAGCCGGAGTCTTTCCACTCCATCGGCGCGGATAATTAGGTGCCCATCTGCACTGCAGCAACAGCGTGAAAGTTCGCGCCATGATCATCATGCGTATGTGCAGTGTATGTGTGTGTGAATATAGGATCGGTATATGAAGATCTGGGATCGTTGAGGGGTTTAGCGAGGTTTTGGAAAAGTGTGGTAGTAATTGTAGTGGTTATATTGCGGTGAATGTTGTTTTTTTGTAGGTATGTGAAGAAAAAATAATTAGTGATAAAAGTTAGATTTTTTGATGGTATATGCGTGTGGGATGGATTTGTATTTGTATGAGAATTAGTATAATTTATAGTAATTTTAATGGGAACACATGAGTCCACGTTTTACGTTTCGTATTAAAAATAGTTATATTTGCTAAAAAATGTATCTATATGTGTACATGTGAATCCATTGTGTCAAAAGAAAGAGACAGTGATCTAAATTTCATTCAATTAAATAAAAAGTAGGGTAAGTGCATGACAAAAATAACTTCTGATTAATATAGTAACTACGTAATGATCCACTATACTTTCATTCATTGGCGTTAACTATAATTAAGTCACAATTTCCTCGAGAATCTCGTAATCTCAGGGAAAGTACTTTAATAAGGGAGACCGTTCACTATATATATTATAACGCTTAGCGAAGAAGTGCTTTTTCCATGAATTATGCTACACCTTATGGAAAACTGGAAAATCCATCTGTTTTATGTCATTATCGTATCTTTTCCAAGATCTCCAAGCTAGACGAACAACTCAAGTAGACGTATATAGATAAATTTATGAGCTACGGAAACCCGATCACCATATATATGTATACGACTATATATACAGAATATCTCAATTTAGAAATTTTCTTATTCATTTTGATGACTATATATACTTTCGATTTCTTTCCTCAAAATAAATGCGGTCCTCTTTATATACATACATAACGCGTATATACATCTTTCTTAATAGTCCATCTCATACACTCTTCACACATATGGCATCGATTAGCATCCAAAATATCTAACCCAATTAGTAACGGAAATTTATATAACACTCGTACAACCCACATCTCCATACGTGCATCCTCTATATATACATATTCGAGAAAAAGTTTCTTCTTAACTTGTTTACACACATGAAACCCCACGTTTATCAGTATAATCATAAATCGTCTTCTCAACCTTTACTCTTCATCTATACGCGCGCGCATGACTTTTTCGAAAATGCATCATCGCATTCGCCGCGATATGAAAGTTTCTTCTCTCCTATACCTGCGCATATATACTCAAACGAAGACGTTTTGTACATATATATATACACATACACGCGATTGTACGGCACGTTGGTGTGTGACGACGCGGTTCACGCGCGCGAGTTTGGTATTTAATAAACGTTCATGCACACACACACACACATAGCCACAAAGATAACCCCTTCGGTATCATACGCGTATGCCATTGATTTATTAAAGGCATTAAATGTGAAATTTAAGATATAAGATAATCGGCGCGTGCGCGCGCACACGTCGGCAGCATCAATTTCAATTTGCGCGCGTTGGGGTATACATATATATACCGTGTACGCGCGGGGTGATGCGCTGTGTGCAATCTTCCTTAGCAATCTAGAAAATTATTGAAAATCGCCGCGCTGTGTGCCATCAGCTTCTTCCATATACCTATATGCGATGGGTTCGCAGACATACTGTATAGAATGCAAATCGTCTGCTTTCTACGCGCTTTTCCTATCCGCGAATAAATTGAACACACATACGTATACGTACATCCGAAAGCATATATACACACATAGGGTATAAGGTAAGGACGAGGATTCGCTCGAAATTGCGCACGCACGCGCGCGCGCGTGTATATATATGTGAGTTGGATAGATTCAATTAATAATTATCGCAGCGAGGATCGCGTATGTATATATATATAGCGAACGGATACAATTACGCGCAAGGAGGAGGCGTAGGTGTAATGCACGCCCAGCTCGTCGTTTATCAACGCGCGGACGCTACGTGATGTGCAATTCTCTCTTTCTCTATATATATATACTTGCGTAGTTTTATAAAGCCTATACGGTTGCGATATGTATAGGCCCCGGAGATGGTCTATCTGTATACTTACGTGCGCTTTTTCGAAAATCTAATTTCATGTACAGTTGGTTCGTAGAATAACAGCGAGTTATGAAAGAGCAAGCAGTACGTATAGAGTGGACACTTGCGCGGGGGCAATTTATGGATACAACGTGTCAACGCACGTTGTCAACACGTTTCGATATTTATAATGTCCGGACAACAACGTACGGCTCTATGTGTAGGGAGAGAGAACCGGAATGCCGGTGTTGTTAGATCCTGACTGGCAAGGTATATAGTTGAGGTGAATGACAATGATAACAGTATGTATATAAAACGACAACTTATAACGTGTATGAACTTCCGTTAAAAAGAAAACAGTGTACTTATATTTTTTTATATACACATTAAAAAACAATTAGCAAACATATATACCAGAATTTTTGCTGAGCGAATTTTTGAAAATTTTTACCAACTACACCGCGACATAGCGTCTCTCTCTAAAGTTTTCACCGTCGACGTCTTTAGAGAGTTAGAAAGCCTTCTCTTCTCCTCGCTCTCCGCGATTTTTTTCTCTCTTCGGATCCTCTCTCGCCGTGCACATTGTGTCGCACGAGGTAGAAAGTCGAAGGCGGACAGCAGCGTCGGGGTCAGCAGCTACAGCAGCAGCGGTGGATCAGCTGTTCCTGCGCGCGAGAAGATGTAGATGTATATATATATATACGTAGAGGCGAGAGAGTTTAATCGCACGCCCACGACTGAGTGAGGGAGAGAGAAGCTTTCCTTTGGATTCCAAGCGACGAGTGGGTTAAGGTTCGCGTGGTTGCCGTTTCGATTGGTATATGTATATATATATATATATACTACTCGTGAGTTGCTGGATCGTGGGTGTGTGTGTGTGGCTTTTGGAATGTGTCTGATGAAGTTTTTCTCTATTTGGGTTGAGATTTGTGAAGGATTTTTTTTTCGTTGTTATTGGGTGTTAGATGGGTGGGTAGTATGGTTGTGAAGAATTTTGAAAATTAAAGGTTTGATAGTTTTATGGTTGGTTTCATATTCGGATTTTTTAATAATTGAAGATGCAAAATGATACTTAAAATCTTGATAAAATATCGGTTTCTTGTGTATAGAATATAATAAGATAAGAAAATTTATAATTTAAAAAACGCATAGTATCATATTAAACGTAACTTGTATTTAGATATATTCTTGCATGCTATAAACGTTAACTTTTAAACGAAGAAAGTTTTGTACAAAAAATTGATCTACTGTTAGAAAACTCCCAGTGTATATTATGCAAAATAACCCACCAATGCATCGTCACTGAAAATTCCACGACTCGTTACGTCTTCGCATCCCATTATATACAAACAGACTCTTATGGTCTACCTTTAAAGCTCCCTCATACATACATATATGTATATACATACATACACGCTCGTGTATATGTATATGCGCTTTATCCGATTTCACGGTTACGCGGTTCGCCGGGCCTCGCGCACGCATGCGCAGTAGATGAATGACTCGCTAGGTGTTTGAATTACGGTAGCACACGCGGTGATTATAACATCCGCGAGTGTGTATATAAAGCGCGAATGGGAATGTTAATGAGTTTGTAATAATCATAAAGGGGATTGTGAATGTGTATAGTAGTGCGTGATAAGATGCGGATGGGCAGTGGTTGCAGGTTTGGTATATAATTACGTGTTATTTGGTTCAATGTGGAAGGTAGAAGTAGATGATTAAAAGTATATGTATATGTACAATGTGACTGTGTGTACCTATATACTTTGTATATAAAAAATTCCGAATACTATATATATACTTTCGTTTGGAGGAACCGAGATTTATTGCTTTGTAAAAATATATTTTTGTAAGCGATACATCATGCATTTATACATATACAGACGTAAAATATTATATACAAAGTTTCAGGTCAAGTATTTCAACGAGCACCTATACCCAGAAGTCACACATATAGGTATAGCAATGTGTAAAAATTTCATAAATTATAATTGCAATTAATTTTAAGCTGCGCATGGTATCAGCACCAAAGTTGGTATAACGGTATGTATTATACCTTATTGCAGATGACAGAAACAAGTGTGTGTGCGTTTGGACTTAACATAAATCAAAGTGTGACTCTTCTTAATTAAAGTATACGATACTTAACGTGCGCGTACGATCGATATTGAAAAATCGCGTGTTACCAATCGCTTACTCATATAACCGCTCATCTGTGTCGACCACTAAATAAACGAAGAATATAGCAATAAAAATACGTATATACATTGAAAAGTACAAAATTTTCTCAACTTTCGAATAGCCAATCGAATGGCAATATAATAATTTCAAAGATATAACTTTCTCTTAAATATCATCGCAAACGAGCCACGACGACAACGACGACGACGACGACAATGACTATCGCCACCCACAACCACTAGCTAGACACATCACACGTATATATACTATATACACCGTTAAAACGTATATATAGCCGCAGAGAAACCGCAAGGCCAAGAGCATCAGTTGCATTGTCGCGCATTTGAATGCACGTGTAGCGAGTCGACAGTGTGACCTGCCGCGACAAGTCGTATAAAACCGAGGTGACATATACACTAACTTTATGAAGATGATGGTAATTGCGCACGCGGAAGAAAGCGACGAGTGAGCGAGTTATGTACAAAATTTATCATTATTTTTTTTGGTTTAATTTTGCATAAAAAAGTTGAATATGCACACTCAAAAGTTGAATTAATGAAAAATCCATTAAAGATTAGTTAAAATTGCTGCACTAAAACATTAGTGAATATTCACTGATGAAATAGTAAATATTCATGAATATTTCACTAATATTTCCACTAAGAATTATTGAATATTTACTATTTCATTAGTGAATATTCACTAATCTTTAGTGGATTTTACACTAATTCAACTTTAGGTATCATAATTAATTCGAAGGGTAAATTGATATATATATACACACGTTGTGTTTTTCTAAGATATCGAAAATAATTTAAGCTATTTCAAACGATAACCGCAGCAACCTTTGCAAAACAATTCGAACCCTCGCTATACAAACTTATCCGATCCCATCTGAAAGCAACAACAACAACAACTTAACGTATATCCGGCACCCCATCCTCTCTCTCTTAGAAAATCTTCATCACGTTCTAATAAAAAAAATACACATTCCCTCCTATCGCGACGGTATACAAAGCATTCCTGTATACTCTCCTCCCACTACTACACTCGACGAGAGAAAATCCTTCTCGATAAATCCGCAGTTTCCAAAAGAAGAAGCATAAGTTCAAGTCACGCGTGTGCGAACACAATCGACATATACGCAGCAAAAGAGAGATGGCAATCTCTAATCGATCGCCGCGAGTATGGTATAGCAATTAAATCCCGTGGGGCATGAATGCTGTGTGATGTTTGAGGAAGTGCGTATGTTGTTTTTTTTTTTTGAGAAAGCAGAGGTTGACGGTTACGCAAGTGGTAAGGTTGCTTGGTTGTAATTAGGAAGAGAGTAAGTAGAGAGACTTGATGGTCAGCGTGTAGTGTAAGGTTCAGGTTGGTGATGAAGGTATGTTTCTTTAGTTTTTCCATTGATGGCGGTATTGTGAAACTGGATTGTTATGAGATAACATCGTTTACTCTGGCTTAACCAAGTGGTTGAAGTTAATTATTGTAGATTCTTTTGTTTATACACTGATAAATAAATGTAGGGAAAAATTTCCATTTTGTCCATATTAACAAAAAATAAAAATTGCCCATTTGGGTATAAATGTTACTAGAAAAACAGTACAAATTACTATATTTGTTATAGGAAAAATTAATATTTTTCGTTGGATGAAAACATGAAAAATTTTCCCTAAACATTTATCTATATCACAGTATGGATACTTACGATATATAAACAACTAAAAACAAGTAAAAAAAACGTATTAAACATCTGTAGAAGACCATTATCTCGCGACAATATATATTTTTTTAAAACCCGATTATCCCAAAGAATATCTACCTGTATAACGTCCTAAAATCCTTGCGCTATAAATACAGCACGCAAATAAACATTATTCAGGCATTCCTAGAGCTTAGAGAACGAGAGAGAAAGAGAGAAGTTACATTTATGCTAGGTTATTCGCCTCCGCTCGTTCATGCTCATATACATACGCTAGAAATTCAGTCGTGTATCGCGAGAAAGAGAGAGAGAGAGAGAGAGAGAGTCGTTTTCGCCATTGTGTGCGTAAAATTATGTCTTCACGGATTGACTTCGTAATGATAGACAAGAGAAGGCGAAACGAGATATATATACACGCGCCTACTTATTATTCGCGACTTTTACCATTTTTATATATCACTCGCATAAACGCGTGCGAATTCCTACGCGTATAGATTTACTTTTTTTTTTTTTTTTGCTGGGTAACGTATACGTTTGTACATATTATGTGCGAATGGTTTTTGTTAATATGGTTTCGGTAGTTGTACATGGTCGATGAAAGAAATCTGTGCATGTGTGTGTGTGTATATATATGTCTGTATAAGGTTTAGGTAGACTTACGCAACTGGAATGCGATGAAGGAACTTATGGCAATTACTCACCTGTAACAAGAAGAAAATGACAAAATTACTTATCGCGATAGTAAATTATGTATTTATACATATTAATATACAGTCTATCCTGGGTTATTTATGTAACCAATAATTGAAAAATTCTTTGTATTTCTCTTCTAAGCTCGTTAACCATATTTTCACATTACCATACCGAACGACGATTATTATTTTTATATAATTAATTTTAAGTGAATTTATTATTTCAATACATTATAATTATATTCATCATTTAAAGAAACCTTGTTTGTAAACATTCGTTTGTAAACTAAAATCTCTTCTATAATTCCAATATATCTACCCGATCATTAACGATTTCGCGACTTCAGACATATCCCATCACATCAGCGTCATATCAGAGAGAATATTAACGTCGAGTCGATCAAGCCCGCGAGCATTGATGCCCGACAATTTTAACTGTAAACTCCAGCTGATTAATAATTAATAAGAGCATTAAAATCAATTTCACCGCGAGCCTATATACCGCTGAAAAAAGAAAAGAGAAAAAAAAGAAGAAATTATGTCGGTCGATCGCCATGGTGGTATGTATATATATACACCGCTCGACAACTGGTTAATCGATCTAAGAACTCATTTGCAATCCCATCACCTCTCAACTACTTAAACAGCTATAATACAAAACACGCGTGTGTACCAAAAAAAAAAAGAAAAAAATCGCACGCACTCGATCAACTATATAAGCGCTACTCACCCATTTACGCGGCTGACCGAGCAAAATCAGCATTGATCGAGTTCTCACACCACAGCTCGAGCTATCGAATCAATTTCTATTTTTTTTTCTTCCTCTTTCATTTTCCGTACCTCCTATATATAATCCATTCTATTATACACATACACACACGTATATAGTGTTGTCCCCCGTCTACACGTCGCGGCGCGGAAATCATAAAGCGAGAGAAGTATATAGAAGAGGAAAAAAAAATTAGCAAAAGCCTGTGTGTGTGAGAGAAGGAACGACTGCGCGGACACCGTACAAGTGCGCGCACGGCGCGTAACGGAATCCATGGCCGCCGGGCGAAGAGAGTATATATATATGTATATAGCGAATACAACCGCGTGTTTCTCGGCCACCAGCTGCAGCATGAGAGAAGCTGGTTGAGAAATCCTTTGCTACATAGGGATTCGCGTAGGCGGAAAGGTGTATGTATGTGTGTATGTATGCAAGCGAAGGTATATAGGAATGCGAAGCAGTAGCGATTGTTTCCGATGGACCCGGAAGAAGAGAAGGAGGAGGAACAGGATGGTTAGTCTCTGTCGGGTCTCGGTAAGGTAGAATGCTTGGGGGATAGGGTTTGGCGGCTTGTTGCGCTGATGAATGAGGGTTGTTGTGGTGGATTGAGATAAAGGATATAAGAATTGTATGAGTTATAGTGGTTAGTGTAATATAATTGTACTTTGACAGAAAAAAAAATTTACTATGTGCTCTGGTAATACGACTATATGTATATTATAAACTAACAATTTTTTCCATGTTACATAGTAACTTTTCCTATTCATATAGAAAAAATTTTGCTTTATATAATAGCAATAGTCTATAAACCGTCAAAATAAGGATAATTGTAATAGAATTGAGTATTGATGATATTTTAGTTCAAAAGTCGTTTGGTTCGAAACAATGGCTTTACTTTGGTCAACTGAAATCCTACATCGAATACTAAAAATTTATTAGCAAAACGGTCACCAATTTCGCAACTTTCACCGATTCATGTATCTTTTTTACTCACTTTACATTACCGCAATTCCACGACAAAGATTCAATACCTACATATAAACAATTCCATCAAACCCACTTTTTGACTACATCTATCTATATATAGACCTAAATTTAACTCACAACCACAACAGCAGCTGTTACAACTACTTCTTATACTTTCAATCCGCGCTCCTTCGACAGCCGATACGCTTTGCACACAAGCCGTAAAAGTTCGCGTCACTTTGTATATAGCACCAGCGCGGCGAACCTGCTTCAAAGAGTGAGGACCAAAAAGAAGAATAAAAAAAAAAGAAGAAGGATACAACCGCGAAAGTACGCGACATCATGGCGTATAGTCAGGTTAATAAGATCCCGCGGCGAAATGAGTCATTTTGGACCGGCAGGCCCCCGCCACCGAATATGGAAAAGTACTCGACGTTCAATCGCGTGAAAAGTAATGCGATTTTTTCAAAACGATGATTTTTTTATTAATTATTACAAGGGTTTTTATAACATAAGATTGTGTCATAAATTAGTGTGAATGTTTGTCTGTTTTTAAATATACGAAGGTTAATAAAGTCATATACATGTATCGGTAAATTTATCGTAAATAATTAATTATGTTAAGAATGTCTTCGATAAAATATTTCACCAAAACATTAAAAAAAAAAAATTATACACTTTGAACCTCCGTTATCACTATATACAAAATACCATCACACACATTCCACAACCGAAAACCGCATACGTACCTCCAATCACCGGTAATTCATATCCCAACATCTGTCACCTCACAATATAATCCCAACTACATATTATTTTTTTATATATATATAAAAAATACATTGTCTTCGCATGAACCGTACGCAAGTCATTAAGGTCCAACCGCGTCGCGAGACCTGTTGTCGACACTCATGACACCGATCATGTTCTCTCTCTCTTTCTGCCGCGTATATATACCACCCCATATAGGCAAGTGAGAACCGCGTGTACAAGAGTGTAAAAAATGACGGCAATCAGCCGAAATTGGCGAGTGTAAGGCTGAAAAAGGAGCTGTTTTGTACATGGTCGAGATGGAATAAAGTACTTGGTGGTCGGGGTTTTGATATAGTTTTCGTAAAAAGTTGAAGGTGTTGTTTTTTTTTGTTATATTTCGTATACTGGATTCTGATTATTAAAGGTATAATTGAATATCAGAAATGTAGAAAAGAAATATTTAGCTTTCTGTATATATATAGACTCTCGCGAGAGATTCACGTGACAGATGCAAGAAAGTCGCGTCTGACAAAAACGTGACCTTTTTTTTTGCTGGGAATAATGACTGACTGTAGAAAGCTTCGTGACATAATAGTGTCATCATCATCGTCTCTTAATTATTTTCTAAATAGTCGTTTATACTTGACGTATTCCAGATATATAAATCAATCTTTTACAATTTCACGCAATGTCCTAAATAAATTAAGAATAAATTGAAAGTTAAATTCCTAAAAGCATTTTATACGATTTACAACCGCTAAAATGTAAAAAACAATTAGTAAAAGCTTTAAAAAAAGAAAACCGTTTCTACTTTCCACTAACGCAATGCTATTCCTTACACTTATTTACCATTTTCCGCAACCCCGGACACAACAAGTTTTAAAAAAATGTCATCCTATGTATACCTTACGCAAACGTTACCCATCGCAAAACCCAACCAGCGAAACGGCCACTATACACGTACAGTATAAGATAGTACGTACGCATACACTTGCAAGTATACACTTTCGAAATCGCACGCGGCGCTAATTGACTTTGCGCTGTGTTTTACAGTTACGAAGTATCGAGTGAACTGCGGCAACGATTAATCGGCCCGATGCACACGCAAAAAATTCCTGTTTCCTCCCAGTTTTTTTCATCTTGGTTGTTTTTTTTTGGTAAGGTTTCGAGTATCTCTCGTAAGGGTATTAAGACATTTCGAGTAGACAAGGTACAAGTGTAAGATTTTTGAAAAGTCAGTTTCTCTGGTATTCTTTATTTGCTCGTTCATAAGAATCTAATTTCTAGTGTGTATACATAATTGTTACATGTGTAATTGGTAATCTGTATAAATAATAAGATACTCAACGTTTAAGAGAAGAAATTGTTTAATTTGAAAATGATAAATGGGAAGCGGTTAAATATACAATTAAAAAGAAATCAGTACTACAGGTTGTACCACACTATATACAAACAAGGTCACTGATGATTTATAAGAGAAAACATTGTAAAAATGTATATAACGATCGTACATATATGACATTGCGGTTATTTCCGGTACATCTCACTTAAAATTTATAGGTGAGATTTCACGGTTATTGAATGGAATTTATATATTATTATCCATCGTACAAAACGTCGCTTATAATAAATTGCGCGATCTCACGATACACAATCCTACACGTCTTACTGTACATGCGCGACGCGACTCTACCATCTTAATAAAATACGCCAATAAACGTTCGGTTATTCCTCTCTTAATCTCCAGATAAGAATCAATTAATTATTCGCGACCGGAATAAAAAAGGAACAGCACAATTACTACTACTACTACTACTAGCATATATACATATAACGGTCACGACTCTTTTCACCTACACAACAATCGTTCAGGTAAAATATCACCTCGCGTAACACTATACACCCAAATAGAGATTCCCTCTCCTTCCTGCTCGCCAGCTGTTCATCGAGAAGTCGATTTTATACAGAGCGGCACTCGCGCGAAAATTAAACGAGATGATTAAACTTCCGGTCGTCGTGCGCAGGATGATGGCTTCTTTTTTTTTGCGTGTGGGGTTTCGCTGTTGTCCCTTGGTGAAAGTGGCGCCTTAGGCGAGAACGTCACCGTCGTCGCTCCGTTTAACGCGTTTATATTCGTCAATCATCATCGTATATGTATGTTTGTTTACGTGAACGTGAGAGTTGATTATATACTCCTTTTTGATATGTGTACGCGAGGTGCAGCTTTTTCTTGACTGGCAGTTTAAACCAGATCTTTAATGAATTCGTGGTTTGAATTTAGTTGAGAGGTTTTTATGGATTAAAAAAAAACGAATCCTCGGGTTGAGTGATAAAAAAGAGAAAGTGTATGCGTATATATATAGAATATATGTTTAAATAGCGTACCCGCATGCGATGTCAACGTCCGAAGCTCGTGTGGTCGCTGATGCTGCTAATTAAGATAACGTGAGAATTATGCTAATAGGACAATCAAGTGCAAATGAAAACATAAAACTTTCAGTCGCATTCACGTACAAACCAATAAATATTATTTTCCTCAAATTTTTCTTTTCCTTTTTTACGTAACGTATATATATATATAGGTATGCTAGTAATTTTGTTCCAGAGTGCAAATGCTGTGTGTTACGAGGTATAGAGAGCGCGCGACGATTCAATGGCGAAAAGCTGCAAAGTCACGTAAAAGTATATACGAATTCCCACAGCGAACGACAATTACTTAACAATCGGGCGGTACAACGATTGTTTCTTTTACAATGTAACGTCTCTCTAAAGGTGGAGTCGTATAGTAATTATATGAGGCTTGAAAAAAAAATAATAATAATAAATCCAAGATTGAACTAGTCAATAAAATAACAATAAACTATCAATAAGGTCCGATGACAATAAAGATTGCTAGTGGTATTTACGACAGTACAAGAGTATGTATATTTTTTTGTGTATTATATACCCTTATGCTTAAATAAAATATAAAACTAGCTATCGTTCTACACAATGAGCTGTATTTCATATACTGCTGTACTAATCATTACGATCACGTAGACGGATTCGTTATTACAGCTATTTTATCACTGTGTTCATTGAATTCCAGAAATTATTGATCTTTTTTAATTTTGTTATTTATTTTTATAAGTTTATAATTTTGTCAATTACTTGAATTTTTACAGTTTATTTTTTTTTAAGTATTTACGAATTGTCAACTAAAGTGTCCACTACTTTTACGTAAGCTTATTTTCAGTTAATAAAATTGAAGAAAAATATCGGCTTCGTTCCAATTATCGTCAATTTTCCAGCGTATTAGCATTATTCGGCGTTAAAATTTAAAAGTTACAATTTAAGGCGTTTACGCGCATGAAAAAAGGGGGGTGTGTAGCAACGTTCGAATATTGTTCTCTCTTTGCATAATGTATATAATAAGCTTTGTACACCGGCATTCCAAGTGGAGGGAGGTTACAAAAGTTATCGTTTAATGCATATATATATATATATCCTCGATCGATTAATATTAAATTGTATTTGATATATTTTATTATAAAAAATCTAATATTTCCGAACATATATAAAAATGTTTAAAAATGCGCAGTAAAATTACAACCGACCAATCGTCAAATATAACCCCAAAACTCTTCTCGCTCTAAGCACATCAGAGATTTGCACTGTCGGTTCAGCGAAACGAGACGACGGCGCTGTCAGAAGGCCGCGAAGCGTGTCAAAGTGAGGCCGCGCAAAGCGGTTGCATAATTCGAACGTTACTGCTGCCTCTCCGCCTGGGAAAAACGCGTCGTGAATTCCTGGGCGAAAGGTACTTAGGTTGCGTTTTTGGCGACTGCTGCTGCAAGTCATCGATGGTTGTTTGGTAAGTTGCAGCATGCATTTGTTATGGGCAGTTACAGACGATGGTGAGAGATTTGGATGAGAATTTTGTATATAGGCTGCAACGTTTTGTGGTAACTTGAAAGTTCGTCGTTTATTTATTTATTCATTTGTTCATTAGATCTGATATGATTAGATCTGTTCGATCGTTTATATAGATGTACTCAATGCTACTGCTATTACAATTATCTGATTATTAAATATTTTTCTAATTTTATTAGGTATATTATTTTTTTACGATTACAAATTTAGTTATAACAGGTTTTCCCATAATAATTTAAATAAATGTGACATGTTATATGTTGGATAATATATATGATAAAGGCGAGCCCTGCTAAAATACAAAAAAAAGAAATGATTTTTTGAAGGATCCTTAAAAAAGTAGTGCATCTGTTTTTTTTCAATTGTTGCAATAATAGAATGTCACTTGAACAAATAAATAAGTTGGTTTTGCCTATATTAATGCCTATTTGCCTTACAATACCTATAAATTTATTCCATTACTGAGTGTTAGAATTAAGAAAAAGTAGAATTCATTAAAGAAAATAATACATCAACAGTAGAAAAAAATGAGAAGAGAGAAAAGAGAAAAAATTATTTTTAACGATTGGTTATTATTGTTACAATACTAAATTTTGTAAGTTTGAGAATTTCGTCGACAAGTCGGCTCAAACATAGTTAAACGCGAGAGATACACATGGATCCTAGCTCTAGGCTATATCCATGAATTGTCCTTTGAAGGTATATATAAGTAACCTTATTTTTTATAAATACACTCTACACCTACCATCAAAATTTCATCCACTGAAGGTACCACTTTGCAACAAGTATAAAATTATAGATATATTGTACATCGAAAATCGATTTAAATCGCTCAATCAACGCGGTTAATCAAACTTCTCATATTACGATTCTCCAATATATATATATATATATATTTTTACCATTAATGATGATACAGTTTTATATAATACGCGTAGGCGTTGTTCTTCACACCGCGCGCACGTACAATATGTGAGTTACATGCCAAGTAATTCCGCGTGCATTATAATGAGATGACGTTGCGCAACCCCGAAACAGAGGCGAATTTTGCATAATATGATATTACGCGCGAAGAAGTAATTATTATCTTGTAATTTTTGGAACGCGATGACTTCACAAGAGAATTATGCGAGTATATTACACCGGCGACCTGTAATTAATACGAAGATCGATTGCATTTCGATAAGAGAGAGAAATATTCCTCCTTACCATCGTCCGAATGGTTTTTTTTTTTATATATCTCGTCTTTTTTCAAGTTCGTTGAACCGTTCGTTAAAAAGCTCGATTGGTATTTCATATACCGATATCACTAACAAACATAACGGTACGTATTTATATATATATGCATTTAAAAAAAAGTTTAAAAATCCCAGGAATAAACGGTCACGAATATAACCTGCATCGTACGGTTGCATATTATATATACATGTACCCTCTATTTTTCCTATATATATACATAATCCCGCATCGGAAGCGAATACGACTGAAAGTTACCATTGCGCAACACGCGAGCTTATATATATATATATATATATATACGCAAATTAGAAAATCCGCCGTGTGCGCGCATTTCACGTCACACGTCACGCGCACGCGCCGTTACTCGTCAAACCCGATCGTTTTCGTGTTGTATACCTACATATACGACTTATATAGTCGCGGAAGTGTAATGCGCGCGTCTTTCCTTCCTATATATGCGCGGTGAGGTATTAGCAGGGTTTCCTAGTGAAACTGCTTCGATTTTTATAATGTCACGTGTTGTAGTACGTATACACATAAGTGTATATATACGCAGGGATGGTTGTCGTCGTTCATGGAGAAAGCGACGGGATTTTCGGAAACCGTTGTAGGTGTTCTTTTTTTTCTTTTTAATGTAACAGTCTCCCTGGTAGAAATTAGTCCATTAAAAATGGGAAGGAAAACAGAAACTGGCCATAGGAAATGGCTAAATACTAGACAGTTGTGTAACGCTTTTTTCTATCAACTTCTCCCATTTTATGGAATGGTCCTAACCTGAAAATCTTTACATTAAAATTACATAACAATTTAATTATATATTTGAAAACTTATACTCTTAATAGAAAGTTTACTGGCATATAAACAAAATTTAGTAGGCTTTGTACTATTTACAGCTTTATTCTATAAGATACAAACCAAAATCGTTATTTTGACACGTGACTCTATCTCTTTTACTCATCGCCATAACAAATCGGTTGTTACTATATTTATAATGGCTTTGTCGACTAGCTATTTAAACTAATATTAAAATGCCAAATTAGTAGATAGTACAAAATTGTGACCATCTTTGCGGCCAATAAATGTGAAAAATAGGTTGAAAAAATCGTTACACTTATCAAAGAAAACTGGAGTCCATTTTTATCCCATTTTGGATCAAACTAGCCATTTACTGCTCAAAAAATGATTTCAATTTCCGTCAGGGCTATGGTAAAAATATATTATATACCTTATGGTACACGGTGTAAATTATATTTTATTGGCGGTTTGATACTAATTAGAGGCATATAAAAAAGATACATTGCACTGAATTATATGTATTTCGTTTGAATCATAATAAAAGTAAAAGTTACAAGATTCGGAAAAGTTTTCGTCACTTTCGGAATTATGTATATATAGATCGCGGATATTTGAATTACAAATTTGATGAATATACAGATGTTTCATTTTCATTTGGGTAAAAAAACAAAATTTTGTTTACGTAAAAAGTGAAAATTAAAGCGGATGTATACCTTCGATTTTCCTTGACTTTCAGTGTATATAGAAAAAAATTCATCCTCTAATGCGCATATATAGTGGAACTTTTGCATAAGAAAATCATGTTACAGCTATCTATAATATAAACCGTTATACATTTCTAATAATTACGTCAACCCGTTGATAAACTAATTTATAAAGTATGAAAAAGTAGAACGCTGTCGTTTTTATTATAAACTTTGATACGTATATTTATGATGTAATTGAACCAATTTTATAATACACTGAGAAAAATATGTGTATAGTCACTACTATTTACTATATCGTATAGTTTTCGGTTTCTAGTTTTTTTAAGTAAAATATAAATATTTTATTAGTTATTGATACTATATTTTAGTATTATTAAAATTATTAACCATATTATTAGTAAATTTGACTACAAATTTGCACGAAACGCATTATGACAGTGATAAATATATTTTCACCTCAATGTCGATATACAGTACAAAAACATTTTTTAAATATCTTTATATATCCAAAACCTTTTGCTCCAAAAACTAGGCATCAAAAGAAACCTACGAACAAGGTATACAAATTCTAACAAAATTACTACGCAAGCCACAATTTAAACAAATTCAACAACCCCAGAACCTCATCAATTCCCTTTTGCAAACCCCAAATAACCCACCTGTTCCCAAAATTCCAAAAATTTTTCTTCTTCTTCTTCTTCAAAAATCCCTCCAAGAATCCTTCGTGTTCCCCTTCCATTCCATATACACACATACACACACTCATACTTGTTTACGCCCCGCATTCTCCCACACACACATACACACATACACACCTTAATCGCACTCTCGCATACCGAAAAGTCGCCGCCGCCGCGCGCATCCACACACACGGCTTTTACGTTCTTCCGCCATCTCTCTATATATATACATATATATATACACTAACAGGTACTCTCTGTCCCCCTTTTCGCGCGCGTGAAACCGTAAAGGCGAAACAGGTTCCCAGCTGCCAAGCTGGACCAAGCCAAAGAGAGAGAGAGAGAGAGGTTTACGCGTACAATTAAGGAGGTCGAGTAAGTACGCGAGCGCGCGCACATGCCGATTCGCGAAGGATCGCGGACACGCGCGCGATTTATAATGGAGCTGACGCGCGAGAGATGCCGCACGGATGCCGCAGGAGAGATAAGGTATTGAAGAAGAAGAAGAAGGCTTTTCGGATTGTCACGTGTGCATGGTTTAAAGAGGAATTGTGAGGAATTTTTGCTGGAGTGTGTGGATTGTTTTTTATGTCGTTGCCGGTATAGGTATAAAGGGGTATCGCGTTATTTGTATATATGCGATTGTCTATGGCTTTTCTTTTGTAACTGTATAGTGTAATGGTTTTTTTTTATAGTGAGTAGAGAATTCAATTCGTTTAGTATAAGAATTGTAAGAAGTCAGTAAGATGGAATCTATATCCTATACTCTACATAGCTATATTTTAACAGTTAACGTTACAGCATTTTCATATGGTACATCAAGTAACATGATTTAATTAGCATGGAATTATATTAATAAAATCTTTCGGTATTTTGCTTATATTAATCGCAATGTTATTATAACGGTCGGAAATATTAATCTACATCACGGGTTCCAGCAGTTACACAGCATTAATATATGCAATAAATAGTAATCATATACCTTTATAAGTACCTCTAACGTACAAAAAAAACACACACACGTTCATACTTCTTGGACAAATTGAGAGTTCGTATGTGATGAATCAATTAACGTCGTAGTTATTATAAGAGCGCGGTTATATAGGCAGTCAAAAATGATAGTAGTAAATAGGATTGATATTATTATACGAATATGTATATATATGTTCTAGGAATAACGCACGATGGGTTTTCTTCTGCAACGGCACTTAATTTGCTAATAAAATACGCACTTTACCGGGTAGTTTTAAAGCTCTCTGTATATACGCGCACGCGCGTGCGCGCGCCTAATCATTATCCACGGTAAAGAATTCCGTGACACGTTATTAGCTAAAATTACTCAAGTTTTTTAATGGCTTTTCAGAATAGACGTATTAATTTGTGCACGGGTATCTTTCTTCTTTTTTCTTTATTAAGTAACGGAAACAGCGAGCTAATTGCCAAAGAAAAAATCCATCTATATATATAAATATAAAATTATTATATATAAAGCAACGATGTCACAGCGCTACTTGATTTTCATAATTAAACATGCCAAATCGAGAAAAGCTCGCACGTTATGGCAGTTTTAAAATACTTTCGCATATATATTTTACTTATTTATTACGGTATATATAATCTTAATTATTGAATGAGCGCGCGAAACGAAAAAAGAAAATATGGATATATTTGCATAGTCAAATGAAGCTCGCAATCCTCTATAACTGTAATATACCCCCGACTCGCTGCTCATATAAGCTCATTTCCTAAGTCACTTTAAGCAGATCCTCTATACACTTATGTATATATTCTGCATGACAAATCTGTTTACATGAACAACATTTCCAGAGACCGTCAACCGCACCACCGACCAAGCATGCGACACATTCCTCCTTGCAAAGGTAAACATGTGCGTACGTATCATATATATACATTCGAAAAATTCATCGACGCAGGTGTATATATGTAATTCGATTTGTGTGATTTTCGAAAATCGCGCAGTAAAAACGTCATATTAACCAACACGCGCGTGTGCAGAGCGCCGATTACAGTTAAATAAACAGTTACGGCTGCTGCTGGTGCCGTCTCTCTCTCTCGTGTATATATACGCTATCTGGAACAGGAAGCGTCCATTAAGGTGCGCAAAGAACGCGAGCGAAGCTTATTCGTGAAAAGCCGCGTGCTTGTGAGTTGTATGTGTATGTATATATATATATGACGCCCAATTTTACAGGAGCAATTTTCGAAGGAAGATTTTCTCCGAGGTGGAGTTTACGAGCGTGAGGTGGTTTACATGCGTGTATATGTGTACAAGGACTAATTAGTGTAACGACAAGGTTGTTGTTACTGTTGTTGATGGAGGCTCGAAAGTTTACCTTGTTGTACGCGTGCAGTTATGACGGGGCGCGAGTGTTAAATGGGTTGGTATGGGGTTTCACTGAACGAAAGATGCGGGTTGATCCTCGTTTTGCTCGGGAAAAAAAACGAAATAACCCTCTCTTTGAAAAAAAAATTATAACAAGATGTTGTGAAACATTTAAAGAAGCAATGTAATTGGTTGATGGTTCGATAATCGATCTGAATAGCGTCTAAATACAAAATGAATTCTTTGATATAAAAATTAATTAAATAATTTATATCTATACATTCGAGTAATCATTAAATTATTCAATATCCAAATTGATTAAAATTTTGTATCTGATAATTTAACTACAAAATAATTGCTGCTCCGATTTGCTTCCTAAACTCAAAATTTAAAATTCAAATTGTTATTTTCTGAAAGATAATTATAATAAAAGCATAGTAATGAAATCATAGATATGACTAGTATATATGTAAATTAATTAATACAATAATATACGGTTATTCGAGAGTTTGCTTGTTTATTAACCAAACTAGTAATTATTTCACAACATTATATCATAAATACTCTAAATACAGCCAGTGTATAAAGATATAAGAAACATTGTAAAGAACGAAAACAATCCCCTGCAGAACTATGATTCTTGCATTCTTCAAACCAACCTCAATTTCCTCAAATAAGGTTAATCAATTAATTACCTTAATTAAATCAAGTAACAAAAAAAAGCACCAACAACAAAAAAACCATCGCCGCCAACATCAAAAGCTCCTAAACAACTCATCCTCCCCACTCTTATATACAAACTCGCAATCAATGCTTCTTCTACTCTCTTATATATATATATACAGCTCGGAAAAAGTGGAACCGACTAGGTTACCTCCTCGCGTCTTCCTTCTTCCTAGACACACGCACATACATACATACATACACATTCGCTTGTCCTCGATGCGCCGCGCGATTCCGCGATTACGCAAACTGGGGCACGCGAGCGCGCGCGCGCGGATTCTCCTCCGGGCGTTGCGAGCCGTTAAGCGATAAATAAATCAAGCTCACCGCGGTCGTCTATGTATATATATACGTATATATATATGTATATGTTCAAGACGATAAGATGGATCTTTCACTAGGGCGTCTGGTATGCGAACACACACACGCACGCTTGGTCTGTTTGAATTTCGCGCGATTGGAAAGCGGTACGCGTGTGATGGTCATGATGCGAGTGACGATGGAATTTATGTGTAGAGAGGGGGGAGGGGGGTTTGAATGCGTCGAGTGATGAGGATGTTTTGTTACCGGTGATGATGAGGCCTCGGTGATGGTAAGTTTTTTGTATAGAGAGAAGTGCGCAAGCCTGTTATAGGGGGTAAATGATGTGTCACTTGGGAAATGATTGAAGCTGGAGTATTGAAGGAAGGAGGCATTGTAATTAGGGTATGAATTATATTGTTATTAAGAGGCTCGATTCGTTTGATTTTTTAATTTAAGTGTATATGTGTGTGTTTTAAAATAAGAAGTATAGTTTAATTGATCGTTTAATTAAATAAAGAACATGTAATTTAGAATGTGTGTAAGAAGATTTTGAAAACATTTCAAATGATAAAGGAAGCACTTTTTTAAAAATTTTACAGTCAAAGCAGTTCGTTGTTTATTAAGGAAACTAAAAAAGTAAACTCAAACAAAAACTGAGAGTTTTTTTAACATTTACGTATTATATACATAAAGTACAAAATGACTGATGTTTATATATAAATACAAACTCATAAAATAGGAAACCATTATTTGTTTTTTTTCAGTTGTATATACACTCGAAAAATAATCGTAGAAAAGTTTAAAACGATCAATTTTGTAACGATTTGCATAGAACATACAATACGTTACAGTTGTTCACCAGTTTGTAGCGTTTATACCATGCGCTCCAATGTATTTGATGACTTTAATCGCTTTAAGGTGAAACTTCATATCTCTCTCTCTCTCTGTCTCGCTCATTCAGGCGTTTCTATTTTCATCGATTTTTAATGATTATGCAAGTGTGTTAAGTATCAGATTTTAAAATCTTTTATTGCGCATACTTTCTAATTGTCCATGTATACTTACACGAAAGCCACGCGAGATTTATGAGAAAATCGTAAAATGCTTTTCGCGCGATTTTATCCTCCTCCTTCCTCGCTTCGAACCTTGAGATAAATTTTTCAAAACTATAAAAAAAAATCCCATACCTATATATATATATATATATTTTTACCTCCCATCGTTATACATCGACTATACAAAATCACTACTTCTCACCTTATAAACTTAACCGCGACTCGGTTCGTATAAACCACTATTATACTTTCCGCCATTATCCGCATCGAACTCATACACCAAATTAATCCCCTGGCATCGCCTCGAATTACCGATTCGCATGATTAGAAAACGATTTTGTATACCGGTGTGTATATATATATATATATATATGTGTACAGGGCACACTTTTGGTATATATGTATACTTTATAATGAGCGAAGTGAACGGCGATATATACGCGAGCAGAGCTGATTTATATGGAAACGAAATCAGAACCGCGGCGACGCTAGGGAATGAGGGAAAAAACGCTGCGGTTCTCGAAGCTTTCGGCGATGTTAAGGATCTCTCTCGAGAGAGGAGATCGTTAGAGGTATTATGAGGTATCGGCGATCGTATAAGAAGTATGTATACATAAACGTGCGTCTATCGAAATTGTATCGGTAATGGTTCTTATTATATATATATAGACGCCGAAATTGTTTGGGTTGGATTCGAACTAAGTTTTTAAAAATCTTATATGTAAAGTTCTAACAGTTTATTTTATTATACCAAAATATAAATGTTTGTCTTTTTATCGTAAAAAAATAAATAAATAAGCTGTTTTGATAACATTATTTAAAATTAATTATTATTACAAAGTAGTTCATATAGAAGTACACTGAAAAAAAAAGGTTCTTGAAAGCAAGTAAAATCTGTTTCCCTTTAACAGAAATTAATGTTAAATTTGGACGAAATACAAATCGTCTTGAGGCAAGAATAAAATCTACTTGACATTCGTCCACTTATCGCAAACAGATTTTTTATTTGATTGAAGTAAACCTATGCTTAAAAATAGAAACCTTAAAAGTGAATGATCAATCTGCTAATATTCCGAGTGGAAGAAGAAATTAATATATCATTAAAGATGTATATACATCATATATATTTAACAATTCATTAAGACCAAGCAATCACTAATATTTCAACCACCCAACATACAAAACTATAATATACGAAGCTTATTTAACGACCCTCTCACCCCAAACCCCCCGAAAATCACAACCCACATTTTAGCATCATCGCCAAATCCGCCTTTTCTCCTCCTAACCACATATTTAGCCTAATATCCGTATAGTCGCCGTTCTACACCAATGCACAGAGACCCCGATGGGAACTTGCCTGAGGACAAAGATTAAAACCAACGTAGAACGACGAGAAAGAGAGAAAAAAACGAAGTCATCCCCGTCGCGTGCTCCTCGAAATTCCATTCAAATCTGTTTACGCGCTACTCTCTCTCTCTCTCCCGCGTATATATTCGCGACCTCGCGAGCGTCGTGAAAGGCTGTTGCTTACACGCGTGTATATATGTATATAGCGATGCGAAAATCCGCTCGCATGCGCGCTTTTTCGTTCTCTTTCTCCGTCTGTAGTCTGGCTGACTTGCAACTGTATATACGAGTGTGTATGTGTGTGTATTGGTATTGCAAGTGGCTGCTATGAGGTTTTTGCGTTGTGTGTCTATATGTGCGGGGTTCGAGGGTAACTGAAACTTTACAAGTAATATAGGTAACGAATAGTAAAGTATAATCATTCTATAGATAAGTATAATAGAAGAAGGTGTTGATTATATTGTTATACGTGAAAGTCACCCACACGAAAATTCGCAAACAAAACGAGAACACCGGCAACCCACGCTTCGAGGTTCGCAGATTAAAATCATTTTCGTAACAGTCGACGAAAAAGAGAAGAGACGATGAAAGCCCGGTTATATTGCAGCGAAGGTGACATAATGGGCGTTGAATCATATATCTGAATTCGAGCGGATCTTTTTTTTTTCTTATATATATATACGTTTTTCCTACTTTGGAGCGAGGTGAAAAAAAAATGCGGTTTAATTGAAACATTGTGTGCCAATTATGCTAAGTGGAATACGGTAATTAAGTAACAACCGTGGTATGTATATACGGGAGCGATAAGGTTTTTTTGCACCATGGATGTTCGATTAAATCATTACGAGGATATATAGTATAAAGTGGACAGTGTATAGATGGAGATAATTAATTGAAACGTCTATTTGTATATGTATCTAGATTTAATGTTAAACAATTAAATGGACTTTTTAATTGTTAATTGAACTACTTATATCTTGTATAGAAGACTACCATTACTTTTCTCGTATACAAAAAAAAAGTTGCAACAGCCCCAATTTCACTTGAAAATATTCAAGCAGGTTGAATATTGACATTAATAGACCTCGTACTATATAAATTTCGACTTTATCTCTGTAAAACGTCAGTTTGCATTACGAAAACGTTGAGAAACCGCAGTCTTTTAATCTCACCAAAGATCAAAGCTTCTCTTGACGCTCTCTATACCTGTTGTTGATTCAACAGATATAACCGCGCTAAAAAGAAATCAAACCTATATCATCACAAACCTTAAAAAGAAACAAAAAAAAAGCAATATCAATATCCTTGCACCTAATTTTTCCTCGCACCTCCAAAAACCAACCACCTTCTTTATTATCTTCCACGGCCAAACAAATCCATCTCCCACGTCTGTATTGTACACTTTATACATACATACACACACATCGCAGGAGATCAACCTGCATCGCATATATATACACAGAACTGCGAGCGCGCGTGCACAGCTCAAGACGATGCACGAGCAAAAGGAAAGGCGCGCGCGCGCGCGAGCGCCAACGCCGAGAGATCGAAGCAAGAGAGAATGTCGAAATCCGATAACCGGTGGGAGAGAGAGAGAGAAAGAGAAGAAAGAGAGAGAGAGAAGGCCTGGGAAGCGCCCGCGGTACGAGGAGAGAAGCAGCCGCGAGTCATTTTTATTTTTACTGCCTTTTGCGCGTGTGTGTGTATAGGTTTGTATGTGTGATGTATATATATATGGGAGCACTCGGGACACACGCTTTTTCCGTTATTATGGTAATCGGCGCGACTTTGACTGGACGAGAGAGAGAAGTAAGAGGAGATATTGGCGAACGCTTGAAATCGCACGAGAGAGTTGTAAGTGCGGATGCTGTGGAGATACTTTTAGCTAAGATTGTCGATGAAATGGGTTGCTGGTAGCAATCGGCAAGTGGTTTTTTGATTCTTTTTTTGTTTTTGTGTTTTTTAATAAAGTGATGATCATCGTTTCGAAATGTTTGTATATTGTAAGATGGGTAACGACCAGGTGTTAACAATGGCGCAAGTGACTTACTAATGACTATGGTAAAGAGTGATTTGAAGTAAGCACTACAATTAGGTTCTTCTATCATAATTTACAAGAGTATAAGATAAGCGGAAAGTTGCTGCTTGAACAGTGTGTTACGTAGCAATTGGGTTTGTTTTTTGATAAGCATAATGATAGAGATAGCACGTAGTATGAACTATATATATATATAAATTTTAGATGCTGCAAATTTTCCGCAAATCAATTTCAATCTCTGTATTAAATTTCTCGTTGGTTTTGAATATCACTAACTATATTTTAGTATTAATACGTATAATGTGGTATGATCAGAATACAAATTATGATGAATGTTTAAATATATCTAATAGTCGTTTAATTTTAAGCAGCATTATTTTTTAACGTATATATAAAAAGTGCTGATACTTTATTGACACGAAGCTATTTTAATTTTATTACTAATAAACAAATATATGACAAAAAAAATTATAAAAAATTTTATCTGTGGTTTGCAAAATCATAAAAATTACTCTATTTTTGTTCTAAATAATTAAAGATGTGTAAAAATATTGACTACAGAATACAGAGATCTAATATAGGTTTCGAGATCCACTTTAAAGTATTAAGAAATGGAATAAGATTAAAACACTGTTTTGGTATGTTTATTAATATGATAAGCATTTAATCTTGGAGGATTTTTAATGCCATTTTAAAAAATAAGATGAATTTAGAGAAAACAAGCTTTTATTTGCTTTTTTTGGAATAAAATAATATTGATTCCTGCCGAAATAACAGCTTTCCTTGATTCGCAAGCGTAAGTAAAATCGCGGTGCTCAAGTGCGATGGTGGTGTAATGGTCAGCATAGTTGCCTTCCAAGCAGTTGATCCGGGTTCGATTCCCGGCCATCGCACATTTTTTTGCAATTCAATATTTTGTAGAGGAAGTTTTGTAATGGTAAAAATGTCAAACTATTATTTTATAACTTTTTCAAGAGAGAAAATAATTTGTTAAATCGATTTTTTTGGCAAACGATAATTGGAATAAAATCATTTTAGAGTTTGCATGTCTGTTAGATAATTTCGCTGACGGTTGAGACTAGTCAATTAATTTGTTTTTACATATTTGAAGTTCAAAATTTCTCCGAAATCAATAGCACATTATCAGTCAATTTTAGTAATTTTAGGACAGATTTTAACTGAGTGGGGCTTTTTCTTTTGTTTTATTGCATAAACGAGCAATTTTTTTTCATTTATGAATTTAATTATTTGTAAATGACCCATTACAATTTTAATATTATCTTTTTGAATATTTTAATATTGTAAAGCAGATATTGAGAACTGTTAACCTGTATTTGACTAGTCAGAAATCAGTTTTCTGATTTAAAGGACTACCCTAGCAAAAAAATTATGAAGGAAACTGCAGAAAAAAGCTATATTTACTGCCGATAACTGCAGAATAAGCATTCACTTTCTTTAAATTTTCTTCACTTCCTAAAGTCGCTTGCTTTTCAGAAAACAGAACATAACTGTGAATGACTAAAGAAAATAGTTCATAATTGTAGAACTATCGAAAACTGATAAAAACTGAAGATTACTGTTGTCTTTGTCTCAATTCCGAAATTTTTAGCGAAAATTTAACTAGTGAATGAACTTATTTGAAAATTTAATAGGACATACTTAATGGCAATTTGGAGAGTGCAAAAATAGTGTTTTACTGAATTAATGTTTACATCTAATAAATACAAAGTAACATATAGGTGCCGGCAAGGTAGGAATCTCTGTCAGTAGTCTCCATCGCCTAAAGTTAACCTCAATCTACATGTAATATCAATCACTCTATATTATAAATAGATAATATTAAAAGAAGAAATGATATAAGTAATTTACTGAAGCTATTTCTTTGATCATATTGTTTATACTTATTTGCTAAATGTTTATTACCACTTTTTTTAAATAATGTGATAAGTCGACGGTTCTCCTTTTTAGTAAAGTATCAAAAAAAAGACCTTCACAATTTTTTCATCAGAAAAATGAATAATTAGCTTGTAAATAAATATAAAATATGTACCATGACAACATTAGTCAAAAACGATATGGTTGTTAAACGAAGACAAATTTTCTGTGAAAAGTAAACATTATTTATTAAAATCTACTACAAACTAAAATCTTAAACAAACTATATGCATTAAAAATTATTTTGGATTATTTATTTATTCATTAATTAATTTATTTAATGCATAATATATACTTTTATTTATTTTTAATTATGATTATATTATTAACTTATACTAGCAAATTTAAATACTTTTAAAATGTCGATCTGTCCCGCAGGAACAATAATTTTTCATAAAACTACATTAAACTACATTTTATGAATTTCCGTCACCTCAAAAACTCTTACTCATCATTATATTCAAGCACATGTAATACAAACGCACACCAATTCAAACTACACTCAACCCACACCTATAACCATTCCGTTTACGCATACATACACTTAATTTCCGCGTTACGCTTTACGGGTATACCAAAACAAACGAAAATTTTTTTTTCTTTTACATAACACACAGCACAGCATAAGCCTCAAACCTCTCGATCTACTCTCATTCATTCACGGATCTTCGTATATAGTAGCTCGTAAGGGAGAAGGGGAGAGAGAGAGGCCGAAACCTAATGGCGAGAAAACGCTATCAATCTCAACTGCAGCGGGGAGGAAAAACCGGTCCCATCGTATACACACACACACATACCAGAGCTAGCAGAGCTACAAGTGCATTTTAACCGTACGGGTTTCACCTTTTTTTTCCAGTCTACCCTGCGTGTGTATCAGACGCGCGCAAACAGGTGACACGTTCAAGAGAAATTCATAATGAAATCTATAACGCGCATGTATGTGTGTGTGTGTGTGTGTATATACACGTATAAATGTATGTGTGTGTGTGTGTATGCGATGTGATATAGTGCAATGGGAGCAGCCATGAAAATGCGTACTCGCGTGTGCATATATATATATATATATATATATACTCTTAAATGGATAAAGAATGCATATAGGCTGTATATCTATGGTCTTATCGCATTATGATTTATTATGCGTAAGCGTAATGCGTTTACTTGCGGAGTTTTTGAAATTTCACGCTGTAGCGAATAAAAGGGTAGAATATTCTTTGCTTGTGAAAATTCCACGGTAGAATAATCGTGCCACACGACAAGAAATTTGTTCGTTTATCTTACTTTTTAATATTAATATATTTTTTCATCATTAAACTGTCACATAACTTGTTTAAGGGTTTATATTAGTATAGGAGAGTACAATGTTTTATAAATGTATAGGTACACGTTTAAACATGCTTTTTATCTGCATAATAACAAAATATATGATTAACTATATGACAGTAAATAGTTTTTTGATTGATTAATAGCAACAAAGATTGTTTATCTCGTTTCCTTAATTTTCTAGTTTCATATATTATCGTTCTTCAAAACCGAGCAAGATCCTTATACCAAGTTTGACAATTATTTATTCCCAATGCAATTATCGAATTAAAATTCAAATCCCATCCATTTTTACGCAAACATTCAAAGAACCCCACCACGACACAGCAGCCTATATATGAATAGACGACGTAACTGTAATTTGCCGCAGACAATTCGCATTCACCTGTGAACGACCGAATCATAAACCTATAACCGTACACTGCCTAGAGCACAAAAAAGAAACCGGACAACAAAAAAAAAAAAGAAACAGAACTCGCGAATCACAGCGTACGTTGGAAGTAGGTTACAGCGTTGAATTTCGTTCTCTCTCTCTCTTCTCGGCTGAACATCAGCCTAACACAACAAAAAGCCATAGACTTACACACGCACACACATACACGCAGAGATTCACGCACAAAGTGACATAATTCGATGACCCTCTCGCGCGGCCTGGAATCTCGTTGGTTCTCGTCTCTTCCGATCCTATATACACACAGGAACTGCGCTTAAACGACGCTTTCTTTCGTCGCTCCTCACGTGCAACACGTGAAAGGTGGTTTTTTTAGGTGTTTAGTCAAGTGAAGGATGATTCGATGAACTTGTCAGGACCGACAGCAATTAAGGATTAAGCAAAAAAAGTTACCGAGTGTCTAATAGTGTAACTATATGGTTGCTTGATGACGACTATGTAGGGAATTCGGTTGTTGTAAAGTACCGCGAAATGCGAAAGAAAGCAGGTGTTGATAAAAAAAAAACGTGGTACGGTTTGTTCGTTTTATATTGTGCCATATATTTAAAAACCTGTTCGCTCGTCGAAAAAAAAATAAATTGCGTATCACTTTCGTTTTGGAAAAACTTTGTAATTCGATGGTAACGAAGGAGGTTTACGTGATCCAGCTGCTAAATTTTCGGATACCGATGTAAAAAGTTCCTTTAATTTTTCAGAAATTCGGTTAATATATACACACTGTAGGTATATAATTATACTTTCACGGCCACACTTTTTTAACAAACTTTTCCCCTTTCTTTTTCCCTGTATCGCCAAATAAACCATTCAAGAAAATGGAATCATCAAGAGTGTTTTTTACGTACTACAATATATAACAAACTTTAATAATCGACATAAATTTACAAAAATTTACGATCACCTTCGTCATAATATATATATAGGTCGTATCGGCTTGAAACCTCTTATTGCTGTTGTCGTTGTTTAGCATATAAACCTTAATTCTACCAAAATTATTAATTATACTTTTTTTTCACACGTCACGTACACTACCTATATTACTCAACATGAGAAAAAAAATACATATATATATAAAACACTATCAGTGGTTTGCTCAACCCATCGTTTTTACCCCAAAACTTTCATTTTGCAACTATACACCTCGAAAATTCCACATACAACTGTTATATCTAGCAACACATAGCCTCTCACCACCACGCGCGCATGTCCCACGGCTGCTGCTACGATCGGTATATAAAAATAAGTATACTTGGTATATCGGGTTTTGTGCGTGACTTACACCTATATACCCTCCACTCTCACCCACACACTTATATATATAGACACCTCGTTTCCGTTTTCCCGTGCCCGCCGCGCGCGCATAGAGATATATAGACTGCAGACAGACACGCGCGCGCGCTTTCCCGCGATTGTCTAGATACCTATATATTCGCGCGCATAGCATGCGCACAGCCTCTCTCGTTCTTATATATATATACATATACTTGTCTATGTATAATACACTATATATATGTTGTATATACTCTCGCGGCGCGGACCCTTTCGCGATCGGCATTCCGCGAGCATAACAATCAAACGACGACGGTCCTCTCTCTTTTCGCTTCGATGCATGTATATAGAATATACACGCGAGTTTTTCGGTTTTCCCGTAATTCGCTGTAGTTTTCTGTAAGGATACATTAGGGAAGGGGATATAAGCCCAGTCAGTCGGTCCGTTACGTTCTCTCCGCAGTTTATCCCTGTTTAAGCGGAAAATATGTGTACGTGTATATGTGTATGTGTGTGGGTATATACACACGGGAGCAAGTATACAGTTATGCGCGCGTACTTTCGCGTGCAGGGTATATACATAACCGTGTGCGCACACTTGTTTTATGGGAAGCTACTTTATATATATATATGTGTGTGATGTTACAAGGGAGGATTTCCGTGGAATTATCGGTATCCGCGCATTTATATGTGGGTTTTATATATATGTGTGTACTTATAAACGCGTCGTGATGTTATACGTGCGAGTTTACGGTGCATAAACGCGTGTCGGTTGTCGGCATATGTATACATGCGTATATTATATGTTTCGTATACCGAAGCTACTTATTGGATTGTTCGCTGTGTATATTGTTATTTTATGTGGCGTTTAAAGACTTTGCTCGTTATACGTTGGGGTGACTGGTGTACGTGATTGGTGGATGGTGTAAAACGGTCTTTGTTATGTGTGATTTACCTTTTTTCTTCATCTTTAAGGATGCGCAAGTGTATATGAATTGTTGTGAATGGCAGGTGAAGAGTAGAATAAAGTTATTAATCTTTAAATATCTCATCACTAGTGGTTTATAGTAGTACTTTAAGGTATAGCATGAGCGGTGAGTGCCGTATCAAGGTGGGGGCCCCGACGAAGGGTTTTCTGGTTTTATTAAATTTTATGATTAAATTTGAATAAGAAACTTATTTTTATTTCTAAACACGTTAATATAGAAACTATGCTTATTAAATATAAACTAAAAAGAAAATTAGAAATGGTTTTCGATTGTTTTAGATCGGGGTACTGTTATAATTCACACTCCTGGTGTATATATTTACACTTTAGCCGCTATTATTTATTTATTCTAACCCTTATAATAAATACTATAACCACCTACTTTTTTTGTTAAGAAATAGTATTTTATAATAATGCCATGAATCATTAATCAGCAAAAGAATGCATATAAGCTCCGTATAAAAGTATGCTATTTTACAATTGTTTTTCTTAATAATTTGGTCGGCGACCTTATGCTTTCTTGGCAGCTATGAAAAGTTTAAGACTTGAAGAATATTTCAGTCAAGTTTCCAAATTGATTTAGTATTTTACAAAAGCCATAAAAAGTATTAAATCCATCGTTATATTATTTGCAATCTTAATTATTTCAATTGGGTACATTTAATAAATTTGAATCAATTAGTAAATTTTAATAAATAAAAACAACGAAAAAACAAAAAAACAAAACCAAATCACCATTCCTTACCCACATACATACCTAATCAGCAAACCCATAACCTAACCACTTCATCCCAAACCTTCCCTAATACATATCGTCCTCTATATATACCAGCATTACTTCTTTCCCACATACTCACGTAAACAAACACACACACACATACACGTACATCTCAACATCGCAAGAATGCGCATCATGCACCTAGTGCTCCACTTAAAAGATCGCGAGCGACCGAGCGAGCGCGCAAACGAGGATGACATTCAAGAAAGGGGTTTACTTACGCTTGCTCACACATAGATACGCCTGTGTACTAACACATATACATACACACTTAATGTATGTCAATGTCGCTATTTTACTCGCGGGCTTTCCTCTCAACAACAACAACAACAACATGTGCTTGCACATATACGCGAGAGCTTCTATAATCGAGTTTGCAGGTAGAGTCTCTCGTTGGCAAAAGAGTATACACCTCCTAAATTCCATTCCACCGACACTGCTACCTACCTATAATCCGTCTAAACGCATTATTACCTATACACATCATCATCATCATCATCGTCGTCTATATACATATATATACACGAAATCCAGGGAAAGGTCGCGACGTGTGTTATATGCTCTATATACATACATATAACATTAAATACTTACCGCGTTCGCGCGCTCGCCGCAAGCTCGAGTTGTCGGTGTATATATGTAATATCTAAGCTGCACACTATGCGCACTCTTTTTTTTTCTTTTACATCCGCGCGTAACTTCACCACACTGTTATATACATATATACTATATATATGTACAATATGTACTCTTTTTCTTCGCTCCTTCCTATTCCTTGCTCCTTCTTTTTCGCGCACTGGTCCCCCTTTTTTTGGCAACTGTATCTAAAACCAGCCACACTACCTTTTTTATTATTATTATTACCACTTCTCTTAAATATATATATATCTATATATATGTATCACGTAATCTTCAGCTTTATAACCAACAAATTTGCCGTTCCAATATCGCGTATATATACTATATAAATGCGCATTCGCGCGCGCGCGGGTTATACCCCACGTGCATCAGGCGCAGCGCGCGGTGCCGGACTGCGTGTGCTGCGTCGTCGTCGTCGTAGTCGCGTTCCGGTGCGCCTATACGTGATGCCGGGAGAGAACGGCCGCCGCCGTTGCCGCCACCACCGCCGCGCGCTTGTTTTTTCTCTCTCTCTCTCACTTGCTCCGTGCTTGTGCTTCTCTCTCTCTCTCCTCCGCGCGCCGCGGCTCTTTGATTACGCGGTCGGTCGTAGTCGCAGCGCAGCAGGCCGGCCCTCCTCCTTTCGCCGCCGCCGAGCGCAAGGCGCCCCACTACTACTACTACCACCACAACCCTTTTTACTTATAGCTATATATACAGTGTGTGTGTGTATGTGAGAGAGAGAGAACGATGTTGATTCCCTTCTCCGTGAGCGCCGCGTGGAGCCGGTGTGTGTGTGTACCTGTATAAGTTGCTCTCTCTCTCTCTCTCTCTCTCTCGCGGTGCCGGTGATTTTGAATTGCAACCTGCAAGCAAGACCGGCGAGGAGTTGGTGCGGAGGCTGGGTTGAATGGTTTTGTGTGGATCTTTCTTTTTTTTGCGGAGAACAGGTGATCTTTGTTATGTTGCAGATATTAATTAAGAGCGTGTACTGTTGCGTATAACGATATATAGTTAATAAGAAATGGATTTGTTTTTTTATCTATTTCTTTTTATTGGGAATATTAATGCGTTGGAGTGATGTTGGAGGGATCGTATTAAGTCAATTTATGTTTTTATTTTTAAGGATTTTGGTCGGAATAACATTGAAGCCGCAGCGATTGAAAAAAATAACTATTAAGAATTTTTAATTCAATATAGTTGAGGGAAAATATATAAGTAAAGTAAATAATGTATTATAATCTTTATATAGTAACTATAATATAATTAAAAAATATAATCGTTATACTTAAGATTGTTTATACTTGAAAACCATTTACTGAGCAATTTAGGTGTCACATTGTTTCCTACTATACGGTTAAAGAATAAATGTACATGAAATAAAAATTGATTTGCTTACCATAAAATACCGATTAGGTTAGTATAACATTACTATATTATTTAAAACACCCGTTCGAAGGTCAATTACTTTATTAATATTGAAATAACCTTCCAATCGACACTATCGTCACGGCACACATATTTATATATGTACTTCCTGCGTCCGTATATTTTATTATAATTGTTAAGCTCTAACAATACCCACCAGTAATACATAATCAATAAATCGAATCTCCAAAACCGTACATCTACATTGATTCCTTACAAATCGAATAATTAAAAAAAAAAGAAAACACACACACATATCTCATGTATAAAGTAAACAAAAATCAGCTGATTCCACATAATCTACATATATATACATATATATACCAGCCGCACATCACTTAACTAGATCCCGCACATATATAACGCTGCACCATATATATACATTCCGACTTCGATCCTCTTCGCATTCACGCGCTTCTCCAATTCTCTTTCTCTCGACCATCGGCTTCTGCGTCTATACCTGCGTCCCTTTTTCCCCCCTATATATACGCGACTCCGCCTCGTGGTTCACTTGGCCGCAGGACAAAAGGTACAGTAAGAACGCGACGGCGGTGGTAGCCGGCTTCTTCTTCTTCTTGTTCTACCTTTTTCTTCTTCTTCGTCTTCTTCTTCTTTGCGATGTTCGGGATATGAAGGGTATGTATAGGGTATGTGGGTATTATATATGTACGGACAGCGAGGTGGGTTGAAAACGGACGCGGAAGTTCGCTCGAGCGCCTATGGGATATTGTGACGGCGTGGATGAAGGATTTGCGAACTACGTTCATGGCTGCGCTACTGTTTCCGAGATGTATTATATGTATATGGGTCTGATCTGAAATAGTGGAAGGTGTTTATTGGAGGCAAGATTGAGTATATTTTTTTTTTAATTCTTTAAAATAAATATAGATTGATGAGCCATTGCTTCGTCGTTTATAATAATCGTACTTTTGCCAGTTGATAGATGGATCGATTTAGTATAGTTTGTAACTCTATAACGAGATATTGTCAGTTTATTTTTCTTTGTCTACAATTTGAAACTATTTTGCATTTATTAACGAGTTTATAATTTTGGGTGTTTATGTATGAACAATACATAGAATTTTAACAGTTGTTATTTTTCTTTTAAATAAAGGCTTAAAAAATCGGTTAAAATTATATGAAATGGTTTTTCATTGCTGTTTAAATTGTAGTACATTAGATTTATAGTGTACCTGGTTGGGTTGAATACGGTACCACAACGACCTACCAATATTTATTTATTAGAGCAGTATGTAACAAAAAATATAATAATAAAACGCGCATTATAAAATTTCTACATTGCATAGTTTTAGAGTTTTATAGTGCCCCTTTTCTTATAGAGTATATATATACCTATGCTGTATAAGTATAATCATTATACATGTTTGACTTTAACCGCAATAGAAAGACCTTCTTAGAAAAAATGTATACAAACTTTGACTTGGGATATACAATCAAAAAACGACTTGAAAGATTAATTTTTATGATTTTTATAGCCATCTTATAATTGACTTGAAAAATCTAGACCTCTTATCGTCGAAATGAAAGACGCGTATGATAATGCAATCTTCATGATGATCTAAAAACGATAAAATATAAATAGACCAAGAACATACCAGTTTGTGTACCGGTCAAGGTATAGGTATGTACTAACAAATATGGAAGTTTGAATCTTTTACATGCTGACTCTATTATCAGTGTGATATTGTGTTGATGCGAAAGGCGTACGATATATTACATTGCAAAGGCGAATTCGGTGACTTGCTCATGTTTACAAAACTATTGTTATAATTACATTTTTGGTTGAAATAACTTACATCAGATGTCAAGTCTTTTGTACAGAAGCAATGCAGAATAAGATGCAAGATCAATGTGAACAATATTGTCAACACAACGTCAATTAACTTTGCGATACCGTGGAGTTCGTGATACTAAATTTAAACGTAAAGTGTTGAGATATTAGAAAAAATGATTTGTGACAATTAACCTTTTTCTCTTTCGTTTATTGTATAGGGATATAATAATAAAAATAACTAATTAACAAAAAATATGCTGACACTCAGGCTCGAATTCACAGATCGGCAATTCTAGTCCGGTATTTTTGATCACTGAACAACTGTCGTAAGGTTTGCTAGTATCTACTTATTGTTATAGTGACATGTTAGGGCTCGCGGATGTTCAGTACAGACATGGTAAGCAACCTATGAAATTAAAAATAGAAAATTTGTTTACTTAAATGGTGTGGATAAAAAGACACCATTGAAAATTTGAATTATTCTTGAAAGTATAAGATTGATATTATATATTGTAATAGGTTAGAACAGATTTAAAACGAATGTGTAGTTTCAAAGCAAAGTAAGTTTTAGAGATAAGTGTAAAAGAAACTTTTTATTAATCTTATATAATTTTAATTTTGTTTTTTTAAACCAATTGGGTTATTTATATGGTACAGAAGGGTCAAATCAACTATTTTTTTTTTTTATAAAAGTATATAGAATTAAATTGAATATGTCCTAAGTTTAAACATTGAATCATCAACAGGTTTCCGTATTATTTTTTTAGCATAAAAGTTGATGCAATAATAATTCATTTTTGTTTTATAATATCTATTTCCGTTTCAATATGTTTAAATTATAGAAAAACTACATTTGTAGCTACACCCATAAAATCAACATCTCCTTCGAAACAAAAAATCAATCTCCACTCGTGATACTCGCATTACAATTCCCGCACCGGGTCCCATAGCAGCCCCGCACGATATTCCCACTGCAAAGCGTCCCTCTCGTCCATTACATCGATTCACAATCAGCCCAAAAAGAAAGCTAACCACGCGACCCTATATATATATATATATATATATATATATACACTCAAGCTCGTACCTTCTAACAACGACGCAATTTGCACGAGATTGACCTCGATAAACTTTCTACCGTCGTCCGCCGCGCGTGCGAGCGATCTGGAAGCTGCGCTGCATTGGCGACCATAGCGAAAGAGAGAGAGAGGAGAGAGTTAGGATAGACAGAGAGAAGAGAGAGAGAGAGAAAAAGTCACATCGTATATATATAGCGTTCATATATAACAGGCCATCACTTTGCAATTTCCCTCCTAATCGGTGACGCGGTATTAACGACGCGGCGCCCGCATTTTCTCGTTGTTGGGATGCGCACTGCGGAGAAGGAGAAGTGGGTTAGGTGATCCAATTACCCCCTATCGTATAGGCTATATAGTGGACGACGACGAAGTGCGTGTGTAGAGGAGAAAAATTTTGTTTTTGTTTTGCAGCGTATGTATACGTGTGGGGAATAAACGGGTATATAAGTTTACTTGGTTTGTTAAGACTGTGGTGGGTTTTTTTTTAGATGATTTTGTGATTGGGGTAGGCGAATGTGCGTTGTGTGGAATAATATAATTAGTAACGAGTATACACATTCTGCAATTGTTTTAAGGTTCTTTTTTAATAGAAATCAAATTGCAATCGATAGTTTCCATCAATTTTGTGATTTGCCGAGATAAACAAATATCGTGATTTTTTTCAAGATTTCGAGAAAATTGAGGTTTTAGATTTATTGGTATTTGAAATAAAAAAGAAAAAAATAAAAAATTTGACATATTAATTATAAAGAAATTACTTTTCATATGAAAATATATGCCGTAGAAGAAGAAATTTGTATATCTCGCTAACTCCTATTTCTTAATGTATTTAGAATGAAAATTCGTCTCAAATTTAAAAAAGTTTACCATTGATTATATTCAAAAAGATACAAATTCAATTATTGTTTTCAGTCGGGAACGGTATTATCGTTTCGAAATATTAAACGAGAACAGTGCAGATATAAGTATAATGCAGTTATGGTTTTCTTTTATGGCAAAAAACTGTAAAAAAGTATAAAAAAAATTGTATAAAATCAATTTTCAAAATTTTAACAAACCACAGAATTATATAAATATAACTCTACATACTTCAAAATCCCATACCACAATTCCATTATACGAAAAAAAAAGAAAAAAAAATCAATCCACCCCCTCGGGCTTCAATCCATATCACCCATCACCCTGGTTACTTTAACGAACCGCCGTCACACGCATCTCTTTCTCTTCTTATACCGTGCGCATGCTATTTTTCGAAGAACGCATGACACGCGCATATATATATATACATCCTTGGGAATCGGCAGAGCCCGACTTTCCATCGTATACACGTGCCCCCGCGGCGACGGGTAGAATTGCACTCGATATAATCCGATTTGCGTCGCGCGCCGCCTGACGCGGACGAAAGTGGAAGCTGCCTGTTGCTGTACTGGTGCATACGACGGTGTGGCTACTATATACGAGGTCGAGAGATGAAGGAGAAGGAGGAGGAGGAGGAAGAAGCATTCCGCGACGCGTCGACCTACAATACGTATATATGATGATAGCCATGCGGCTGTAGCTGTTGTGCTTGTGTGTGTGTGTGTGTGTGTGTGTATGTATAGCATCATGTACAGTGAGTTGAGCAAAGTACTTTTTTATGTGTAGAATATATAGAGGGGTTGACGGGTATAGATAATGAGGGATGGCGAATGGTTGCGTACTATCGCATGATCATAAATCGGTAACATCGATGGTTATTGTACTGTAACTTTGAAACTCTGTGGCTAGTATATTTTTGTAAATCTCTGGTTATCGTGGTTGTCTTTTATAGAAAAATGACATTCCAAGTATGGGTTATTTCTATTGACTATCAAATGAAATTAACGATTTCTATATTTTAGATTATATACATATGTTGTACACATGTTGTACACATGTTGTATGTTGTATACATATAGAATATATTTTATTTTACTTTTTATTTTAGAAAATTAACGGGTCCCTTATAGTACACAAATATTTAAAGAAGTGATTAATACATCTCATTTAATAAAATTTTAACAGTAGCAGCTTAGCAAAACTTTTAAAATTAGAAATCGATATAATTTTAGATAAATACGTATATTTCTTAAAGATTTGAACATGTTAGGAGCATTTAAAAAAAATATAATTTAATAAAAAGTACATATATATAATAACGCACACGCATATACAGAGGCGCACAACCGCTCGCATAAAACGAAAGTCTATAACATTTTTGCATCCAATTACGTCTCCGATATACACACGGACGTTTCACTCGAACAACCCATCCCTCTCTCTCTCTCTCTTCTGTCGCTCCCAATCGCTTATTACACTGCACATTACGATACATCGGCGTACATGTATACCCATAGCTAACCGCAAATTAAGCCAATACATATACTCGCAGACAAACCAAACATCCTCTACTCGCGACCTCCTCGTGCATACATTACATACACATAGACACAGTCACGCGTGTGTATATATATCGGAAAGCGTAGCTAACTCATATAACCGCATACTATATATAGTGATCAATGCGCAGATTCATATATACGTACGCGCGCACGCGTGAGCGCGCACTTTCATCGATGACACGTTGCAAAAACGCAACGCGGAGAGAGTGTACGCGCATATTACGAGGAGTAATGTCTCTCGTTTCAACGAGAAACTGTGAGAAACTCGCGCGCACGCGGTTCATGCAGATGAATTGAGAGAGAGAGAGAGAGGAAAAAAGGGGTTGAAGGGGAGAGTAGTAGTAGAAATTGGAAGTTTGGCCAAGTGAAGTGCGAATGGCAGTGAAAATAACGTGCGGGATTGTTCACAGGTATATAAGAATGTGTATGTAAGTGTATAGGCGGGCATTAGGCGCTTTCTAGTCAAATTTGCGAGATGGTATGGTATAAGAGAATTTGCGTAGCTTTCGTATATATGCGTGCGGTTGTACATGTAGATATGGACGTTGGTAACGACTCGTGTATGTATGGGAAATTACGAGATGATGGTGAGATGGCTGTTGGTAAGTAAGTGGAAGTGTCAAGAATTGTGGATATCAAATGATATATGGTAATGTCTAGGATTAAAGTCGTCAGTCGGATCGTTTGATCGATTATTTTCGACAGATTAATGCAAATGTAAATGCGTATGTTGACTTGACTTTAATAACATGTAGTTTTACTATATTATATAGTAACTTTCATATAGATGAAGCTGGTGAACATTCAAAATAACTTTTGTGCTGCAATTGGAAATCGTGGGGTCAGAGGATAGAAGTAAATGTGGTTTACGAGATAGTATGCTTGTATGATTAATAAATGAAATAGTAAACTTATGCCTAATATTGTATATTATAATTCATTGATTAATAATCAATCATTTTTCTTGTGATCCTTCAATTCAGTAAACATCTGCATCGTTTATAATAAAGTTAGACGAATAAATCAGTCAATCATTTACCTTCACCAATTCACATAACAATAACATTCTCGTACATCATTTACATAAATAAACAATATGTATAAACATTGAAACAAACCCCTATACATACATTACATACCATACTAAAAATTTAAAAAAACCACCACTACCACCACCACCGCTCCTATACCCAAAAGAATAATCCAGCCAGCTATATACACAACTGTGGTGTCCAGTGATTGGCAGTCACTGCAGAAAGATCGGTATGCCGAACAGAACGGCGTGCGCGAGCGGCAAGCGTCGTCATCCTCGTGGTCGTCGCAATCCTAACGGTATACGTATATACCCGCGCGCGTTCTCCTCTCCGCGAGATCTGGGTTGCCGGAACGCGCCGACGTTGTGGATGTATATATATATATATTATTCGCGCATGCGAAGCGTGAGATGCACTTGTCGTTGCGGATATGTGTGTGTGTGATGACGAGACTTAAGCGATATAGACGTTGTAGCGTGGATTAGTGTGTATATGAAGAGGGAGGATTTATTGAGTAGGAGAATGTGAGAAGTCGATGTTGACTTTTTTTTGTTTGCTTTTGGTGGAAAAAGGGTTGGTTCGGTTAAAAGTTTGGAAATGTTATTGTAATAGAATGGAATGTAACATGGTGATGCTATAATCTGGGTTATCGTGCGGTTTTTAAATTTTTTCTAATAATTCTTTTATCAAACTTGGTTTGAATTTGCACGGAAAAAATTATCAGTAAATTCTATATATTTCTGACAGTTAATTATTTGACTTCAAAGTGGCAAGTTCGTTCTATATCTTCAAAAATATCGGTCGAATTTTCATTTGAAAATACAGAATCTCCATTCTAGAAAAATAGAATTTCACTAAAACAATTGATTTTACTCTTTTATTTTTTCCATGTGAGATTAGGATTCTATGTTTTATATATACCGCGTATATTATTATACTATACCAAGGCACAAACAAACAACCAAACGCGAACGATAATATTAAAGCTTAACGATATCAGGAAAGTCTCGACGACCGCGCGCGGGAAAAATATATACAGTGAGAGTTTAAAAGCCATATAAGAATTTATTTTCGGCATCCGAGGGAGCCGCAGTCGTTTCACGCGCATGCGCTAAAGAATTTTTGCCGTCGATGAACGGTTTTTGCGTATATACGCAGAGCACCGCGTGTGGAGTAGTCGATGGGCATACCGAGAGCACGCGCGGATTCTGGTCGATGACCTTTCTCATATATATATATATATATACGTATACCTTGTCTCAATGCTTTATCGCATATATACGACTATTTGGATGTGATGGTATACGCCACTATATGTATCTGAACTGACATTTTATTTTTTGCAGAGGATTTTACTATATTGGGTTTACCGAACTCGTTGGGCATCGAATGGTTCGACTATAGCCACATCGCCGATCGTTTTGGAAATTAAGTATATGCTATTGTTCTCTTATGTAATAATTCGTTGCGTATTTGTTTATTATTCTATTGCACTAGAATTTTATACGATTTGTAATTTTCAAAGCAACCGACTAAACTGCGGCTTTACTCAGAAGAAGAGTGTAGGAACACAGACTTTAACAAGGCTTTACAAGCCGATTTCTGGTATCTAGAAATGAAGCTCATTGTTACTGCTTGGTACGTGTGTTAAACGTTCGTGGAAAATTGTAATTGTGGTGAAAGAAGTGGACATTAGACCAACCAATTTTGTAACCGTTGTTGTTTATTTACCAGCGACGTTTATTTTAATCCATGTATGTCATAACATACATTTTTTTTGTAAAAAGAAAAACAATGTATTAAGAAGATCAGATTTTTTTTACTTTATTTTGAAAAGATCAATAACAATCAATATAAATTAGTTGGGTTGTTAAAGTCGATGATTATAAAGAGAGTTATAATGAACGGCAAAGTGTATCATCGATAAAAATTCTCACCGATTTGAGCAATATGAAAATTTTATAGCAAGATTTGTAGGCTCTAATTCAACGACGAAACTAATGTTACAATGTCACATCCAGTGTATCGTGAGCTAGTCGTCATTTTCTCTTCTTGTATATGTTACTTGAAAGCCAACTTAAATTTCCTTGGCAATATAGTTAACAGATTCATTTAATACTACTTAAAACACAACTTCAGAACAAAAATTCTCTGAGGTATTTTCTAGTCGATAAAAACATTTTAAAAGAAAAGTGTTTACTATAAATTATGGTAGTGTTATAACTTTACTGAAATTGGATTCTATTTCAAATCTATTGAATTGGCGCCATTTATTCTATACTATATTTACTGACTTTTTAATTTTTAACAATTTCGTAATAGACAGATAATTTCTTCTGAGATACTAATATGAAGGTACAAAATAAACTATAATATAACATTGTAAATGAAAATTAAGACTTTTCATTATTGATTATCTTTACAACATTAAGCTATATAACCTTCTTAAATTGTCTTTAAACTTTTCTCCAATTATACTTCCGATAAAAATAAAACTCTTCAATTTTAAAATTATCAGTTATATCCCAATAATTCGGCGTAACTTTTATCACCTATATATGTTTCAATCCAACCCTACGATCACTTCAGATACCCCATAAATCTCATCTCGAACCCTCGACAATAAGTTCGCAAAATTTATAGAAACCATACCACTTGCATCTGTACGCACCAACATCCTCGTCCCTCTTATTCCCCCCCTATACGAAATTCCTCGCTTCTACCGATCACGAGGAATCCGCAGCTCGTTAGCCGTGTGTCGCTATACACAGCAGACCCAACGCGCATCAATCTCCAGCGGTCCTCTTCTACAAAAAAAAAGAAAATAAAGAAAAAAAAAAGGCGGAAAAACGCAAAGCAAACGCATAACGAAACATATTCCACGTGATTCCGGGAAAACCTTAGAGGTGTATGGTCCCGCAAGCTCAGTGCTTGCCAGCGATAACTCATTTTGATTAATGCTGCTGCTGCTGCTGCTACCCTGTCTATACGCTCACATCGGTTATTCGGCCGGTTAACGGAGCGGACATACGTGTGTCGTCATTGTTGTCGATATATACACACACGTAGTCGATGATAATATCGAACGGGCGAATTTAGCGTGGAAGAAAAATCTATAGGTGTATATATATATATATACGGAATCGTTGCGGTATATCCACCAGGATTTTTCAGTACTGTAACGGGGATGTGTCGCGCGCAGGTATAATGTGACGTGTCGCGCGCGTGCGCGCCCCGCGGGAAATGGAGCTATGGTGGAAATGTTGGAATGCGCGTGTGGATTTAAAATGGGAGGTATGCGATGTGGCTCTTGTTGTTCGGTCCGTTGGTTATACTTTGGAATTGATTTTATGGAGGTTTAAGAGGAGGATAGGAGCAAAGCGCTGTATTTGTTAGTGGTTAGATGTCAGTGCTTGTTTTTTTATATTTATTGTATAGACGAAGTCAATTTCAAATATATGAATCAATAGGAAAAAGTTTTGTTTTAATATTATGTATAAGAAATAATAATTATTGGTTTCATTAGATGATTCATTTATAAAACTCTGGGATTGTTTGTTTGGGTATAGAGAGGAGATCTATTACCTAATTCGCTTTAGTGAGGCAGAAAAACTGATGAAAGTTACGGTAGCAGTGCAATAAATATATAAGTAATAGTACGTAGATTGGACGAGGGGTGTTCCATTTATCAATTGAGAACATTGGTTATCGGTGAGAATTGCGAAAATCAGCAGTTACCTATTTTCAGATTGCATATTGTCAATGATTCTGAAAAAATGATTATAATTTATGAGGTTTCGTCTACTCCTGATTATAAGTCAGATTTTAAAATTAATTTAAATCCCGCTGACCCTCAAAATCCAACATTTTATATAAAAAAATATTCATAATCTTTGTAAAATTCTAAACAAAGAAAATCTATTGTTATTTTTGGCCGAATTATGTATAGCTTTGAAAATCCTTCTTTAACTAAAATTTTGATACTTCATCATTAAAAATTTAATAATAAATCCAAAATTCTTAACACGACTTATCTCATTAAATATAATATCTCAAAATTCAGAGATAATGATTTTTTGTTTAAGTCTCGTCTGCATCTATATAAGATCTATACGTCTTATATGTCGTATAAATGAAAGGTCTTGAAAAAAAATGTCATAATATTTTTAAAGAAAATAATAAATGAGAACGTGACGCCAATGAGTTTGCAGTACGGTTTATGCTAAAACGACTTGAATTTCTGCCTGGTTTGACGTTTTTTTCAAGTGTTGAGAGAAAGAGAGAGAGAGAGAGAGAAATTTGAAGTTTATTTCTTCTGTTTATTCAAAACGGTTTAGAACACAAGATCCCAAATAGCCAAAATATTTTACAGAAATATAATTAATTTAAACCAAGTCAAAGAATAAAATAAATAAATATAAAAAGATACAATTTTAAAATATAAGTGTCTACACACCATTATGTAGAGGGTGCAATTCTGAACCAAAAGTTTCTTTACCATTTTTCTATATGACAAGTAGCTTCTTAATAATTAATTTATCGAAATTGTGTTTTTTTTTTAATAGGAATTATATATATCTATAAATATTGCATTATGAATATAGATATACAATTCCTATCCAAAATAAACAATTTTGACATACTAATTATGAATTACGAGCAAGTATCGAGAAAGAGACAGAGAGTTATTAGTATGGATACTGTGAAATTTTTTATTACGATTATCTACAAATGGATTGTAGGTGTATTCATAACTCGTTTCGATTGTCCAGTTTTCTTTGTTCAATAAACGTGTTAGTAAAGTCTTCGAAATATTTGCATGATAACATTAACAATAACAACGAGCGCTAACAATGGCGTAGTTGTCTTATGGTAAAGTATTTACTATAGATAAATGAAAAACGGCGACATTTTTATTTACAGTAGAGAATGTTCTACTGTAAATAAAAATTATGTTGTATAATTAAGTTAAAAGCGAAAAGTAGCTTTAACTTATCACGCATAAATTTGGTTTACATTGAAATCTGTCGTTAATATGTGTATTATTTTTGTATTATTGGGATAAAAAGAATTAAATAGAAATAAAGGTTTTTTAATTTTTAAAATTTAAATATTAATAATAAATACAACATAATATTATGATCACTAAAAATTATCATAAATTGTTAAATATGGAATGCACTTGCACAATATATAGCTCTGTTTCTTTAACACTAAAAATAAAAATAAAAGTTAACTTTTTTAAAATAAATTTAAAGAAAAATTATTAAATAGCGTTTAGGCGACCGTCTAAAATAACTAAAAGTAGCTTTCTCCAATCCTGTAGAGCAAGTAAAGTCGCGGTGCTCAAGTGCGATGGTGGTGTAATGGTCAGCATAGTTGCCTTCCAAGCAGTTGATCCGGGTTCGATTCCCGGCCATCGCACATTTTTTTGCAATTTTTTTTCTTTTTTTTTATTATTTTATTACTGTTCATGATGTGAACATTAATTTATTCAATTCATTTTTTTGTTAATTTATACTTTATAATAATAATTTTATACCAAAAATTTTAAACATGGAAAAAAATTTTTTTTCCTCAAAAATAAAAAAATAACGATTGATAATATTTTCTATAAGTATTTACAAATTAAACATTTTTGTTAATAAATTAAGCAAAATTATAAAAACATTCTTTGAATAAATTAAAAAAAATTTAAGAATTTATTTCAACTTTATTAACATTTTCTTTTAGTATATAATATACGAAATCAAATATAATTAAATCATTCATTTTTGTATTTTTTAGAGATATTAAAATAAGTATATAATAAAAGAAAATTACTATCCCGTAGAGCTCACCAAAAACCAAGGATTATCTTTGTATTATTTTGTTTTAATTTGTAAGACAATATTCGATATACGACGGATATATAATTTTTCAAGGCATAATCAAGTATAAAATATCAAAAATGTCAACAATCATCAATAGCACTTTCTTTTAAAAGTACTAGTAAATACTAATTTATTTTTTTAATAAATTGTATAGAAGTTTCAATCTTTGTACTTAATAAATTTATTACATATTTTTTATATATTATTAGATAAAATTTTATTAAACTTTCAAAAATATTTTTTCTTTTAAAGACATTCCAATCAGAAACACCTCAAAAACCACTGTTTTCAATGTAATCACTATTTTTCACCAAAAATGAGTCTGCTTCAAGCGTTTTCGAAATGTATGTTTATCTGCATGTTCCTGTGTAATCAAATTACCAGATCATTACACCAAAAAGTGAACAGATCTCAACAAATTTTGAAGTACATGTTCGTCTAATCGTAGGTAACGAGTATTCCTATATTGAACCAGATCGGTTGCAAATTATAAAAAAGCCAGAGGAAATAAATATTTAAAAAAATGTCTTTAGCCGATTCTTTTACGCTCGCTGCTCTAAACCTACGTAAGTTTATTTTCCATTTTATAACCATTTTATAGTTTTACAGATATATAAAGCAATACCCCTACAAATCGATTCTATTATTTACCTAATAAATAGCTAGTTTCTCGAATAATTGCTAAAAACTAGACACTTTTCTTGGCCATTTCTATCTATCGATGAAACGATTTTTTCTGTCATAGTCTCCATTTAATAGGCGGAATAATAGATTCAGTTTTTTCACAAATTTATACATTAGCTTATTTATGAGTATTAAATTTGGCGAATTTTTTACTTAAGAAATGGCTAATAAGAGGCTTACTATTATGACGAGGAGTGAGAGAGACAGAACCAAACGGAAAAATCATTGTTTTCGTTTGTATCGCCTGAAGCAGTACTATAAACGAATTAAACACCAGTAATTTGTATTTACATTTTAGTTGGCTACCTTCTTTTAATGTTTGTTTTTAAATATATGATCTAATGACAGAGAAAATTTAGTAGAAGTATTTTCAGGTTATGTTATTTCCATTAAATAGAGAATATGACCGAAAAAATCGTTTCATCTATACCTAGAAATTAGCTATTTTCACTAGCTATTTATTATTTTCCTGCCCATTTCCGATAGAGAAATTTCTACCAGGGTATTAGTCATCTTATTAATTATAATTTCTGTTTCTTTATTTAAAGTAAAATCCCTTAAAATAAAAAATTCCTTTTCCATAAATATTTATCAAATGAACACCCAACTAATGTAACAATATAGATACTACAATTCTGATGTAATTATGAAAAATGCATATAATCTATTAAATTAAAGCTGTAACTCATCTGAATATGAAGAATTTCAAAACTTTAATTCTTCATTTTTACTTCTAATTGCTGAATGAAATATTTTCTTTTTCCCTCTGATTAATTTATGTCTTCAATTTCATATGTTGAAAACCTCATGTAATAAAATTGATTTGGTACAATCGTCAATATTTCTCTGTTTACTTCTTCTCCGTTGGAATTTCCTATTATAATAAACTTATAATGGTTAATAACCTTTATAAATACATAAAAATATTTATTTAGAACAGTATTTTACAAGAATATAATACAACTATAAAATGAGCATTACAAAATTTGTGCATGGCAGAGTTTTTAAGTTTCAGTATCTCTTTTCTTATAGACCGTAGTGTAGAAAGGTAATATTACATGCTTCACTTTAACCACAATAGAAAACTCTTTCTATAGAAAATGTAAAAACTTTAACATTGAATATAATCTTTGATAGACACACGCAATAACATCTGGAAAATCATCAAATACGTCCTCTAATCGCCAAAATGAAAGAAGCGTATGATATTGCAGTTTTCATGACCTAAAACCAGTAAAAAGTAAGTAGACGCAAATCATTCCAGTTCACAGATCAATAATGGTATATGATGTATACTGACCAATATGTACGTTTCAAGTGATACATTAATGAACCTTCCACCGCTAACAACGCAAGGCTTTTGCGACTGCTGGATTACTAGTGTGATACTTCGTATCGTATCGGCACTAAAGTCGTACCATTTCATCGTGAAAGCGCGCACAGCAACCATTTCACCCTAATAAGATATTGAAATAAACAATAAAACTCTCTTTCTTTCGAATGGCCAAAAAAAAGATAGTTTAATAAACCTCGTTATTGAAATCATTCTAACAAGTATATTTTTAACTGAAAATAACTTACAGCGGACGTCATTCCTTTTGCGAAGAAGCAATACAGAATTAAATGCAAGTTCATCGAAAACAATATTATTGCAACGTGGCTCAACTTAATGATACTGCTAATTTTATAAAACTTGAGAATTTAAACATATAGAGTTAAAGTATTGGATAACATGATGTTCGTAATAATAGATTTCTTTCTTACCCATATTAAATTATACATTTGTATTCCAAAATGTAACACGTTTCTCATTATTTCTATAAGCAATAACGTTTCAAAAGAAATTTCAACTTCTCTTTTAAACCTACAAGATTAAAATCATAAAGACATCACGATAATTATCAATAATAATTTTTATTACCTTAATATATCAATGTGCTGCTTTATAATGCAGTTCAGGCATTTACAGTAATTCCAATAATTTCCTTTACTAATACAATTCTTGTAACGACCATCATCATACATCGTCAACCTATCCGAGACAATGATGAACTGATTGGTTGCATGTACCATGAAAATTGCGAACATCGAGTCTACCGTGATGATGGCAATAAACCAAATAAAAATACAGCATCCTGCACCGACCATTAGAAAATAAAATGTCGATGAAAATATAATGGAATTTGGAAATCCAGTGAAAAAAGGCATTTTTCGGATTAACCCTAGATCACCGTGGCTTTCGACATACCATTGTACAGTGTACGCTAAAAAATAGAATTAAATTAGGTCACGTGGTTTCGATATGTTACATGTCATGATAAAAGAAACGTCGATATCTCAAAATTTACTCAAATTTGATGCTAACATTTAATAAAACGAAGTTTTATAATAATATATAATTGAATTGATAATTTTGATCTTGCAATTCAGTATTGATAAAAATTCAGAAAAATGCAGCAATACAAACTAGCGCCACAGAGAAGCTGAAGCATCAAGAGCAAATTTTTAAGAATGATACGACATACTTTTTCGTGAAAATTGGAAACCAGACCATTTTATTTTTTTTCAATAGTCAATTTTACACATCTCTTAATACGATCAAACTTTCAGTCATTATCAATGTCAGCATTAATTTGAATTTGATGAAAAAATCTTTAAAAGCTAATTCTAAAGTGACATCGTTTTACTTTGAAACCATTATTTGACAATGATGACCATCACCTGCTATCGACAGTTGCAGAAACACAGACGTCGCTAGTGTTACCAGCTTTCTATCCTTAATATTATTTGTAATACTCTTCTTCAAACGAGCCGGTAAATAATTATACTGCCCGCAATCGTCTGCTATGGTCTTCAATAAAACATTAATACTTTTCCTCTTGAACTTAACAATCACGAGTTTAAATAATGTTGCAAATGTCACGATAAAGTACAACAAGCACTCAATTAGCCCTTCAACATTTTCCGAGTGCATCATTCCAAAAACACAGCTTACAGCCAAACTACACAAACTCAAAGCACAGGTGGCAAATCTTAAAGTAGAAAATCGACTTTGGGTAGGCCAGAGGCCAGTGAAGCGCATACTCCATTCGACAAAGCCTAATGTGTACTTTAGGTGCAAAATGTTTTTCTCACGCTCTCCGTGGACAGTCTTGGCGAAAGTGATTCGACGTTTTAGGTCGCGTCGTATAAGAGGTTTTGTGCGCTGCATCGTTGGGAATTTTACGTAGATCAGGTACCGAACAATGAGAGGATATCGATGATAGAGTTGTTGGAGTAGACGATATGATTAATAATGCATGATGGAAGGATGATTATAGTACTTAAATTAGGAGTATCAAGTTAATGAGAAGACGATATTATTCAAACAAGAGATGGAAATGCGTTTTGTCGTTAGCCTTTATTATCAGGAAACTTACGTTCCAACATAAATTATTTGTACAAAGAGTGAATGCCATGGTTAGCATCAGCAATATTACTATTGTCAATATTGGATATGCGAAATATTTAATTACACCGGCATTTCCAAGGTTGATGAAAATGATTCTAATTTTTCTCTTCTGATTATTATTAATTTCATTTACAATGAAACTAATAAATGGAAAAAAGTAAGTAAATAAAAGAAAAACAATGTCCGGACAGTTTTTAAGTACGATCCGAAACAAATGACGTTTGTAAAATCAATAAACTAAATGTTTTCAAAATTTCAAACTTAATCATAGGTTTGTAACTCAACTAATTAATTAAAAATAGAAAGTTATAAAGTTGTCAAAAATGCAATTATTATAATCCACATTATGTGCAATTTAAGATGGATTCATCCAATTAGTGTTGTACGCTAAAAACGTAATCCAAAATTTGTTTATTTATAATAAGACTGTACTTGGTATTCTCCTCATAATGTGATAAGTTACAACTGATCATTCAAAATAAAATGAAAAGATAATTACTATTGATAATATTTGTTTCAGGAGTTAAAGATATTGTACCTTAAGCCGTCTCTTAAGTATTGACGTTTTCAATGTGATTCTATAACATATTATACTTACCTTCGGAGCACTCTCGTATTTCTTGATAAAGTGTGACACAATTAAATTAATTTCTTTGTCTCACGTTCTATTTCTATGAAGACCAGACTTTTCTAAGCACTCTTCAAAGCTTCTATTGACTAGATTAAATACGCGCAGAGATGAATGGTGCTTTGAATACAAATTTTGGAGATAAAATATATATAATCATATTTGATCAAAATAAAAATAAAAATGGTACTGGTATTGTACAGTAGAGAAACTATCACTTGGTAAATCACCAAAGATAAGCATCCTTAGGTGTTCTAGAATTTAAGTGGATAACTGCTGCATACGCCTGTGTACTTTTGACAATCATTTAAGACATTTTTGTTATACTGAAAACTATTTGAATACGTTTTCAGTACATTCTATGTCAAATATATACAAATTACTATATTCACGCGTTCAGTACCCACGTTATAATGAGAGCACCCGGTGCCGTGCGCAGCCGACCCAAAGTCAACGTCAAGTGAGTTTTTGCTCTCTTTCTTACGATGTTTACCTACAGTCGGACAGTTTTAATGAGAGTTTATCGGGTATAAATGTTGCTAACGCTAGAAACATTTACGAGCATAGCACGTTTATGAGCAATTAAACAGAAGACATCAAACAACTGAATACGCAAAGAAAATTATTTAAAATTTCTCTTATGACATACGTACCTATACTTACTTCGGTTTTCTGATTCTTTAGACATTCTAAATATTAAAAAAATTGTGATTAATGAATCTAATGACGAGCTTTTTCTGATTTTAAAAAGTACTACAAATTTACCTCCTTGAAACACAAATCATTATCATCAAAAAGACTCTGTACGTATTATATGAAATCAAGTGCCAAATACGAGTTGTTTAATGTTTTCCGTTTTTACATGCGTAGTATTAACTATTATTTGATTTTATTCTATAATCGTTTGATTTTTACCATCTACTTCGACATTTAGCGCAGATTGGTTCGTTATCGCAGCTGCATAAGTGCGGTCCAATAGTTGCAGCTGATGGGAAAATCACAGATGGAGGAATAAAGAGTGAATAATGAATAGATGTACATAGTTTAAAAGTGAAAATACAATAATTATTAGAAAAACAAAAGAAAATAAGTAATATCTAAAAATATACCTTGCCACCGTTTTTGTGAATTTTAAGCTCATCTTTAAGTTCACATAACTTTTGAAGGAATCAAGATTTTCTAATTCTGAAAAAGGTTTGAAAAGCTCTCGCTTTATAAATTAATTTTTTTTCTAAATTTCATATTCAGTTGTTTTTGATAGACTGATGTGAAACTAAACTATAAGAGCTATTTTTAATCATTTAAAAAATCAATTAGTTATCATAGAAAAACAATAATATTCGGTGGAAATTGTTCAACCGCGGATTACTTTTCTAGATGCTCTAACGAATAAAAAAAATAAGTTTCGTATGTGTTCGAAAAGAAAAAATTTTTCCAGTTTTATCGTAGATTTCGTGAGATTTGCATATTTAGGTAAGTTCGAATATACTTAGTACATTTACGACTTCATGCTTGAATCGAGCACGTTCTGCACTAAAATTAAGCAATAATAAGTAGAATACTTCATTATAAAATGAGTAATATCAATTTTTATTGTAAATGTTAAAGTATTTAAAAATTTTTCAACAATAATACTTCGTTAAACAGTATTAAAAGAGCGATTTTGTTGAATGGTTGGTCAAACCCAGCCAACAAAAATTATCATTGATTATTCACAGCGGTAACTATATTTGCTTACATTACACCAAGTAAATATTGGTTTTACGAGGACGCGGCCTGGAGCCGGTACCTCATTAAGGAATACAAAAAAATATTGGTTTAATGAGTATTAACACAATATTATTTCATAAAATTTTATTGAATTAATTTTTTTATTAATTAATATCATAGTATTATGATATTTAATCAAAAAATAAATTCAATAAATTGTTTTCAATTCAATAAACCACTACACTTATTTCGAAAATTATCCGATTACTGATAAAGTATGTTAGGAAATATCGTTTTATAATATTTAATATCGAATATGAATTTTGACGTCTTACCGTGATGTCGCCGTTTTATCAAAGAAGAAGCTTTTTAATAGTAACAATAAAATTAGTCTTGTAATAGTTTTGAGACTTTTGGAGTTTAAATCAAAAGTAATTAAAATTACGTAAGACCTTATTTTCTTTTCTCACTAATCTTTCTAGGGATTTCCATACTTTTTCCTCACATTGTATGATATTGTATTAACCCTATAATAATATGAGTTAGTTTTCTCAAATTTAGCATAAAATGATTTAGTTTTAAACGATTTATATGACGCAGATGTATAAGTAATATTCTTCTTTGAGATTGTAGTAAATATATAATAAATCTTATTTATATTTTTCAAAAAAAGTTTTTTGATTGTGGCGATTTATTTAATTTCGATCTTTCCCACAATATATGTGGAATTACGAATTTGCAGATTGAGAATAGAAGATGGAATCATAAAATGCTATTGCTGCATTATCTTTTGAACGCATATCGTATTTTACTGTAGACATAAAGTCATATTTGTCAATTAGCAAGTATTGGTGTAAAGTTTTAAAACAATTACTAATATATTAATTCTCGTAATTTTAAATTCATATGTTGGTCAATAATTGATATTTTTACTTTATTCTTTAGTATATATTTGAAGCGATTCATCGTTAAAAAGGTACGAAAATGAAGCCGAAACTATCATCAGTCAGTCTCGTTATCTTCCTGATTTGTTTTTTCAATTACGGCGAAGTTTTCATTGAAGTGGTCGGCATGGTTTCGTCTATTGTTACTCTGGAGCAATTTGTCGAGATTATATACAATAGACTTGTGGCTAATCCAGAGACAGCAAATAAAGTTCTCGAGACCGCACGAAAAATGAACGCTAATGTTCAGTAGCAGCTCGGGGAGATATGGCAATCGAATTGAATATGTATACGTCATTTTCGATCACGTATAAGACAATCGTAAGAGCTTGCAAGCTCACGTCATTAGTATTGGCTTCGCATTCGAAACTGCTTTGGAAATGCAGAAAAATATCGACGCAGAGAGAAAAAGGAGACGTACAGTAATTTGAAGAATGAAAAAGAACCCACAATTGACCAGGATATCTACGAATTAATAAAACGTATGTTACTGGATTAGGAATCGGCGAGTTTCCTTACCACAAGTTTAACTCAGGCTGTGAAGGTAAAAAGACTATTGTGCCAATAAATTCTTTCTTTTCTCACGTAAAAAAATTGTATACTTTTAATGAATTTACAGTTTCATTAGCGTTTTGAGAATTAGGCACAAGTAAAAGGTCAGAACTTCAGATTAAAGTAGTCATCGCTCAATATTTCGTAACCAAAAACACGCGATGTACAATTTTTTGCAGTATTTCGGTAAGTTTAAATAAATACCAAATCGACATGTGCATTATTGCGTTACACTTAACACATAAAAATATATGTTTCTTTGTAGAAGGGGATCCTGCTTATTACAAAATGGAGAGGGATAATCTTCTTGCAAGTGTGAAGAGGCAATATAATTCAGTACGGTTGTAGGGTTTAAATTTAAGTTAAGTGATTCCACTGATAGAGTCCGACTCGAGATTTTATAATGCGAGTTCGACTTAAAGAAGGGCAAAGTAGACGAATGCTTAGACAATTTTAGTGTTCACGTAAAAACACCTCCACGGTAAGTATGGTTGTTCCCGAAGATGCCGGTCTTATTCCCTATAGTGCGATTAATATAGGAATACAATTAACACCGATAATAGAATCAATTCTGTTTAACCGTTTTATTTGATCTTTTTCTGAAATTGAAATAACAGTTATTTAATGCAATTAAAAGAAAAAATGTTGAAGTCATTTTTATTTATTTAATCTTGATCAAAAACCTCCCGTGAATTCGAAAAATTTATAAGGAAAACCTTACTTACTACATCCTCCTACAAATTTTTCGCCTATCGATTACCAAAAATCCACAATTTCTTAGATGCAATAAAGCGCAGTACGCAATCCATGGTCTTTAATCTTCTAACGGTTTTCTTCGATAAAAAAGGGAAAAAGCAAAGCAAACGTAACAAAATACAGTCGCATGCAATCCTTACTTATGCCATATAAAACGATGCAACTTATATCCCTCAGAAAAGGTGGCTGGGATTCGAAATGCATAGATATTTGAAATAGGAAGTATGCAGTTAGTGAAATAATGATTCTTTTTATTTATTTAAAATGTGTTTATTTGCGTAATAAAGATATCATTGTTTGATATCAATCGTTAATATACATAATATTATCATTATTGATGTAATTGTTTTGTTCTCTCTTAAAATATTATGTGAATTGTGTAAATATTGATCATTGACTAATAATGTTATAACCTTAATTGTATTTCTATAACTTCGTAATGCCAATGTTACATAATTTTTTGTCAAGTTATTTACATACTATGTCGAATACGAATTATTATAATTTGACATATCACTCGACTTACGTAATAAACTTTAACTAAGATATTAAAGAAGCACAATAAAAAAAGACGTAATGATACTTTAAATTATAAAAATTAAATTAAAAAATCGTAGTTATTGAAAGCAACATTACGGCGTTTTCTATATCTACACTAAAACTAACTATTTACAAACTTCAATAGTACTTTTCGGATTCAATAATAGTTAATTGCTTAAAATTAATATTTCTTCTAGACATGAGGAACAGAATTTCAGAAAATTGTATTACTTTTAACAGATTAACAAATCTGTTAACAAATTTTTCTTACTAAAGTGGCACAACTCTTTAGTGCTATAAATTTATCGAAATTCTTATCTAGAAAAGGCATTAATTAAAAGCAAGAATAAATTGTGAGGATTCAAGATTTCAGTAATATGTTTTCGAAGCATTTCAGTCTTTTATAAATTTCAAACTTCGTTAATAAAATAGTATAAGATGTTATATAATGGTATAAGTATAATATTGAATCCTTTTATACTATGAAGTATTTGACGATTTAAACCCAAACTCTCAACTATGTACAATACGTTTTGTCCTTATTTAACTTGTAAATAAGCACCATATAAATAATATATTTATATTAATAAACGACCTACCGAAACAGTCGCGAATATGAATAATAGATTATGTGCATTGCAGTTAAATAACATATTTTATTCTGAATATATAAAAAATTCGATACTTCGAATTTTCTATTATACGAAAATTATTTTTACATCGCATAACGCGATACTATAACTACCAAAAATACCCACTTCATCAAAGTTTTATCGTGAAAGATTTGTCTTCAGTTGAACTAAATAAAAACAGAATAAGAAATAATAGTTGATCATTATTTAATGTTTGAATATTGAAAGAGAAATGAAATATAAAATACAAAACGGGTGAAAAAAGAAATGCATTATACAGTCAACCCGATGACAAATCAATAACCCTAAAACTTCTCGAAGCAGTGCAATGCAACTATATACCATACCCATAGTACTTTCAAGAGTACGATTCCCGCACCTAAATTTTTACGTAAATCCCTACGTAAAAACTTATTATTCGTGACCGCACGTTAAATATATATAACCATCAAATCTTACGGGACATTTGAAACATACTCGAAATTTTCGACAAAAGAACATAACACATTCGAATCGAATTTCATCCACGTAATATAACAATAAACAAAACGTCCTGTCCTTTTTCCAAAATCTCGAGATACCTCTGAAATCGTCCCGCGAGATTTCCCTTTCTCCTATCTCCAAACGTATACCCGTCAATAAAATCAGACGTTTCTCTCTCATCGGCGTCAAAAAGGAAAAAAAATCTACTCCTATTATATCGTTCCCTCAGGAGTTGGTCATACTGCGTATGATATCCTCGAGCAGCATTGGATTCAAGCGCGATATCGACTTGAACCCAGGCGTCTGTACGACATCAGAGAGATGTCCTCTGATGAAATTCATTGCCTTCTTCTTCAGCTTATACGCGTTACAAAGTTCAGCAATTACGAGACAATCGCATACCATGCGTACATTCAAATTCGTCATAAGGGACTGCTCGCAGCGTGCTTTAAGACCAAGTAAGGCGTATTTGTCAGCAACAGCAAGCAGCCTAATTAAACTGCCATCAGCTGCAGCGTCATTCTCATCGACGATAGAACCGGTATAGATATACAGCAGCATAGCGTGCAATGTTTCCGCTTCGACGTCATCGATGTGCACGATATTCTTTTGTTTCTCTATCATGTCATGTGCGAACATAGCTGAAAAGACAGGACTTCGAGCTGCCAAGATGATCTTATGGGCGTAAAACTGTTGGCCTTCTCTAGACTCGAGAATAACGTCGCTCGACTCTTTACGCTGATACAATTCACTCAAATCGTTCGATAATTGTGACAGTAACTTTGTAGGGTCGCCTTTATCCATTTCTTGACTGGTCTGCTCCACGAAACCTGTGGCAGCTTTGATCTTACAACGTAAGATAAGACGATCGTCATCTAAGAGGCCATTCGTTGGGTCTAGCAGATACTCACGTCGGATGAATTTTGGAAAGCCTGATTGTCTACCTTGGTAGAAATACCACTTTTCTGAGGTTTTACGCTCGTTCGTCTCCTGATTGTGGCGGTCGACCAGGCAGAATCTAAAGTCTGTTTTTATCGATGGCTTGTCGGTACTGACAAGCTGTAAGAACAGCGACATGTGCTCGTCGTTATCGTCGTTATTGCCGCTCGGGTAAAACTGCAAACGCCATTTAAGCGATTTGTTCGTTGGCGACCAAAACACCTGGAACGAGGTGTATATAAAGTTTGTATGATGATGTAGTCGTCATGGTAAAATTTATGTTTACAATTGTTATTTACAAACATACAGAATAATATTTTACTATATCGTTATACGATCAATCTCTATAGCGATATCGTTTGAACCAGAATCGAACATGAAAATTGAATAATACACATATAATAATAATAATAATATACAAATACCGATGATTCGAGGGATTCGCCGGGTTTGTCCGTGGTGAAGCTAAAATTGTTAATGACCCACGTGAAGGAGACTTCGGTGACGCCTATGTGAGTCTGACACCAAGATTCCTCAGGCTCGTATATTGTCTTAGGTACTTTGTCTACCTCGCTCTTGGGTAACAATTTCATGTCCATCTTTAATTATTTGTATAGCGTCAATTTTGTTAATTAATCTGCGGGAAAATAATATTATAAATCAATATTGTTTTCGTTATCGTTAAACGTATATATAGGTGTGTACGACTTGTTTATATAGTTTCTGCGTGATAGCCACGATTTCGGTTAACTTTCACGTATTCGAATATATCTCATGGTTCTATTATATTTACACGTAACCCCCGATATTCGCATCTATTTTCTCATCTTAAAGGCAAGTTTTTACTTAAATATACTACAATTTTAAAACAACCCGATGACATTGAAAATTTCAAACTCTAAACACGCACCTTACATTAAACCCCATTTTTTTCAAATTACGATAATTCTCTAAAAATATAATCTGTTAAAAATATTATTCTTTAACTTAAAAACTTTCACAACACTTACCCTGTATATCTACGGACGAGCAGTGCTTTTTATATTCTACGTCACCTCGTTCAATTTTGTCCTATACAACAGCTTGCCCAAACTTTTCCAGGCGTGTATATACTCTTTCGCTCTCTTTGCTGTATTGTGGCACTATACTTATACGCTTACCTTGGTTTGACCTCGCCAAGTGTTTGTCCGTTTACGTTTGTAAATATAAGTTCGAAAATCCGTCTACCGTCGTTAACAACGGTTCCTACATCTCTTGAATTACCGACTGTGTACATTTTTCCTATTTGAAATTTTTGATAAACCGCATTCAAACCATTCTGTTTTTTTTTTATTTTAAAGTAAAAAAAATTCATATTAATTTGTCTTTTGCTAGGATGGATGGTAAATTTATGATTTTGATACAAATAAATTATATTTAATTTTTAAATTAATCTTTGTATATGTAATAAACGAATTTTATTGACATTTCAATCATATAATAGTACACAACAGCAAAATACATTATACGTATACGCTATACCGAACCTTTTTTTGCTGATCGCAATCTCTTAAAAAGTACATAATCGTATAGCACTACTGCACTATTACATATCTCTAGATAGTATATACTGTATTTTTAATCGGAATAGTCACCTCGCTTTGCATTTTTTCATCGACAATATTTTTATCCTAAAATGTTACATAGCACTGATTAATCCCGCAGTTGATTAGAAATTGGAATCGATAACTGCCTGCTGTAAATAATTAATACAAATGTCATCCTATTTAAATCGATATAATTATATACGCACAAACCTTTCCATCCTTATATCGATTCTTTATTACATAATGTTTTTTTTAACAAAAACCAAAAAATCATGCTACACGCAATAAACAATAAATTATACATATATAATGAAAGCTACATTATAAATTTCACAATTCCTCCTTAATAATAGCCCTGAGAATCTCCTCGAGCAGATGCGGATGACTAACAGCAAGTTTATTAAACGTCACCGTATCCACGACATCCTTCCTATGCTCCTTAATATAATCCATCGCCATTGTCTTCAACCCATAGCAGCTTTTATACTTATCAGCGAAAATCAAATAACTAACGCAATTGTTCAAGCTCAAATTCTCACAGAGCGTCTGCTCGCACATATCCTTCAACTCATCCAGCTTATATTCAATCGCAACCTCGAGCAATCGTTTCGCCATAACCCGTAATCTATCCACCTTACCAGTGTAAATGTATCTGAGCAATTCGGTTATAAGTTCTTCATCGAAGTTATCCAATTTTAACATACGTTGACCGGCTGGTACTACAGGTGCTACTGTACCTACTGCAGTTCCTGGTTTACCTTTCTTCGAGGATGGTACAGCTGCTGTTGTTGTTGGTGTTGCAGCACGCGTGGCAGAAAGTAATTCCGGACATCTAACAGCGAGGAACACCGAATGCGCTGGGAAAGTTTTCTCACCGACTACGAATACGACGTCGCTTGAGCGTCGACTTTCGAGCATACGGCGAAGATCCTCGTAGAGCTTTTGTTGGGGTTGGGTCATTGTCGTGGCGGTACTTGCCACCGAGAGGTTATCCATTGATCCCGTTGTCGTCATCGTACGGTTGGATCCGCGACGGGATGATAAGCGTGCTCTGGGTATAGAAGCCGTCGTGGAATTGTGGTGCAAGTCGCTGTGGATCATGTATGCATGCGATTAATTTTAACTGAACAGGTATTTTTTTCTTTTACTGACGTGAAGTGTTCGTATAAAGAATTTAAAATTTCTTTATTAAAAAGAAAAAAGAATATATTTTGTATATTATACCTATACTTAGTATACGCTGTGATGATGCTCGGTGAGCAACTTTGAATCACTTCAGTAGCACTGCAGGATCGACTAAATCTCAAGCGTATTATGAAGTTAACTTTATAAGCTTTATCGAGTAATCAATATAATAGATATCGTTTATCTCAGGCGTGAGATTGTGTCAAATCGTAAAAATGTAACTAAAAAAATTAAGGAAGGACAAAGTATAAAGTTTAAATCGAGGGTAGTGTAATAAAAGTATTGAGTTATATTAATGCATGATTTAATTTTATCAAATGTACGTCTTTTGATAAGTTATTTCGTGTAAAAATTTAAAAAAAAAAAAAGAAAATGGAAAGAGTGAGCGCGTAGATTTGAAGTTGCAATTAGTCATTCCCTAATCAGTAAGTTATTAGAATGGAAAGTATATAAAAAGTTCCTGATAATACCTGATAGTAGGTTTTTTAAAACTGTTTCAAACCATTCTACATAAGTAACAATATCAAGGATAAGAGTAATAAAACGAAAAATAAAATGTTCGTAAACTTATATATACATTATGATAATAATTTCTAGAAGCTTCTTCTTAATACTTGTATATCAATGATTATTATTTGAAGTGAAGTTTAATCCTTAATGTATATCTTATTTAATACAAGTTTATTAAACGACTCGAGAAATGTCAAGCGTTTATCATCTTTCTATGAAAAAAGAAATTAACTTTATTGTAAAACTACTTTTTTTCATTGCATAGTACGGAAAATAATTTAAAAAAAATAAACTTCTACTCTCATTAAATGTAGGCATTATATACAACAACGCAAATAACATGACAATACTTTTATTTCAATATTTTTATTTTTTATTTAAATACATAGTTATACAGAATCAATTAAATACAGTAGCAGTGAATAATACAATAACATATAGTTGAAACAAAAATTACAGAAATCAATAATTCGTAGTTTGATTTTTCACAATAGCAGGTCAAAAAAATCCTCTCAACATCAATAAAAAAAAACCCTTCCCACCATCGACAACTATATCCAAACAAATACATCAAATCTCTTTCTTCATTCTCTTTCTCTCTCTTAACCACCACAGCCAATTCACTCCTGCTTACGGTAACAATAAAGTTCCTCCAGTAGATGAGGATGCGTGTGTTTAAGCTCAAGCAAATTATTCACCTCCCTGAGCTCGACCACTTCGTTCTTATTTGCGTGTATAAACTCCACAGCTGCAATCTTGAGCGGCTCGCAGTTAATATTCGAAGCGTACGTAAGATAATCAATGCAATTCCTCAGGCTAAGTGACTCGCGTAACTTACGCACACAGATATCGCGTAACTCGTCGAGATGATAATCCGTAGCAGCTTTAAGAAGAGTACGCGACGAAGAATCGGAATTACGTACGTTACTTGTGTATATGTAACGTAACAGAGGTAACATTGCATCCTCAGCTACATTGTTCAACTCGATTATACGTGACGAACGCGATGGTTTCTCAACTTGTTGTTTACCACGAACTTGCTTGATTTGAGCTGATGGCGCGGTAAGGAGAGCTGGACAACGTGCCTCGAGGATTGCAGTGTGCGCAGGAAATTGCTTGCCTTCAACTACGAAGACGATGTCGCTGTTTGATGAACTACCAAGGATCTTCTCTAGGTCTTGGGCGAGCTTGATTATTTGGGGATCGGTATCAGTTGCTGTCGTCGAAGGTAGACTTTTAGCGTCGCCGTTGATCTGCTCATCCGTATGTGACACCGTTTCGGCCATTTCACTGATGAATCTGAAAGTTTTAGTTTTTTGTTGTTGTTGATTGTGGAACCATAAGGGTATAGAAACAACTGTAGGGTTTGAAATTACGAAAAAAAAAAGAAAAATCGGTTGGGGATTGGTTCACGTAACTGAAGTATATAATATATAGAATAAATCGCAATAAAGAAAATATTTCCATACCTGATTATCCTGTATGAATTAATGATTAAGCGTGGAAACACGGAAGGATCACTTGATCAACGATTTGTGCTAAGCCGCCGGTACGCAACTAATGCTCCCGAGTAGGTACTACAGCACTTTGCGTTTAAAATGTTTTATCGATTGTTAACGTAAAGATCCTAGATCGATATCTTGCCCAGAGATTGCGCAAATCCGATGATAACGATAAACTGGATGCGCGCGTTGAATTTATCTATACGAATCTTTTTAAATAATGATTTTTCTATATACATGTATATAGTTCCGTATATGTAATCATTGATTCTTGGAAGTCGCTTTGACACCTTCTATTATAGTGAAATTTTTATTTTGTGACTTGAATGCATTTAAAATTTTGTTTTGATTTTGAAATTTAAGGTGAATTCTTCAGATTATAATTTAGATACAACTTAGACATATTTAATATAACTATATATATTTTGAAAGTTAATATCATTTTTGTAAAACTTGTAATTTGGAAAAAAGGTAAAGATATCATTGCAAATTCTAAAGTTATAAAAATAAATGGTTTTCATGTTTTAGCTTTGTCGATTAAAGTTTAGCAGTAATATAGTCGGTTATCGTCGCGACCAACGCATGGTTTCATTTATTTATTGGCGCTATCGTATTACTCATGGCCACGATTTAAAAAAATTTATTTAACAAGAAGTAGACTTTTTAAATTCTGTATAAAAGCTCGATAACGCGTATTTCTTCTATATTTGTAAATTTCATACCAAATAACAAATAAGATTTAACCAATAGATTGTTATTAATACGGCGATATTATTTTATATACAAAATAATTTTAAAAGAATGTTCGAACCTATAAAAGTAAATTATTTATATTTTTTTTTTAATTATTATATGCGCTTTTCTATAATATAGGAGAAGGTGAAGCAGCACGGGGACCCTTTTTTAATTTAAGATTGCATAAGAAATATAGCAATTTAAAAAATATTAAAACTTGCATTGAATAGTTTATTACATTGAAAGTTTAAATTAATAGTTTAAAATATTATATTGATTTATTTTTTATTAAAAACAATTGACAATCAAGATTAGTCACTAATTACCACTTAATAGTTTTTCCACGTTACTTATCCAGATAATTTATGTAATTCTAATGAAATTGTATGATTGAATTCTATCAGAGATCCGTGACTTTGCACCGATTAAGTGCGCTTCTCTGAGTACCACACGCGCCTCATTTGGAGTGCCACACCTACCCCATTTTAGTTGTTTTTTGCTGATTGAAAAAAAACGACCAAACGCTCAAAATCTAAACTATCAAAACATACTTTATTTTTAAAGGATACATTTTTTTGCACTCCGTCTGGTTAATGAAAAATAAAATCGACCATTTTTTACTACTCAAAATTTCATTCTCATTGAACTAAATTTATATGACTTTGTCATATATTTTTTCAGGATCAAATAATAGAAGTATTTGTCTTTGATTTTTGCAAAAATTTGCTCCGAAATATTTCATTAATCATTTAAATATCGCTGTGCTAAATTCAGCCGCCAGGCTCATCGTGCCTCACCTTCCCTTATCATTAAACTTACAGATTTGCGTGTATACTTACCGAAATTTTCATATTTATTCTTTTCTTGCAGATGTATCATTTTTCATAATTGAATAAGTATCATCATCAGTGATCATAGTCGTATCATCATGTATATCACTCCATGAATTATAAATTTATTATTCTGATGCTGACATATATATGTTAATATAATTCAATTAATAGATACATGATTTGAAAAAGGCGAAATTACTTCATGATCATACCACTTTTAACAAAATTTTTTTTATATGTTTTTACTATATAATAAAAAAATAAAATACTTAAATAAGAAACAAACGATATTCCTTCATTTTTTTAATGAATCGGAAAATTAACAAACTTTATCAATAAATTTTCAAAACTAAAAATTTTTCAGATGTATCAAATTTATATCAATATTACTAATAATAAAAATATGTCGGAATATTTACTGCTAAAACAGTATAGTGTTTTGGTCACATATTCAACTAAAAAGCTTTGTCTTTGATATTTTCTTTATTAAATGTACAAATTTGTATATGATTCTATTTCCTTGTCGCAGGAAATTCCTATTCTACAAAGTGACATTATTATAAATAATAGCTAAACAATAACGATACGAAATAAGAGTAACCGATAATAGTTATTAGTAAGGCTGTTTTTTTTGTCAGAATAACGTGGAAAGAAAGCAAACTCTTTGATTTTTAATAATTTATTACAATGAACCTTAAACAAATGAAATTCTCCTTAATTTTCTCATCTCCATTAAGAAAAAACAAAAATAGGAGGAGACAGAATTAGAAAAAAAAGAAGAAGAAGACAAAGAAAAATTGTATATATTTGAAAAATGTGCAAATTCCCTATTTTATTTCACTTGTTTTTTTTTTTTTATTTCTATGCACTTAACCGCATTGTAAATCCTTAAATACTTGAGAATACGAGCGAGGCTTTTCACTATTTAATATAATACATTGGGTAGGCTGGCTTATCTGTGTAATGTGTTCGCGTGTATGTGTGTGTGTGTGTATGTCTGTATGTGTTATTTTTGTTTCCTTTGTCTCATACACAATCGTAAAGGTAAATATTCGCCGCGCGACGTCGAAAGGAGCTTTTGTAATTTTTTTTTTTCTTATACTCTCATCGTTTACGCCGCGTTCGATCGAAAAATCTTCCTTCCCTTCATCTTATATAATATTTATATATATATATAATATGTATAAATTCACTTATACAATATGGCTCGCTTCGAGACACATCGCAGGTTTGCCTCGAATATATATAATAATAATAATAATTCATCGTTTGCGCACCATGCGTTCTTCTTCCGCTGATTTTTTAACATATACAATGTATGTGTATGTGTATGTATGTGTATGTGCATCTTGGTAAATGAGTGAGGGCTTAGGTGAGTGTATGAGAACCAGGGAAGAAGTTGGCGGGCGCAAACGCGTTCGTTATATTATAATCGCACGCAGAAAATAGGAGAACTACAAGACAGGAGCCCGTCGAAAAGTGGCCCGACAAAAATGCTCATGTATGTCTCTTTTTCTTATAATCTTTTTTATATGATTCTCTCTCTCTCTCTCTCTCTCTCTCTCTCTTCGTTCTCTCTGGTTCTCTCGCTCTTTCAGTCACTCATGGACAGCTCAACCATTCATAGCTTCGGAATATTATTTTATTATTATTCTCTATATTTATAATATATATCTGCTTAACAAAGTTTTGTTTCAGTCGTTCTATTCGCATTTCTCATTTCTTTTTTTTTGTATATTTATTATTCTATAGATACACGAGAAAGCTCGTTCCCTCCCATGCTTGCTCTTGCGGCTTGTAAGATTACTTTTCTTTTTCTTTTTTTTTTATCTTTCATTCTTTCTTTACAACGATAGTTTACAAAGTTGCGTACACGCGTAGCAACTTCTGTGTGAAGAACATATATATACGCGTGAATATACCCACACAGCTGGAAATATACCTGAAATATTTCTGAGATACTTGGAAGAAATCATTAAAATCTTCCAGTAAGATTTCACCGGAATATTTTAGAATTATTCATAATATGTACTCGTAATTTTTAACTCTAAAATATTTTACGGAAGGTTAATGGAAGTTAAAAGAAAAGTTTCATGAAATGTTTTAAGAAAATTATATGAATGATTTATGGAGTATTTTAAAATTTTTTCATAATTATTTTAGTAATATACTGAAAAATATTTTATGAGATATTTGTGAAACATTACTAGAATATTTCATTGCTGAACTCACTTCTATCCAGGCAAGAAGCTTTTCGCTCATATTCTAGGAAACGTTTATTGAAACATTTACGAAATATTTACTAGAGCTTTTTTTGACGAACTATTATTTACTCAAGAAATATTCCTGCAATATTCCAGAAAATTTCGAATAATCATTTAAGAAATATTGCGAAACCACATAGCACAAAAGGTCACTGAAAGCTTTTTGAAAGCTTGGAAGAAAGATTCGGGATCTTACAGCAAGTTTAAGTCTTGGAGGTTCAAAAGAACTAGGAAAAATTACTGTTATAAAGCTTTTAAGAAAGATTTTGATAACCTTTCAAGAAACCTTTCAAAAACCTTCCAAGTTTTTCGAAAAATTGCTCAAAATTTTATAAAAAATATGTGAATTTTTTTCAGAAGAAATATTTTTTTGAACATCTAACTTTTATAATGTGTATTTTTAGCAAAATAAATGCAATTTTTTTACGAGATAAAACCAAATATTAATATCGCGGAACAATCTATTAAAAGATTCCAGTATTAATTTTTGGAATATTCCAAGTTAAGTTTGCGAAATCTCTCTAAAAGGTTCAATCTAATATCCCATAGTCGCATATTCGAGACTAGATCGTTAAATTCCGTTAGATTTTGCATTAAATATCACACTAAAATATTTCTGAAAAAGTTCTGTTATATAACAATTCAGAAAACTTAGTATTATACCGTGATATTTTATGGAAGTTAATTCTTGTTTGTTGTATTTTATTAATCTTACAGGAAGTTTGCGTGAAATATTGCTTTTGCGTTACCGAAAGTTTTAATTATCTTACAGAAAAATTGCAGGATTCGTTCACTGCGAAATTTCTTAAATCTTTTGTTCGAAACTACATTGTGAGATCGTGCCAAGTTTTCAGATATATGCATGTATAATTGTATATTTTTGCCTCAATTGTAATTTTGAGAGGATCATTTTTATTTTTGTTGTATTTTATTACGGTATCGCAGGATTCGTCAAATAATGTTCAAAACCCAATTCTATCTAGATCAAAGAAACTAAATTTTAAACCAGACTGGAGACGGTTGATGACCACAAACGATTTCTCATATAAAATAAAGTGTTGGTATGATAGCTCAAGTGGTTAAAATGAATGGCTGGCTTTGATCTCCGGTCTTTTGAAATCGAGTTATTCATGTAATAAATTTTATTTCATTAAATTACTTTTATTTTTTATTTTTTTCCGAATAACGAATCAAAATAGTTTTAAATGAATTGTAATATTGACAAGAACGACGAGTGGGATATTCAGCATAAGTGCACATGACCAAAATCTCTGAAGGGAAAAATCTTTCAGAAATGCTGACTAGTACTAATACATGGTTTTCTTAATGTTCAGTGAAATGTTTTCGAAGAAAATTGTGGAATTTTTATTAATTTATTTTATATTTCATGTAAAGTTGTTGAAACGTTTCTAAAAGGCTCCATGCAATATTCACGATAACATGTATTGTCTATAATCATTTGTAATATTTCATTGATTTTACGTGATACTCGCATAGAACCTTGCAGTCGAATTTTACTAAAAGGGTGCATAGCAACATTTAATTTAGGTGTTTTGCAATTCGCGTCTGAAATATTTCAGTAATGCTTTTATCTTTAACGAGAGATTAGGTTAATTTGAAGGAGAATATTCTATGAAATTTTTATTCTGGAATCCTTTTTGCAAACCTTATACTTAAGCTTTTTAATGAATACAAGTTTTTGTTTAGAAAGTTTACTACAGTGTTAGAGAACTTCCATGTATATAGATATACATTGTGTATATTTTGAAATGCAAAATGTAAATATAGTATATATACATGGAAGTTTCCTTACAGTGTACAATCTTTTTATTTCATTTTATGAAAAATTCCAGTATTAATATTTGGAATAACCACGTAAGATATTCGATATCTTTCTAAAAGGTTTTATTTTATATTTTACTGTAAAATATTTGAAATATCCTTATTCGGAATATATTTCATTAGTCTTACAGGATGCTTGCATGAAATAATACAGTGGAATTTTATTGAAAGAAGTAGGCATATATTTCTGTTCCGGTCGCAACACTTACCGTAGCTTTTTATAAAAAGGGTTTTTTCAAGGGGTTGATTGACCTTCTGAATTATTGTTACGATATTTTCTAAAAAGTTTTTGCCATTACATTATATAAAATATCTATTAAATATTTCATGAATGTATATTAGTGAAATATTTGATAAAATATGCAAAGTTCAACTAAAACCCCGACAGGAATAGGACACTCGAATACGTATGAAATGTTAGACAATTACTGACGTGAAAGGTTTATGAAAAATAGTCGAAAAATTTCGTAATTTATCTCGTAAATATGATTCATAAATAATTCAATATTATATTTCTATGGAATCGTTCGAAATATTGCATTGAAATTTTTTAGACTGTGTGGGTATATGTATCGAAAAAAATAAATTTCTATTTTTTATCGAATCTTAAATCGATTTTACCACCGCGATTTAGCCTTTTACGCGCACATTGCGCTTTTTTCCTGCATTTTACATAGGCGATACAGCTGTCGAATCACGTTTTCATCAACAGTTACCTCAGGATTCCTCTCAACAACATTTATCGTATCAATCGCTTTATATAAATATTGTATACGTGGCTAATAAGCGCATCTGTGTACGCGTACGTTTGTGTGTTGTGTATTTATGTATTTATACGGAAGAGGGAGATTAATTGTTTAAAATTGCTAAGAACTAAGGATTAAAAAGAACTTAGTTGTGAAAGTATGACGTAGTACATACATACAACGAAGATAAGAACAAGTGATATTACATTCTGATAGAATAGCCGAACTACTGTATAAGTCGATATTAGAGAAACAAATCGACGACAATGATATCGAACGAATGCAATTAAGTAAATCATTCAATTTCACACTAATTCATGAGACTTGCACGCGTTAATGATAAAAAGCACTTACTGTGAGGAAAAAAATAGAAATAGAAACAGTAGATACACAAAATAATAAAGTATATATATATATGTGCGTGTGTCTGTACGCATGTGTGTGCGTGTGTGTGTGTGTGCACGCACGCGTGAGCATAAATGCGCGTGTGTGTGTGTGTGTGTGTGTGTTCTAAACGGTCCAGACAAATAACAGGAATGGACGCGTGTACAAAAAATAATCTATAATAAAAATTTGTATTTTAGGTATTTACGTATGTATCTGATTGAAATTGGTAACAAAATGAGCGTAGAATGACATTAAAAAAAAGTCTAAGAATAGAAGGCGCTGCCGTCGTATTTATATTATACGCTTGGAGTAGTTCATTATTTTTTTTGCGTTGCCGTGGAGATTTGGATGATCGGAAACCAGAATGCGAGAGAATATATGCAATAATTTTTTTCATTTTCTACTTGCTGAGTCGAACGTATTTTTTTTTCTTTTTTTTGGAACTTGATCGATGAGGTGGCGAAATAATTTCATTTTCATCGCGAAAGTGAAAATCAACCAGGTTTTCAAAAAAGTGATTGATTTATTTTAAAATATTTTCCGAATGTATTGATGATTTCCAGTTGATTTTCACTTTCATACAATTAGACAGAAATTTCATATCGACTGATCAGTAATACATAAAATGAATAAATTAACATTATTATGTAAATTTAATGATATATTCTTTATTTATTTACACTTAATGTAGTGCAAACTATTGTGTTATCGTTCATATTATTTGTGTTAATGTTTCAATGAGAGATAATACTTTAGTTTGAAATTATTAACAAATAACTCGTAAAAATTATCTAAATATATAAATCGTTCGCTTAATGCTCAGTAAATAATAAGTGACTTTCGAATTGAAAATGTGATTATTATTTCGATTTTCCTTTCGCTTAACAGTATAGTTTCTTAAAGAGCTTGTCATGTATTTCGATCGATGATTTCTTTTTTTTTAGCAGAGTAACTTTGTAAAAATATTCTGTCGATAAAATATACATATGGTAACAAAAGTTGAACATGTACGACATATAAAAATGCTCTTAAATATTAATATGAATTTTTTTTCTTATTCTCCTTTTTCTTCTCCTATAGAACACATTTTGAAGACTTAGAGCGAATCTAGGTACATTCGACCCGGGCTATATAATCTACAGCTTTCTTTTTACGAGAAAATTCATCTGGTCTTCGACGGTGAAAAAACATCGACTTACATCAATATAACGGAGAATATACAGATAATACAATATTTCACGATGATTTTTTCACTTACGTTCGATTAAAAGAGAGACAGAGAAAGAGAGAGAAGAAACAGAGAAAGTCAAAGAGAGCGAGACGTGTGTCGCAATCGGTTTTCCTCGATCATCATATCTTCAAGTCTCCTTTTTTTTATACAGTTTACTTTTTCGTTTGTTTGTTACCTTTGCGAACGTAATATAGCTGGAAATATTGAACCTTCTTATTTTTTAAACCTTCTTAAAAATTAAATACGTCTCATTACCTTTACAACTTTGTCGCCTTAATTAATTAATATTTTAATTCATAGATCGCGCGAGCTTTTTCATTCGTTTTTTCATTTTTTTTTTTTTCATCTCTCAAAAAACATATATTCCTTATGTGTATGTATATATAATACGACATGTTTTCTTCGTAAATATAAAGCGTACAATTAAAATAGGTCTATTAGGTCACTGGTACTTCGATCTTTGTTACGATTACTTGTTTACTTGTTTTTTTTTCTCATCATTACACTATAATAATTATATACACGTACAAGCGGGTATGTTTCAGAAGTGAGCGAGAAAAAGGAATCGGCCTTCCTGGACGAGAAACGCGGCGTGGAACTTCTATACCATCTCGCATTTTTAATTAATTAATCGATTACTTGCGCATTTATTTTTATTTCTGTCATTATTCTTTGTTCTCTTTCGTTCATTAGTAATTATTTCTAGGTTCACTGCGTGATTAATTTGTGTTTTTCTTTCATTTCTCTCCTACGAAAGAGTCGGCTTCCTTTTCGACTTCAACTTCGTCGATTACTATTAAACTTATAGTTGGGAGATTACATTGTTTATACAGGGGGTTTAGCTAATCAGTCTTGTATTTGAGGCTCAATGTGTCTAGTTATTTCTTCTCTCAACTTTATATTCCGTTTACTCGCTTAGTATTTATTGTTTAGTTTATTTTTCATTTTTATCTTTTGTTCTTTCTTCCCTACTTTTGTCATACCGTCGAATATGTCGTCTCGGATCTTATCAATACTACCATTAATTTTTCAATTCTATTGAACTTCAACAACGCCGTCACACGAGACTTTTCATACTCTGTTCACTGTTTCACAACAATTTTTCAATATTTTTTTTTTACATTCGATTTGGCGATAATGACAGTCGATACAAATTAAATTTCTTTTTGCAATGTTTCCAGAGTTTTTGAAAAACTTTTTTAAGTTGGATGAGTACTCAAAGCCGCGCGACAGCGTAAGACCATTAACAATCTCAACTTCTTAAATCAATCTTGGCTCTCACTGGGCTAAAGCAGTCTACATTCTCTCCTCTATTATGAAGGCGATTGAGAGATTAAAAAAAAGAAATGGGTGCCTTCGACAGATATTCGTGTTTTCTTTTGTGCTCTCCATTATTCAACAAGGAGAGAAAGAGAGAGATAGACGGATAAAGAAAAAGGAAAAAAGAGCGAGAGAGAGAGAGAGATAAGATGCTTCGGGACGTGTCATTATCAACTCTTTTCTTTCATCCATTCATTCGCAGGGCAGTTTTAGCACCGAGCAGCCTTTGAAGAAGCAGCCTTAAATGATTCACAGTAATTTTCAATTCACCACGGATAAAGTCATTTTTGCCGTCGATTTCCCTTCATTTTCGTTCTTTTCAATTGCAAGCCGATTTTCGGGCGTCCTAAATTATAGTTTGAAAAAGAAGCACTGTATTTATAAACTGTTTGCATCAATAACAACTGTTTAGCTTAATTTATTTACAATATCCATTAGTTACATTTTACAGTATCTTGTTTCTTAAATTGTATAGTTTTTTTTCTTACTCTTATTCGAGATTCATAAAGTTATTAAAATCTGACTGAGTACGGTTTTTGTTCAAGCGATAATGCCTCTTTAAAAATGAGAATCGAAATTACTATTAGAATAGATCTTTTATGTTTTTGTAATATTTATCTGTAATATATATCCCGTGTATGAGACGTTATTATAAGAAAAAAAAACAAAGAAAATGTAGAACTCGTAACGTCACGTATATTGTAAAGAAATTTTAATAACATAAATACCGATAAAATCTTTGTATAAATACAAAGTGAGTTATTTCTTTTAAAAAAATAATTTAAACTGTCCAGATTATTACGGCATCGAATATAAAGTGTCGCTGCTTTCGTTTGTTTTGTAGTTTTTCTTTATTTACAATTTCGTAGTTCATTCAGATCGTATGGAAAAGAAATGCTATCAAGTGAAAAATATACGCGATTTTTTTTTCATACGGCAAGCGAATCAACGACACAACGTCACACTGCTTTATTTTTGGATGAACCACAAAAAGATTCACTCAAGCTTATCGAACTTACATTCAAGTCGAGCATTTTCAACTGTTTCATTATCGATGAAGAAATGTAAAAATAATAAATATTTGCTTACACGTCGAAAGAATTATTTAAAAGAATGCTGTGCTATTGAACGCGATTAAAAAGTAAAATACATCCGTCAAGCATACTCATTTACAGATACGATTCGTATTTAAATAGATTGAAAATATGTAGGTGTATTTACAATTGAATCCAGTGAAAACCATTATTTTCTTTTTAGTGGAAACCAAATCAAACGTGAATGAATACTCTCTAGAGAAAAAGGCTTTAATGTATGATCTACTACAATATTTAATCAGTTCAAAATTCTTCTCGGTAAAACCCCTTGACAGAACGTTAAGCAACAAAGAAGAAGAAACAACAGCTGCATGTACTGCTTTCTTACTCATTAAAGATCCGTTTTATCGCGCACGGTAGTGTAGCTTTTTAAGAGTTTGACTGTACAAAATATATCATGAAAATATAAACTTTATAGAGGAAAAAGTCAACTAAACTGACTTAGCGAAGAACACAGCGGGCAAAGTGACGAAACTGCAACTCTTTCACGTTACATTGGTCGGTTATGTATATATATTTATATCTCGCTTATTGTTTGAGTTTCGTTTTCCCATCGGATTCCCACATCGAACTAAGATATCTAATGAAGGACACGCGCACTTTCATCATTAAAAAAACATACATTTCATTTAAATATTTACGTGCATCTCGCGCAAACCCGTCGTCGTTTTCGCCTTGTGTGACAAATGTTCTCTCAAATGTTCGCTTTTTTTCCATTATATACCTCGACCAAGAAAAAAAAAACACTGACACCTATTTTACGTGTATCGTAGAAATTACACATTTGATAAAAAAAAATACTGATGTCTTAACAAGATTCTCCCTTACCAGATAGAGGAAAGAAAAAAAGATAGAGTGAAGAAAATAAACACCGTAAAAAATTGCATTGTATGTGTATGAATGGTCTATGTACGCTGTTTCGATGAAGACGCACGGAAAAATTTAAACTAAACATATTCTCATGTATGCTAATGCGGGGCGCGCGAGCACGCGATTGACACGACGACGCAACCGTGGAAAGGGGGAAATCAGCCTACAATTCAACAGTAGATGCATTCTATATATATAGACAGATGGCTGGTGTTTCTCTAAGCGCATATTCTTTACAGGAAAAAATTAACAGTGAGTTCATCATTTGTTAAAATAAATAACAAGTTTTAAAGTTATTTACAGAGTTATAAATTTAAGCTGGTAACCTATAACATTCTATATTAGCTTTTAATTATTAATTCAAGTATATGCTTGATTTTCGAATCAATTATAAAATATAATACCCAGTTTCTGTTATTTTAAAATTATCATTACTTTACGGTTTAATATGTATTAATTATATATATATTTAATCATTCTCTAATCTTACTCGTATTTATATTAATTAGCGTTCTAATTTTTGTATTAGATACCAAATAAAGAATAACATAGAACTAATATTAAACGTAATTACTTTGAATATAGATTGTTATAATTTGCATCGTAACCATTCGTGAAGTTACCATTAAGTTTTTCCGTAAAGCATATGTACAAGTGATTGGCCAAATCAATTTTTGAACGGTAAAAAACTTTCGCGTGTTCAACAGTCGATTTAGACCATTGTGTGTGTAGCCTTTCCTTATCAAAGTTTTCTCTAATTAATTAATCAGTTCAAGCGAGAAACGCTGGCATAGGTGGACATAAAAATTAAACTATTATACAGTCAATGTTCGTTTGACTTCGTTCATACATTTGCTCCATTTCTTTCGTTATTCTCCTTAAAATCTAGGGTGGCATGCAAATAAAAAAGACGCTTCGATATTGTCTACCAGATATACGCGCACGCACACACTTACGAGGATTCCGCGACGGCTACGAAATTTTCAGTTTTTCCTCATTTAACTTGCATTTATGCTATATTACATTATATTTTCATAGGATTTTTATGAACACTTTGTGGAATTCTATATAAGAATCTTTGATAATTTGAAGTCTGTTAATTATTTGTGAAAAGAGGCATTTTACCTGCATCCGACTTCAGATATTATTACTTGCTTGACAGTCGAGCGTCACACTGAGAAAATCAAGTCAGTGATGTCAGATATAAACTACTATTTTCTATCTACTGCAAAGTTCATTTGAAAATTCAATCCTATTGTGCAAATAACAATGACCAAAGTCAGACGCGAATAAAAAAATCTTTTCTCAAAAGTAACTATCTGTGGAAAGTCTGAAAATTTTTTGCTGAGTTTTTATGCTCACAACTTCGCGAATCGCATCTCGCAGTCGTCGATACAGCGTCACTGTCACTTTCAATAGTTGGAAAATAACAAGAAGGCAGTATCCTTACGCGCATTAAAAAATACATTTTTCCTAGAACTGGGAGACAGAATCAATACACATACGGAACTTATAATAGAAAAAAGTTAAAGGAATCAAAGGAGTATCGTATTTTATATTCATTTCTTCAGCTTCTCTCTCGCTGTCAATCATTTAAAAATTCTCTCCTTTTATACTTTTAGTTCTATATATAAATATATATACATATAAAAGTAAAAGTGACTTTTATATATATATATTTATATAATCGTCTCTTTATCGTATGTTCAATTACACGTCTACAAGTTTAAAATGCGATCTTAACTTTATATTTGTATATATAAATTATGATTGAAATTTTGAGTTTCTTCTTTTAATAAAAGAAAAGAAGATTAAATTTCTTTTTTTTGGGAAAAAGCACTGTCTTAACTTGTTTTTTTCGTACTTGTCCTAATCCATAATAGTTACTTTTAATTGTTACTCGTTTCAATTGACTTAATTATTACTTCATTTTTAGCTGCTTGTGCATTCAAACAATATTACATCTTTTAAATAGTCACACAACTTAAAATGAATAAAATTAATTCATTCACAGTTTTAATAAACTTTTGATTAAAAGGAGTAAACGTTTAAAAGAAAGTATTATTAAAAATCGTAAGTACGAAGACAATTATTTCTTAAAATTCTTGGTTATAGAATAACAAATAAAACAATCAATTAAAATATTTTCGCCTTATATACAATTGCTTTGAAGCTGCTCATTCTTTGGCCAGCTTTAATAAAAAAAATCGACGCTTATACCTATGTGACAGACATAAAAAAACAATTCTTTTAATATGACTTTTAATGCCGATCAAGACTTTGTATATACTTAATCATTTAAATTGTAGACCATTAACACAATTTCTATTTACCATTAAAAAATTAACACTTTACTTGATTGAAATGAGCCACAAAAGATTTCAATAAAATTACAAACCGTGACAATTGATCTACAGACGTGATAATAACATATATGACATCGCATGATAAACGTAGTCATGTTAAAACGAATCATTTAAACAACTCAGAAAAGTGACAACAACAATTTAAAATAATGAATTTAAAAAGAAATTCTTCGCATTCTTCTAGAACCAAGAAACTATATTTGACAGTCACGCCTCTTCCCAAAAAGTTAAAGTCTAAACATTCTAAATAATATATGTATCGATAGATCATTCCCTGCGTTCGCGATATACAATACAAAAATGTTGAGGACAACGAAAGAAAAAATATTAAAAAGAATAAAGGGAATTTGGGCGCTTGTGGGTGGGGGGGGGTGGCACAGGGGGACATGTATATATATATATATATCAGACATAGTGAAGGAGAAAGAGAGAGAGAGGGAGAGCCGAAGGGGAATAAAGAAGAATACTAGACGCACGCAGGCTATATCTCGCTCGCTCGCTGTCCCGCTCTGTCTCTTTCGCACGCGCCCGTCATCATCATCGTCGCCCGGTTCAGGCGCTCACGGCTCTGCGGATGCCGCCGAGGCCCACCGCTGCTGCTGCCTTAGTCGACTCGGCGGCGTCCTCGCGAGGCTACGTGGCCGCGCCTCCAATGTAACCATTGTTCAGAGAAGCAGGCGCTGGCTGCTGTTGCGACGACTGCTGCTGAGGTTGCTGCGACGACTGCTGCTGCTGCTGCGACGAATCGTTACCAGTCTTGTTCGCGTACTGCTTGTTGATCGGAGTAGCCGAGGTGACCGAGGTTAGATCCGCACGCGAGTTGGCGTCGAGTTGTGACAAAACCATCGTCGTCGGTACTCCTCTGATGGGCTCGACGTCCGAGTCGATTGCGTCCATCGACGGGAAGCTCACGCGGATGCCGGTGACGTCGCGCGATAACGACGGCGCCTGCTGTGTCGTTGGCTGCGACTGGATCTGCAACTCAACTGCCTCTGGACTGTGGTTCTCATACTCGGGATCCGAGCGATTGCCGGCTGCCAGCGAGGGACTCGGTCGGTTGCCTGGAAAGAGAAATATCGTGTAATAACAGATGTGTACCTATATACATTGTTGTCTACTTAAACTATAAAATTAAAAATATAAGATGGACAGACAAATTTCAAGGCAATATAGTGTTCTCAATTCCAAATTTGTTGTCTTTCAGAAATAAAAAAAATACTGCTGTTTATAGAATTTTACAAATATTTTAGTTGAAGAATCAAAATCAAATTTTAAAAAATAATTTAATTAGTATAAGTCTCGGGATCGGACTTAAGCCAAAATTTGAATCTTCTACGTAAGTTTATGATGATCGAACTATAGAAAATCTTTAGTTTTCGAACATATTTTTTATGGCTTTATACAGTTTTATACATTTCACACATTTTTCTGATTTAAAATACAATTTTTCAGTAAAAGTAAGAAACCATATCAAATCGTGCAAAAAATTATAGAAAACAGTAGGGATCCCAACAAAATACCACGTGAAAGTGTATAAACTCTTTGAAACCAATATTTTTATAAGGTTGTGTATTGTTTCTTTCACTTTCTTAAAGTTTCCTAAGGTTTCTTACGATTTGTACAGTTGTTTTTTTTTCAACAAATATATTTAAACATACTGTACGAGGTTACTACAAATACTATAAAAATTATAATTCTTCTACAATAATAAACGTTTAATAGAAGAAGTATATCTCAAAAGGTTTCATAAATATATATATATATATATAATTAACATGACATAAAAGTAAGAGTTAATATCAAATATTTTTCATACTTTTGAACAGCGACACATTGGACGAACCGGGATTGCTCGAGGCAGCTAGGACGCTAGGACTCTGCGGGCTCAGGGACGATCTGCCGACGGAGCTCTGGCTGATGTTGCCCCTGGAGGAAGACTTCTTCTGAGTAAAGGGCGAATTTCTGACGGACTTGACGCTATCCTCGGCAAAGGGCAAATTCAGGGTATCTTTGCTAGAGGCGAGAGAGCCCGCTGAGACGCCATCGAAGTCGTCGAAGCCGGCCTTTAGCGGTGCCTTCGACGAGTTTAGGTCAAGGAAGCCGATGGCACCAGCTGGCTTAGAGTTTTCCGGGAACGACTCCATGCCAAATTGGCCAGAGGAACCATTTTCGACGCTGTTTACCGGATCGAACGACGAGAAGTCACCGAAGTCCTGACGCAGAGGCGAATCCTCTTCGCCCTCGGCTTCTTCTTCGCGCAGATCTTGCAGCGTTACTAATTCTAAATCTCTACTAATAGAAAATATAATAAGATATTAATTAATCTTAATCACAAAGCATCTTTTTATGTTATAAGTTATAATTTAATATCAGTTCAAAGTACTTACTTATCATTACGAAAAAATTGCGAGGAATTTTGATTTCTAGCTTCAACACCTTCACCAGAATGGTAAAAACTGACTCTTTCGAAGGACTCTACATCAATTTCTGATAAAAGCATAGATTCAATATCGAGGAAAGTGGGCCTTTTCGTCGCCTTGTGATTCCAGGTCTGCCTCATTAGTGCGTACAAGGAATCCGGACAGTTTTCTGGCCTTTCCATGACACCTCCGTCGATGACGTATCGCAATACCTATATTAAAATAACAACCCCAGTAAATATTCGATAATTCTTACAGAACCATCAACAACCAATCTATAACACGGTATATTACCTGATCATTCGACAGGCCTTGATACGGCTGCGAGGCGAGCGTTACCATCTCCCAGAGCACAACGCCATAGCTCCAAACGTCGGAGAAGCTTGTGAATACACCGTCCTTGAGGCTCTCCGGTGCCATCCACCTAACGGGCAATAAACCCTTGGTACCCTTACGGTAATAATCAGTCTCATAGATGTCGCGCGTCATGCCAAAGTCGCCGATCTTCACGGTTAGATCATCGCAGACCATGCAGTTGCGCGCTGCCAAGTCGCGGTGCACGAATTTCTTGGCGGCCAGGTAGGCCATGCCGTCGGCTATCTCAGCCGCCATTTGTAGGATGCGCTTAAGCGTAGGCGGCTGCTGCGAGAAATTCTCGCAAACGTCCGGACGGTGGCTGCGCAGGTAAGTCTTGAGGTCGCCCTTCTCCATCAACTCCATTACTACTAGCGTCGGCTGACCCTGCGACACTACACCGAGCAGCCTCACCACGTGGTGTGTGTTGAAGCCCCTGTAAGTATGGAACAAATTATTTAAACTCCAAGTTACTTAATGAATAAATTATCGATATTAATGACTATGAACGTAACCGACTGTATAAATACACATTTTATACTTCAGATTATAAAACGAGAAATTTGTTGACATTACACATATTAAAGTATGCTTCAATGAAATAAACTATATTCTAAAAGTATTTAATTATAAAAATAGAAGATACATCTTTACTGGCTTGTGCTTTTAAAACAAAACTTTTAACACTTGATCAACGTATATTGTTGAAACAATAAATTTACATAATAAAATAACGCATATAATCAGTTATAAAGGCTATGATAAAACTACACTTACTTCATGACCGAAGCTTCGTTAAGGAACTCGATTCTCTCCCGATCAGTGGCATTCTCATTAACCGTTTTGACAGCACACCTGATCTCGGGCTTGCCCTTGACCATATCTTTCGCTAGGCCCTCGTAAACCATACCAAAGGAGCCGTTACCCAGCTCCTTTAACAGTTGTATCTTCTTTCTCGGCACCTCCCACTCGTCAGGTATGTACACCGTGCTTACGTACTCAGGATTGACGGTGGCGATGAGCCGCATGCTGGGCACGTTGCGCATGAACTTCTTCTTAAAGAAGTAGATAGCGCACAGGCAGGCGCATAACAGCAGAATGATTACTATGATCACGATCATCATCACCTTCCACAGGGGCATCGAGAATGATGACTCGGGTATGTCAAAGAACAATGACGGTGTGTACTCGCCATTGCTAGCGAAAGTAAGGGCACGCACTTTAACCGAGTAATTGCCCGGCTTGAGATCTTGAAGTGTAGAAGAGTTACCCTCTGCTTGAAATTCTTCCGGCGTCAAACAAATGATCGTAGGTCGGAACTAAAATGTCACAAGAGAAATTGTTTGTTACGTTGAATTTTAGAGAATTGCTAAAAACGAATGATAGATTAAGTGTCAAATAAAAAAATTATAAAAAAAAAATTTACTTATATACTAAAATAATATAATAAATTTTTTCTTATGATTTTTTCCTACTTGAACCGAACTCACAGTTCTCCTCTTCAACTCGATGTTGTAAGCGATGACGACACCATTAGGATTCACGGGCTTAGCCCATTGGAGTTTCACCATGGTCGTGCTATCATTGCCCGGCAACTTTTCATATCTGAAACTTTCCGGTGGTATATTATCAGCGTCGTTAAGCTTGAGCGTCTGCATGGATTTCATTGATTCTGTTGAGCACTCGTTCTCCAGTGGATTGGCATCCTTGTCTCGGCAAGCCATGACGATAATGTTGTACTTGCCGAAATGCTGGAGATTACGCATAACAAAGATCGTCTCGGTCGCCGGAACTTCACGTCTAAAACGTTTGTAGACACCGTTCACAATCTCGTCCTCGAAGTTGTACTTGGACGTCGGTGGTTTCTTCGTCGGCGCCTCGCTCTCCGACTCTTGTGCATCCGGGTTTTCAGGTACGGCGAGTTCTTTAGACGGCTCGTCCTTCTGCGGCGTTTTGCCATCGCTCATTACGTCCTTATCCTATAAATGAACGGTCATGTTATTTAATATTATTGTAATTTTTTAATGAGGAGGTGCTGTTCCTATGCAATTCGATAATTACGTTCTTGTAAGTTAGATCAATGAAAATAATTATAAAGTGTCATACTTTCTGAAAAAGAACGTTGTACCATTCTAAATTTCAGCATTTCATAATCAATACTTAAGTAAAACATTTTTATACATTATGAAATGGAATTGTATGAAATAGTGCGTCTTTAATTTAATCAAATTTGAAAACTGTATCGTTAAATACTCTCTTTATATACTGTTTTAATTTTTAAGAGCTCCTCCTCAAACTAAACCTTTAATTCTACTGATACTTACGCCCAACAGAGTATTTACCGACCGCGCCAGTCTGGTGGATGCAAGCATGAAGCTCATAGGACGTTCATACATGTTTGTATCTCGTCTACGTCGGTTATTGCCTCGTTTAACATACACCTGGTTATGTAGAGCATCCTCAAAAGCGATCGAATTGAACACATCCTTCTCCGTCTGCTCTGGCTCGCGTTTTGGACAGCTACAACCCTTTGCATCCGTAGTCATGCCTAGATCTTGCGTTTCTTTCGTTTCTTTAGTCTCTTTTGGTGGTTTAGGTGTCAGCTGAGTTTCAGGCTTTTGTTCTGTATGCTGCTTGTCGTCGTCGATCGGTGCGATTTCAATTGGTTTATGACCTCGTTGCCGGAAGGCTGTATGCGGATTGGAAGATTAAAATATTAGTATATTTAGAAATGTACTTCTGATGGATTGGCCCAATACTACGATTGTATCGCACAGACTATACAGATACAGAAAAATACCGAACCAAAGAAAAACAAAACATTCATTTGTAGAAGAAAAAAAAAGAAAAAAATTACCTGACTCAATAAAAAGTGGCGGATAATTTCCTAAGAAATATACAGTAAAACAGATTTTAGTAGATAGTATGAGAATATTCTTTAAAAAAATAAAAAAAAATAAAAGAAATGAGTGATAAGCAGCTAATGTAGGCAGAAAAGTCAGAGCAAAAAAATCTCTTCATTAATAGCCCACGAACAATGCACTATCATCTTTATACTCACGTTGATCGCAGTAATTCCTCTGTTTGAGATAATCCACATCGTAAGGTTCGAGTTCACCAACGATCATGTAGTGGGTGAGGTTGCTGTTAGGCTCGAGGGGCGGCTGCCAAGTAATGACGAGCGAGTCACTCGCGTTACTATAGACATTCAAAGCTCGCACTGCCGATGGTTGGCCAGGCAAAGTCATGAAGTACTGCAACTTGCTCTGCGCGCCCGAGCGCTCGATCGAGATCGTGTATGTCTTCACGTAATAAGCGTATTGTGTGAACGGCTTCAGCGAGAGTAGAATAGCCTTTTGCGTGTAGGTGCTAAAATGAGGAAAATCGACGTTGAATTTTTTTTTCGAGGTAATTGAAAGCCATCTTTGCTATTATTTTTAAAGAAAATTGAAGTAAAAAGTAATTCCAAGAGGAAAATTTGATAAAAATAGTTTACTTTAGACAAAAAATTTTTTACACTGAATAAATTATTATATAAAAAAGATTATTCTACATAAACTATATATAATTATATACAATTCGTATTACGTCTACGGTTCAACGTGTTTGATCCAAGTAATATAAAATATTTCACGGCTGTTAATCTTTTTTTTTTCTTTTTTTTTTCTCTAAACATCTCGTCCGCATTATTCACAATACAAGAATCCATATCATCCTACCTATTCGGACTCTTGTTGTTCCTGACTTTAACCGATGTGGACTCGGTGCTACTGCTGCTCTGTCCCAAATTTTCATTCACGGGTACACTGGCGGACTTCTCGCTCTCCGTAACGTAGATGTCGTCGACCATCCAGCCATCACCACCACAGGCATCCCTACCGTCGTACATGCCGACGTTCTGCGTCGGCGCTTCCTTCCAGTAAATAAAATAACCGAGGAGAGAGCGCAAATCATGATGCTTAAATGGTTCCCACGTAATGTAGGCTGCCTTGGAGCTCAATGAGTCGACCACGCTCTTAAGTTCGGTGACATTGCAAGCCATCTTGTCACCGTTGCTCGATGACGAGACCTCGATTTCACTGAAGGGTTTCAAGCCTGTGCGTATACGCAGTTCTTCGATTTTCTGAAAAGGGTTTAAAAAAAAAAGAAACGGGAGGTTAGTCAATACACAAAGTTAGTTATTACATCATTTTTGTTTTGTTTATGTCCTGTACAATAAATACCTGTGGGCAGAGCTTCGGATTGAAATGGAACGATACCTTGGGCTGACCGTTCTTACTACCAATTTTCAACGGTGGCCTTGTCGTCCAGTTCCACAGCTCTTGGAGATTCTGATTGGCGAGTACGACTATCGTGTAATCCATCATATCAAGCTCTTGACCCTGCACCTCCGTCAGATTACTGAGAAAGCTCAGCGAGACGAGGGGGAAGCTACGGAAGATCTTGAGATAGCCTGTGATCACTTCGATGTCCTTAAGATTCTCTTCGAGGTCACGTACAAATATTTGACCCTCGCGTATCGCGATCTGCAGGTTACCCTTGATACGTGTACAGCCGCGTAGCTTCTGAGCAGCCGCACGACTGTCCACCGTGATACCCGGGCATTCCTTGAAGCAAGGGCCGTTGCACTCCTCGCAAGAGAGCATATCTAGACGGGAATATATTAAGATTAATTTTCTGTTTATTTTTTTTTCGGATTTTTTCTACTTTTCACACATAGCTTTTACTACGATTTTCTATTGTATATAAAAAAAAAACATACGAAATTTATAGATTTCGGTTTATTAAAGCCAAGTATTCAAGTCATGACAACAAAACACTCAATAAACATAATTTTTAATCACAATTTTATATTGCAAATTACGATAGTATTATCCCCAAATCTATCGCACTGATGTTCACACTCACCCTTATTGTTCTTCTCCTCGAAGCCAGCTGGACATTCGAGTACGCACTGCTTGCGGAATGGCTTGTACGGATAATCATGCATGTCGGTCGGCTGTTCGCGTGGTCTGCGCATCATTCGGCACTCCTGTTGGGTGATGCAACGTCTCTGGAGGAACTCGTAGGTATCCTCAGGGCACGTAACCACACATCTCGTATTGTTTACGATGTAATCACGGCAGACCAGGCAATCATTAGCTGTTGGCCCTGTGCAGCCGCCCAGGCAGTTCTGGTGGCAGCATTCGCCAGAAGGTTGACAGGCGCGTTCGCCACATTTTGGGCAGACTGGAAGTATATACAAAAGGAATAATTAGTTGAAATTGATGATAGTTTAATGAGATTAGAAGTATAGAGTAGAATGTCTTTTTCAAATGTTCATTCTTTTAATAGGTCGCTCTTAGTAGATATGCTTTAGTTAGAAAAGATTAATTTTTTCAATGATTTGCGATGCTTTTTCTGTGGTAAAAAAAAACAAGATATTTTTAATTCACAACGAAGAGTTACCTTTGAATCAACTACGCGATTTTAAGTAAAATATTAAGTCTCAAGAGAGGAAGCCAACAATACACGCGAAACATTAATCTAAATAAATTCTCTAAAAAGATTGATTAGTCTAAAAGCCGTTTCTCGTGATCCCATAATAGAAAATATATCACGAACGTTTCTCTCACATCTTCATATCGAATTTTATATTTTTCATATACATTTAAAACAAAAAATTAACACATAATCAGAAAAATGTTTAATTGCTGCGAATTTAACTTGAAAACAAAAATTCAGGTAAATCTCGGTATACACGTGTACCTCATTAAAAATAATTTGTTCTAATTATTTTTTATTTTATATATATAACTTTATATCTCAATCATATGCAATATATA
>JAWWEQ010000027.1:3210270-3245115 GCA_035583055.1 Torymus tubicola
AGTGCCTATTTTATGGCCAAGTCTAAAATAAATAGTCAATTATTGGGTAAAAAATGTTTTGGATTTCCACCAGGGTACATAAGTCAAAAAGCATCAATGTTCGATATTTGATTAATGTGGTATGAATGTGTTTTTTATGTTATAGATAAAAGCTTATGAATATGTTTATTACTATTAAAAAGTAATATTCGAATCTAATTAATTTACAGCGACGGATTTTATAAACTTATTAGTAATTTCATTTGGCTGACAATTTCAGAAAGAAATCCAATAAATTAGTATTGCATGATAAGTAGACCTTAATTATGCTTATTGATAGTTTAAAATTAAAAATGCTTTTGATAGTTTTTTTTTTGCGGAGTTACATATACTATAACTAACAAGGTAATTAAAGATAATTTCTTAAATAAATTACTTTCTTAAAAATTTAATAAAAATTTGAATAAAACAATTTTATCTTGAAGATTTTTCAAATGTTCACTTTAAATTAAAAATATGTATTATATATTTATTTCTAATACTGACGTACGATTTTCGACGTCCAGAGATTTATTCTTAAATATAATATCCCTATTATTCTCAGTCAAATTTGTGTTACATTACAAGTTTGAATAGTTATTCAATGACAGACTCTCTTAAATGTAAAGGTATAATAATACACAAAGTTTTAATAAATCAAAAAGTTGTATTAAAAAGTAAATAAATTATATACACAATTCTTAACGTAAAAGGCAAGGGCCTAAGCGTGTCGCATAACATCTCTATATTATTAACTTGACTTGTCGTATTGGACGAACATTTATGATCATATACAATACATACTTACAAAATAGATAGCTTGGTTTGATTACATCAATAACATAAATAACGATATAACCCGTTTTTCATTTTTTCATCAAATGAATTTCGCGACGAAATTCCGATACATTTTCCACTTAATTTTATACGCATTCCGTGCTATCACTCATTCCTACAATAAAGTAGGCAAGTAAGTAAATTAAATAGTATGTAAAATAAATAATACTTTGACCCCGAGAAACTGTCGAAGACATTTACGAAAAATGTGAATGCCTCGACGTTGTTGTAGAATAAAGAATACAGGTAAATTTTCGATAACAGGTCTGTTAACAAGTTGAAGAGAAAAAAAAGTAAAAAAAAAGAAACAACGATAACATTCAACAGCGAAGAATCGTAATGCAATAATATTAATAATAATAATCGATGCAGGATAACAAACTCAGAACGAGTTATCAAAAACAGTGCGGCTTGTCATCGTGAAAATTTACCTGACATTGTTTTTTCATTGTAATCACCCTACATCCCCTGAACTCTACAAGAAGTTTTCAACTTGCGCAAAAGGAAAAAGACTATTGTGAGTAGTTTTATCTATATCCACCTAGCCACTCCGGCTTGGTCCATTTTCTACAACAAACATAACAAGTGGAACACGACGAATGCTTAGGACTCCTCGTCGTTGTTACTGTTCAGAGGCTGCGTCGAGTTGTCGTGACTTTTGTACGCCGAAAAGAATGCTAGAGCCTTCATTAGTTGGTAGCTCTTACTGATGGGAATGTTGCTATCGTAAAGACCTTTTGAGGATTTACAGTCGACGTAGAACCACCAGTTGCACTTTAAGATAGTCTGGTCAAAGAGAGTTGATTCGGGACACAAAAAGCTCTTCATGATCAGTCCGTCGTCTGTTAACGCACATACGTGAAAGACCTGCAGGAAACGAGGAGAATGTCAGGTGTGATACATAAGACTACTTAATTATCATATACGTTCGAAATTTGTTGAGATTTTTTTACCATGCACCCAAGATCCTCGTCAGCATACAGCCCTGGGAAATGTTTCTGATCGCCACAGTAAAACGTGGTATCGGGCAAGTCCACTCGGCTGGCAAAGTTATCATCAAAGTTTTTATCATACCCAACGGGATAATATTCTCGTGGCGCATTCATCACTTTCGTAGCACCGAAATTGGTGTTCTTACTGAAAGAAGAATACAAAATAAAATGTAAAATACCACGACTTGTCACAATTACGATTACCTACAAAATATTACTATACTCACTTTTTAACAGGAGCCATCGTGGTCGAGGTAGTAGAGGTCGTCGATGGCCCAGCGTGCTTGTTTAACAACTGCTGCTGCCTCAGAAGGATGGCGGCTTCAAGTGCTTCGAGAGTGATGTTACTGGCTTCTGCTAATGCCTTCAGGGACGTTTCCATGCCCTGAATAGGGGCGAGCGACGGCAGCGAAGGCATCGACTGGCGTTTTTCCTGATTCTGCATTTGCACATTCTCAGGTGCAGTTGCGGAAATCGGTTGCAGAGACATGAGCGTCATTTGGTTCACCGAGGAGGCCACGTCGTCGCCAGGTAGTGGAAGCTACATTCGTGAGGATAATTATTAGTCAATTGCTTTTGATACAGCTGGTTGTTTTATTTTGGAGCGTTATTCAAGGACACTTTGATGGTAGGGATAGATATATATATAAGAGGAATTATGGAGGCAATTACATTCAGTTTGACATATAAAAAGTGTCTAAATTTTGATTGATTGTAGGGTTATTAACAATAATTTTGATCCTTTTGACATATTCGTGACTATAGTTTTGCCATATATAATTATGATTGCAATGATTAATATTTTGTAGCCGTGAAATATATAATATTAAGATAATGATGAATCGATATGATAATTATTAATTTTTACAATTTAAGCTTTAATACCTAAAAGTAATAATACTGATAAATATATTTTTATTCGATTACATTCTGTCGATAATTTTAACTCCATATTTATGTTAGTAGAACGCAATACCGGTGCTTATCAAGTTACAAAATATATACAAAAAAAGTATAGTTAAGCAAGTGCATTAATAGTGCCTTATAAGTAAATTAAGTAACAATTGTCGAGCAAAACACCGAGGTTCTGTAGCGTAACGAACTTCTTTAAATGAATCATTACCGCTACTTTTAGCTTCGTTTCTTCTTCTCTCTATTCCAAATAGCGGACTGGATGTACTGTACTTTATCCAATTAGACGAACGAATGCACTAATTATTTACCTATTAACAGCATCTATCACGTATTAATATTTCATTCTCTCTAACGGAACACAATTCCTGCACCTTTATTTTAATTACATTCTAACGATAAAAAGAACAGTTGCTTTTTATCATGCAATTCCACCCACGTACCCTCTATCTAGCCCAAAAAGACAAAACAAAGTTTTTATGTACTTTGATCTTCACCTGGACATTGTCATCCTTGCCAACCTCATTCACCGAGTCCTCGAGGATTGTCGGGCTGTTGCTGATACGATCAGTTAACTGAGCTGTCGAAGCGGGCATGCTGACAAATGCAGGCAATCCACTCGCCGGAGGCACGGCCATCGCTGCTACTGGTTTTGGCTGCACGAGCTTCTCAGCGTTGACGACGCTGCCCGCGGGCGGGATAGCCGCTACGACGTTAGGAAGGCGAGCTGGTAGCACGAAGCCGCTGGGTACAGCTGCCACTGATGGTTGCTGTGGCGAAGAATGAGTTAGAAGATGTCTGAGAGATCGTACGGCGATGTGATGGGATGTGAGATGTTGTATGATGACGCATGAGATTGAGATGATTTGATTACTTTGATTTGCTTTATCATGATTCATGTTGTTATGGTTGATTTGAAAACGTGATTTGATATGGTTAGAAGATGCTGGATGGCGATGCTACAGTTACTGCCGTTGATGAGTTGTTGATCGAACAGAAGATTTGGTTTTGATGACAGTTTCAATATAGGGAGAGTCAGAACTAAATTTCGTGTACATAGAAATAATTTATCTTTCGAATTTGAAAAATTGGAAGATTACGTAGCGGTAATATTTTCACAATTATGGCACGCAATCTCATGCGGTCCGTAAGTATGTGTGTTTTTCAGTTCAAGCTTTTTACATTGCAGCGTGATCAAGTGTATTTCATTGCAAGGTGTGTTTTGTACAATTGTGAAATTAGCTTAAACTTTCTACAATTATCGACAAAGTAAACGATAATAATTTATTTTCAAAGTATCATGTTTGTAAGAACGAGTTACAGAAGTGTAATTATTCCACACCAAATAACGTATACTTTACAATAAAAAATTACAACTTCTGAGTCTACTTCTCTGAGGAAGTATCGGGTATCACGAGGATTCGGATTTCTCGTTCTAAATTTTACAAATCACATACGTGCCACAAAATTTAGACCACGGAAAATCCTAATCCCCTTTCTCTCTATACCCTGGACACTCTCCTATACATCTCTTCTGTCATCGTTACCTGCATCCTCTTAGTGAGATAAGCAGCCTGCAGCGCCTGCTGCGGGTATTGCACCCTCTGCATCTGTAGTACCTGTTGGGCCTGTTGTTGCTGTATGCGCTTCATAGCCTCCTGTTGCTGTTGGCGTTGTTGTTTCAACATTTGCATGGCTAGCATTTCCTGTTGGATACGTTGTTGCTCGCGCACCTTGGCTTCCATCTGGGCCCGTTGGTGCTGCTTCAAGGCGTCGTCTTGAAGAGCACCAAAGGTCGGACCTTGAACTGGTCGCAGAGCTTGAGCCTGGGTTGAGTTTTGCTGAACGATGAGACGTTGGCGTTCTGGTTGCTGGGCCAGAGGACGTGAGGCACCTGGTGGTAAGGGTTTGAACGGTGGCACACCAGGGCGAGCGCGTTGAGATTGAGCTTGCCCTTGTTGTTGGTTGCCGGCTTGCCTCATGTCGTCACGGTTGGTCAGCTTTGAATGAAGAAGAATGAGTAAGTATTGGTAGATAAATGGAAATTATGAGTGAGAAAATAATTAAATGAAAAGATTTATGAGAAAACGCTTAATAGCTACAGCAGTAGATATTTTTATATTTATTTTTAAATACTAAAATTAATAGATAACGCTAAAAGAGGTTGCAGTAACTTTATTCTCTAAAGAAATTAGTCATGAAAAATTGTTGAAGAAAAATTGAATGAAAACTATATATGTAACATTCTGATATTAGATTTGATATTATAAATTTAAAAGACGTTTGAACGTTATATAATGTAATTACAAAGTACAATTTTAGATGATTGACTAGGTTAATGATTTTCTGTAAAAGTATGTATCATATCAGTGTGATAAAAATTAGAGCTATATAAAACATTCTAATTCAATGTTTCACGTCAACGATTATTCTTCTCAGATAGTAGATTTCGCATAAAAATGATTTTATTGCAATCTAAAACTAATATTTTTAGAAACGATTGTTATGCTACAGTTTTATTTTCATTATTCCGATTGATTTTACGGTGCACGTATAATGATGATACTATAGTGACGAAGAGTAATAGCTCAGAGTTCAGTGACATTTAATTTTCTAACAAGAAACGTTCGTGCTATCCTAGACAGTAATTAATGAGCTTATATACATCATACGCTTTATATTTCACGGTATATGACTACTATTATAACAGTTATACACTCCGCGTTCGTTATTATGAACTCCTAACTTGACCTCACATCTGATCTACATATGTATATAAGAAGTAAACAAGAATGTTCATCGAGTACATCATTACCATACCATCATTTTACATCTTTATTTCTTATTTTACACGCGTTACAAATAACAGACAAGAAAACCAGATCAAAACCTCCATCCAGCTTCACAACCACACTCGTAAAAAAAACTCACATCCAAGTGGACATACATATAATAACACAGCAAAATACCCCTACATCAATTCTTATCAGCAAAAAGTTCTCACGAGTGCGACAGCGCTCCTTGACCAATTGCGCGTCTGCCTTCGCGTGTTCTATACGCGCGATTACTCAATACCTCGAGCGTTGAGCAAAAAATCGCCACACGGCATGTTAATAAAACGCATTTAACCACGACACCTCATTTTTTTCCCTTTCTGGGCAATCACACAAACGGCGCATCTCTACGAGATATGTCAATCGAACTTGCATGCGTACGAATCATGTTTACATAGCCACACGTACATATATATATACGTATTCACGCACCAGTCGTAGCAAGGCCGTGTGGCGATTTGCTTTTATACATATACCTATATATATATACCTGCACTGCGAAACGAAACGACGCATAATGCGAGCGTTCACGAGTGCATGCCGCGCGTTACGCGCGCGGTGAATTTCAGCGAAAGTATAATATCCACGCATGCGCGCCGCACGAGCTGTGTAAGAACCGAATGTATCGAAAGTGCAGTGCACTATACTATCTGCGAGCGATATTAATGGATGTCTACGGGGCCACTACGACGCGTACACTCTGCGCACACGTATACGCTCGCGGTTTCTCTATTTAGTAACTTTTTTGCCCGAGTGAGCACTTGGTATAGATGTGTATAGTGCACTGGACGATGCAGTTAATGACATGACAGCGACGAGCAATGAATATATGCGCGTGTATATGGTTGTTGTTGTTATTTCAGAGTTGACTAGGGAGGAGAGAGGACTGAGTTATTAGGATCCTGGGTTTGCGGTTTCGATTTTCAGCGGTTACCGGTTATGGAGATTCTATTATTCTGAGCGAAGATGTATAGAATAATTGCGTGTATTTCAGATGTTGCTCGTCAATTTGCAGATTGATTATAATTATATACAAGGTTGTTTGTATATTTGTTAAATTTAATAATGATAATTGTATTGGTTCGTTTGCGGATTTGTGATTGAATTTTAATATTAATTTTTGTGTTTTACGATTTTATAGTGCATTGGTGTAGAGAATTTTGATGCGTGTAATTTGAAATCGACCGGTGTAGGAAATTTTTGCCGCGGCTTCCTTGTTCCCGAACGCGGTCGGTAATTTATGTAAGTAATTTGCACGTGGTAACTTAATAACCGAGTCAAGTCATAAATAGACTATATAAGGTTTAATGATATTGAATTAATTCATTTTTCTTGTAGATATGCGAATTGTTATGTTCTGCCGAATTTCCTATGTTATTTTTAGCAATAATAATAATAATAAGTATTTTTCAAAAGTTTCATTTGGAAAATAACGTCTGTAAAAATATTTGCTACATAAATAATTTACATATGAGTTGCTAAACAAATGTGGCTAAAGAAAACTTTGAGAGAAAGTCTCTATGAATCAAAACCATAATAAATGTCATAAGGTAGCTTTACCATTAATGAACTCCTAGGTGAAATGCTTAGTCATGTATGTCAGTCTAACTGACACTCCAGTCTTACGTGGATACTTTAATTGCTAATATATTCCAACAGGTGTTTCATCAGGAATTGTTTCAAATGTAAAAGTGCAGTCTTTAATTTCTTTTCAGTCAGTTTTGAAAAATTACTTTTCAAACTCGATAATGGATTTTTCAGAAAAAATATTCGAACAATGGGGAAAAGATTCATAAAAAGGTTAAGCTTATTACCACGATTACAAATCATGCATTTTTATATAGATTTCGACAAAATTCTAATCCTTCACGCGCATCAAAAGCCCAAGAGATTAAGTAAATAATCTATTAAATATAAGCCTTAAATTAATATTTATGTGAAATGGTATCTTAATTTTATGCTCTTACCACATTAGCATTCACAACGGGAGGAAAGCCATTTCTGCTAGCCTGGACGCTACGCCTTCTGCTGACCTCCAAATTCGTCAGGGAATCTCGAAAGCCGAGCTCGTCCCCGATTGAAAAACCTGAAAAATGTAGGCCTTTCATTTATTGTGTCCGTGGTGTTGACCTACGACGAAGTTTTCAACGTCGAGATGTAACAGATAAGAACAGCATGTGGTTTAACGCAAAATAAAAAAATTCCCTGGATAAATTTGATTATATTTTAGAGTTTATAGTTGAAGATGGTCATCCCAGTGTTACGATTATAGTATAGAAGAGATTTTTATGTACACTACGTGAATAATAGATGTAAATTTTTTAATAAATCATTTTATAGTTAGTCTTTTCGACATACAAGTGAGTCAGCCATTTAAAAGAAGAATAATTTCTGCATCACTGTAGAGCGTTTTATGTCTTTCTTGAACTCTTTGCCAATGCCTTTATAATAAATGAATATGGAAAATTTCTTTAATATACGATATTGATTGATACTGTAATCAATGAATCAATCGTTTTTCTATCAATTTCTAATAAGTTACTTTCTGATTTTGTCTTTTTAATTCGAGCAATTTCATTCCGTAACTGCTTCAAATTTTGATTGAAACGGTCTGTATAAATCAAATTTGACGATGGACGACAATCCTATAATTAAATGATCATTACTTCACATTCTTTTAACTAAAAAGCTTAGCGAGTTACATAATAATACAGTAATCTAATACATATGCCTCTGAAGTGAGTTTGACATTAGTAAGCGATGTCACGTTTCTTAGTAAGCAAATTTCGAGGACACTTTTTTGCAAAAGCATCGAACAAAAAAAAAATTCGCGGGAAAAATAGCATTAGATTCCACTTGAGCCAAGAAAATTGACTAACTCGAGCGTCGACCCGAAGGTCGACATGTCGCCGCATATACACAAGGAACGTAAGAACTTGGGCAATTTTAAATTACATCATATGTGCAACGTATGCGCGAGCATTGATGAGTTTGCCACTTCTCCTTCCTCCTCGCGCGATCTTTATGGGAATTTCAAAATGTGCGATACATCTATAAGCAGACCATTAATTAGATTAAATATTTGGAAAGTGTTGATAGCGAGGTTAGTCGGTGGTGTGTGTGCGCCACCTTACCTTGAGCTTATGATTTGATTGTTTGATTTAAGAATTATAATTGCCAATTTTGGTGAAAAGATTTCAGGTCAGTGTAAGAATGGTATAAGGTGTAGCTAAAATTGTAGAAAGTCGAGGTAATCAATCTTTCGACATGATGATTATTATAGATTAATATACTATTACAGAAGGTGATAATTGAACATCCTTTGATCTTTTTTTTTTAACGATAACTAATGGAATATATATATGACAATGTCATTGAGGATATTTTGAAATATGTGAGAACGAAATTTAAAATTTACGAAAACACTCAGTTCATTATAAGTTCCCATTTCAATTTTTACAGCATCAATCGAATCCTATTAAATGTATTTATAAAATATTCATTGTTTAGATTTTGCAACGAATATATCATCGAATCGGTGTGAAATCAAGTATAATAAAAACTCATACGAAGTTTGGTAATTCAAATATCTAGGAAAACTGTATGTCGAAATGATATCATTTCACTTCAAAACACGTGAAGTGAAATGAGATTCAAACTCTTAAAAACAATTACAAATGTTACGCAAGATGCTGCGGTTCCACATCGTTCAGAACTTTGCGGCTGCGCCATGGGGCAGATTGCCTATGTCTTCAAGTGTCATTGATAATTTTCATACACGATAACACATTATTTTCATATGCAGTTACGTATATATACGATGTTTCGACTTAATTTAACATTTTTTTCAGAGGCAAGAAAAAAATATCATACATTTATTTTGCATAGAATATTATTATTATTATTATTTCGCAGTTATTGCTACACGTATGACAACAGTGAAAAACCACTTTGACAAGCGCCCGATACTTTTGACACTTGTTATTGCACAAATTACGCGTAACTAACTAATCAAACCTGTCAACTAAATACTTGCATAGAAAAATGCATCTATCAAACGTTTGATTTTTCCTAACGTATACAATCGACGTGAACATATGTGTACAACAAGTGGTTGACATGAAATTACAAAATAACCTATCGGCGCGTCTTCTTTTTGTTGAGAAAAGTAAAAAAGAAACTAAGTTAGGCCAAGGTGGTCGCGTGCCTGCCGTTGAATAAATCATCCATTGCGCGTCGATTATGTGCGCGACTACTTTTTTTTTTCTTTTTCCTCTTTTTTTTATGATCGTGAAGACGGTATGTATATATACGCGACGATGCGACGTAACGGGGAAGTGAAATCTCGTCGTGCTGGGCGAAAATTAAAAGCGCGCAATTACGCGGGTACAAAAAAATATAGTTCTGATCGCGCAGATTTCGACTGTTTGCATGTCATTCTCGAGGCTATGGCTTTTTTTTGCGCTGATGTGTGTCGCCAGGAATTATTATGGCTTCGAGCTGTTTTGTGATGAAATTGTAGTTTGAAGAATTTAAGGCGCGCCATGTATGTCCTTTTATAGTGAGGCTTTGTAAAATTACTGAATTATCAATTGTGCACTGTACTGATATTTCTTATATTCAAGCGAAGAAACTAACAAAATATGAAAAAGTGTGAGAGCCACGAAAATAAATTTGAAAAATGTCTATTTCAATAATAATTTTTAGGTAAACATCTAAAACTCCGTTCTTTGTTTAAGTAAATGTTCAATTTGGTAGAATACAAATGTACCTTTATTTTTGTTAAAAGTGGTTATTAAGCATTTTCGTGGAATAATATAGGCATTAAACGGTATTTATTGTTCTTTTTATCACCATTAAGAAAGCAGATATTTGCATAAAACCCATAAAATTTGCTGACTGATCAATTTACTACAGGCCGATTGTTGCAATCATCTTTGAATGTTACGCAAAATATCATTACTCCATGATAAATTTAGTTTTGTCTGAATTTCCATTATAATAATTTTATATAAAATAACTTTGATTATTTGATTGATTCTCCAATGAACATTGTTTCTTACGAAGTATACTCTTTGCTTAATTTGTAATGATCAATGACGTTGTTCACGGATAATAATATGCGTGACATCAATTTCATAATGACATGAAAACAAATTTAATAAGAAGTAAAAAAGTTTGTGGTAAAAATCAAATTCAACAAAAAATAACTTGGAATAAAAACGTATTGAATAAAAACTTATCTACTGATTATTCTAGGTAATTGAATTGCTGTATATACATGGAGAAAATGATTCCATTAAAAATTACCATTTCTTTTTATAATTGAGTGGAGTAGCTTACGATATTAGGTAGAAATCTTATTATAGTCATATTACAATTTTATTATATTTTCAGTATGATTTAATTAATATATTATTCATCCTTAGTATTTACTTGTATAGTAATTTTTCATAAAATAGTAGTTCACGATATATTCCTTATTTTTGCACTTGTTTTTTTTTATTAATGCCGATTACAACAGTAAACTTGACTGAGATAGCGAAAAATAAAGTTTTCAAATAAAAAAAGCTATATTTTATTTACTTCGAATAAATATTTCCATTGGAGAATAACCTTTTCGAATCCTACTAAATTTTATTGCACTCTGGACAAACATTTCGAAATTTCAACACTATATACTCTTCTCAAGCATTCCCAATTTCTTCAAACAGTATATTCGCATATACTTTGTCGCTGTAAAACACGCGCTAAAATTCCTGTATTTTTAGCACACCCTCGCGAAATAAATTCTGTTTATCGACATGGTAATAAGTTTTTCTCTCTTTCTGCTCAGTACACCTGCACACAGGCCAGAGGTTAAGTCCGAAACGACGCGTGCCAACAACATGTGGCGTTGTATATATAAACCTTTCGCCGATGTGACGTGAAAAAACGAAGGTAATAATGCGCACTGAACGTGTACAAAGTCAATCGTGACGTGACTTTCTATACACACGGGCCCAATCATCATCGTTGCGGTCCGTTGGCCCTGTTGATTTGTCGCGTGCTTGTCGTTAGTGTGATACGGTTGGTCGAGCATATATATGTATATATACATCGTGTATGATATTGTAGCTGTACGATGGATAGATGTGTATAAGGAGGCGGTGAAGAAAAGTGGATAACTGTATCGACCTCGAGGTGAAATTAAGGGACGATGACTACATTGAGGTTTGAGATTACGATCTTAGGCGTGGAAGATCGATGTATGTATAGAGAGAGAGAGAGAGAGAGAGAGATGGTGAAAATTGGAAGATGTGTTTACATCAGGATATGCGATCAGGATAAGATTCTGTCCTTTTTGATTGACTGGGTAATTACCCTAGATTACCTGAAGATAAGAGGAACTTTTTGCCAATTTTATCTAATTTACTTCTGATTGAGTATAATATTAAAAATGTATGCAAATTAATTTTGCCACGGGAATTGAAAAGGAAAGATTGATTGAATTAAAATTTCGATTAATCACGCTATATATTTTTATACCATGATTAGATGCTTTAAACAAAATGAATTAAGTGTCAACTGTTACGTTGTATACGCGTAATATGTTGCAATTCCATTAAAGGAACGTAAATTTCGTGCGAAACACACAGTATGGCTAGACTTGGCACGTATTCGCGCACTCACGTAGTTTAACGTAACGAAAACCTCGCACGTTGAATTTTTTTCCAAAGCACTTTTGTCGCAATTTTTTTATCCATTAAACCATCACGCATGATTTATGAATCATTAACAGGATTTTTATAAAACACCGCCGTGTAATTTACGTTATAAAACTTATATACTTACTATACCGATTTTCTTAACACCTCTGATATACCCGCACGTGAAAACCACTATACCCTATTTTTACCATACGCAATCAAGAACACCTCAGTCATCTCGTTCTCCAATACTATCACAATGCACTTTTTCAAATTCTATTTATACACACAGCATTTCCAAATTTTCCCAGAACTACCTACCGACGACCCAATCATCTCCGACTCTTCGACAAACTTTCGCAACCTCGTCATGTGTATTTACGAGCAAACGCGAACTCCTCGTACCTTTTCATTGCTATTCCGGTAACGCGCGCATATATGCGTGTGTATGTATATATATATGGCACACTTTATCGGTGGCAGGTTATATGCGTTTGCACAATTTCCTAGTATGCGCACATATTCGCGAAGTGGACGCGGAACGAATCGCCGCGCGAATGTGTTTGAAGATGCGAGAGTATAACAGCAGCAGCAGCAGTCGTCTGGCATATTACACGACTAGCGGTTTTTCTGCGGGGGGGAGGAAAGACCCGTTGTCGCTATATATATATATATACGATGTGTACTATTGTACTACCGCGGATTTATTGTTTTACACGTGCCGCGAGTAATTTGTAACTGTGCGCCGACGAGATCAGGTATATATATACTGGTCGGAAAGTTGTTTTTTTGAAGAAGTAAAAAATGCTTTGCTAAGTTTTTGTAAATGTGGTTTTATAGATTGTGCGCATGGTTGCAACGCTTATAATTGTTCTGTTATACAGCTATACGCGTGTGGGTCTATATAGAGATTATACCGGAATATTTTGCGTATTTAAATTCCTAGCAATGACTACGCGTTTTCGTTAGCTTTTATTAGCGAAAGTTAAATTTGAATATGAAACGGCACACAAAGAGTCGTGATATATTTTCCTGAGAGCTGTACGTTAAAATGTGTAACATTTTTTATTTGTAAATCCTACTTTCTAACGATCCTGAAAAGTTCTAATTATTTATTTGCTGTTATTATCATAACAAATTTACGATGTTTCTTCGAAATAGTATAGCAGATTTAATATTTCGCGGGTTCCGCAATGAATTGCCACTTGAAGAAAATCGATTACAGGTAATTTGAGCTAATGACCTACACTGCGAGAAGGAAGAGGAAAAATCTTTTATCCCATCATTATTAGATGTAATCTTATCTACCGTACAATCAAATTCTCGTTCTTCATTAGTTGTACTATCGGGTAACTCACAAACTGAACCGTGGATAAACATCTCAAACCTATATGTATACATATAAAGCTAAACCCTATTCACATGCAAATACGCTACATCATCATGCAATCCCTAGACCTCAAACCACACAAATCTTATAATATCGAACCGTATCTATAAAAAAAAATATATATATAAGCATACCAGCGGAAAAAAAACAAAATTAGTATGTCAATGTTTCCCTAATTCTTCGAACATCACAACTCACGGGATGACTAAGGTAAAACTAAAAAAGAAGAAGGAATCGTCGCGTGAGTTTCTATTCTCAAGGTGCTTTTCGACACGCGTATATACCGGGATCAATAATTCCGATCTATAATCAATTCACTCGAGATGATCACTCGTCGCCGCAAGGAAATAATAATAAACCTATACACACAGACGCGTAAAAATTCAAGGTCTCATGCGTAGTGCAGCATGTATGTGTGTATATATATATACACACATACACGTATGTGACGAAACGAATTCCCTCCAAGGCTGTTACACTGCCGCAGCTGGACCCAAATCGTCCGCGTTTGGCCGAGTGCGCGCGAAGTGTACTTTCACGTCGTGCGTATTTTATATATATAAACGACAAGAGACCGTGCGTGTGTAAGCGTTGCAACTCACGCGGCTGAATGGGCGCGGTGTATATAGAAGCGCGAATTTCTCGGTGCAAGTGCGCACACGGACGTATAGTGTTATAGGTTGCATGCGGCTACATTTATGGAAATGCAGTGGTGTAGCGAGGTTTCGTTTTGATGTATATGCTATATGGGTTTTTTGGTGCTAAATTTGAAGATATACCTGTACGAAAAGGGGATTTGGGGTTATCAGATTAAGGGTGATTAATAACTTGGGTATATTGAGAGTAATAAATCACGGTTGAACTTATATATAAACAGTTGCAAAGGTATATTGGACATTAATTTTTTATTGAGCTATACTAATTAAAGTGGAAAAAAAGAAATGAACGCATGCTACTTATATTGGTAATTTATACCTATATATAAATTTATGTATATTAACGATAATTGGTAATTGCCGAAGCTATATTAGTTAAAGCGACCGAAACAAAATGATAATCAGTCGATATAGTTAGGGATACTGTAATGTGAGAAAAATTAATTGAGAGATTTACCTATAGTTATCGTCCCGAAATCAGATGGACGATGGAAAAATTTCTGGGCCATTCCAATGCTTACGAAATATTGGACCAACTGCTCAGTTAATATCATATTTTGTATATAGAAATTATAATCTCATTCCGCGTCGTAAAACTGACAAATGATGATTTTTTTATAGGAGACCTCGTTTTTTTTTGCTATTTGCATATTTATTTGTACCGTGTTATACTTTGCTGAATGTTAATAGAGATTTTATAGTTATTAAATCATTCATGCGTAAAAATTCCTTTTGCTTAAAATCAACATCTGCTAATATTCTCGCGGACCGATCTTTAAAAAAAAAAATAACTCGAGAAAATATCAAGATTAGATAAAATTTATAAATAACCTTGAATTCTTTATTAGTTTACGAAAATTTCCTTAATGTAATACAAATTGCAGTTTCAATGAACCCGCAAGCTGTAAGTTTCGAGGTCGCACGCCCAATCGCTCGTTCTTTCTGGACCTTGCAGCATTCGAGAAGCAAGAATGTCCCGTAGAAATTCTCTCGAATTATAAATATGAATCTACTCATGATCCATTCTTACGAAAATAATTATTTTTTATACTTTCTAGGATATTGTAACTTGATTAAGAGAAAATCGATTTCGTGTTAAGTAATCTTCTTATTTGGGATTGTCATAAATCATCAATATAATGTTGTAACATTATATTTGTAACCGTGTAATTAATCTACTACCGATGATATGAAACAAAATTTAGGCGATAAAAATACAAAAGTATGAAATAAATGTGTTATAAATAGTAATTTGATAATATAAGAATTGAAAATTATAATAACACCTTTAGATAAAAAGTAACCATTTTCGTAGAAATTCTCGCATACGTGACTGCGATCTTATTTGTTATGCGATTTACCAGACCACCTAAGCTTTCTCTCTGTTTACAATTCAAAGCAATTGTATGTGACAAACTTGAATTTTCTATGAGAGAAAGATTCGTGACTTTAGTCCGATATATGAATTTACATAATCGCTTAGAAGTGAATATGCACTTGTATATCTACTGTCTGATTTACAAATTGAAGATAAGATTTCCGAATATATTGAGTATATCAGTGATGTATGGCATGACCATTTTCATAAACCGTGATAACATTTTTATCGTACTACGACAAAGTAAAATTCGTATAAGAATTAGTTATATATAATTTAGTATGTTGATTAAAAATACAAAATCTAAATGTACACGCATTATTTATACAACACTTCCTTCCATCTTATATATTATTTGCATTGTCTACAGTTTAAATACGTTAAAAATTTAATAATATATAACTACAATAATTAGTGCTTGGAAAAAGATAAAAAGATACATAGAGTAAGTATAGCAAAGAATTTACAAGAAAATAGGAAAATTAAGATTTTGCAAAGTAATTGATTCAAAAGACTACACCGAAACAGCAGTATTTATATATACGCGCTATATACAACAATTATATTTTACATGTCTTTAGATTCTTAGTCAGTCAAGGAGAGAAGTAAGAGTGCATTTATGTAGTTTATTTGTACATTTTTTTACGAGTATCCTTCTTTCATTCTTTCTTTCTCTCACACACATACACGCACGCACACATACACAAGAAGAGCCGATGACGTTGTCAAGGGGATCCAACAACAGCAGCACCAGCAACAGGATCAGCAAGAACACTCACCAAGACCAACGTAGCCCTTGACGCCTCCGAGATTACGGACCCGAAATAGGCCCGATTTTTTGAAGGCGCAGTTTAACGTGAAACCAAAGTCCGATTCCAAAACGCACGTGCCCAGAGCCTCTCGCCACGTGCACCCTAAAACCAAATTGGAAAAAAAAAACACCAGCCGTTTAGAGGGTGTGTGTGTGTGCCTAACAGTCCACTGTCTTTCGCTAAATTTAATTTCCCCGAAAATAATTTACATAACGTATACGTCAACTAGACTCGCCGTCATAATATTGTCAGCTGTGTTATAGGACTGCTGTGTCTCTATCGCATGCATGCTTGTATATCTACACCAGTGGTTATATATATATATATATATATTATTGTACAAATTTGGGCCGAGATAATGATCGGGCGATGTGTATGTTAGGTAAATATCTGTCAATTTTTTTAATTCGCAACCGGAGAGGCGATCAAATTTACTTTTAAGTGCTATTTAAGCGAGTTTTTACGATGGAGTTGTAATTTGATTGGACTTTATCAATTTGACTTCTATTGTTGTTGTTGACATTGATGGACGATAAGTAAAGAAAAAAAAATGTTAATTGTGCACGAATCCTTTTAATTCGAGAAATTCTTGCGGGATTGAACAGGCAAAAAGTGTGCTCGATTCATGTAAATATTCCTTAATTGAGTTATTATATGCTATACCTCTCTCACGACCGAAGAGGTATTGTAAGACTTTTTTTTCCTACTAGTGTAGATATCAGATATGCTCATGACAAAGCACTGCTACAACGGTAAAGCCCAAGATTTAAAGCCATTAGGCTCTTTTTTCTGCTTTCTCCTTTTACTTATATATTTTGCTATTCATACTCTGTGCTACTAAGTTCAACGTCGTATGTCTTTTTAACCTGTCGTATGTCTATTGTTCAGTTGTTCGGCTTTTGTACTGATTTAATTCAATTAAGTTTTTGTCTTTTGTTACATGTAAAGTTTTTATTGACTTCTATTATGTATACGTAAATATCTGAATGGATTATTAGTGAAGTTGTGTGTTTATGATAATTGATTGAATATAATATACTCGTATTCAATTATAATGTCATTTTCTATATTTTCATGAAATTATTTTGAATTGTTTTCATCTGTATATTTCAGATATTATTCACACTGCAATTACTTTATTTGCAATTGTACGGGGTTTTTTTTATATGAATGGCTTAATTTCAATTATTCATATCATTTAGACAAACTTATATAGCGTGTTGTTGCTAAAGTTTTCTGATGATGAATGAGTACTTATGAATTTATTAATCATTGTAATGATGATGATATTTAATTTACAACTACGTTTTTAAATATTTTATTTGTTAAGAACATGTAAACTATTTAATTATGACAAAAGAAAACATTCCCATATTTTTCAATATACTAAGTCACTATAAAATTTGTTATTTCTGTTTTTTTTTAAACAAACATATTCAACATATGGGTTGTTATTAATAAGTAAAAACAAAATTGAAATCCATATCAAAGTCTCTCTTGAATTGGCAAGATTTCAAATCAGAAAAGTATGAAATTAGGTTTATGTTTGTAAAAATGAAATGGAAATGAAATAATATTACAGTGAAATTCAAAATATTGGTGTAGCACGTGTACGTAATATTGAAAAGTTTTAACCTTCACGAGGCCTTCTGTGTCTGCAAGAAAGTCGATCAATGAACTTGAAAAGTGTCAATGACTTTGGTGATATACAATAAAAAAAAAATTTCGTGTATTATTACTTAACCAGTTTTTAAATGAATAATAAAATGTTGTTAATGAACTAAAAGTAAAGTTGAATTATTTGAAAATTATAAAAATTTTTAACAAATACATCAACCAAAGCTATTATATTATATGGAAACTATAATTTTCTAAAATCAAAGTATGAACGTATAGAGCAATATGAAATTAATCTGTCAATCTATCTAATTATATAAGATAGTGAAATCTCGTATTTATAGAGAGAATATAAAAATTAAAATATTTAATAGATGATTAAATATCGTTAGAAACAATTTCAACGGGGTATTTTCCAATTGACGATTTTTCCTGCCAGTTTTGCAAAGTGAAAGAGACACGAAAGAGGGAGAAATCGGTATGACGTTAAACAGTCGCGGCTGACCTCGATTATTTTACCATCTCGTCGGTGCTACATTGTCAATGACGCGTTGGCGAAAAAATTCGGCTCGCTGCCTCCTATATATATATCCTGATACAGAGGGAAGTATTTCCTCCTCAGTCCGGCGATGCTATTTACGAGGAATGTATCGTATATATTTATAGAACTTGAATGAATCGCTATACTCGGGAAACTATCAATGAACGTGTATACCTTATACTTTCTCAATTTGACTCACGTGCGTGAATCATATATATATACGACTTAGTCCGAGTCGTGCGTTAAACCGAATGATATTTTTTATTGGCAAGTATGTATAATAGCGGCTTTAGTTAACCATTGCAAAAATCCACAACTTCAGTCAACCATTACATATATATATCTTTACACCAAATCATCACAATCTCGTTAACCGACGTTCTGCGTAGAAAATTCCCTTCATAACTATAATATTCCGCGCACACGACATGAGAACCGCACATCGCGGGACATTATTTTCTCGACCATTCCTCGCTCGATTAGCTATACTATATAGCATATATATATACTCGCGTCTGCTTGGATAAAAGGTATGCGCTCGAGCGCACACGCGTGTCGCGATGCCATCGAAGGTAAAAGTCGTTGGACGCGTTTAACGCGCGATGCTCCGGTTTCTACATCCGACTCTATATACTTCTCGTAGAAATACGTGCGTCGCAACTACAAACGATCAACGTAGTAGCGCTACGATCGTTTATATATATATATATACAACGTCGCGAAGGAATATATTTTGCGGTCAGTTCGCGTCTCTTTTTAAGGTCAGCGCACACCGCGCTGTTTTTGTCCGGATTTCTTTTGGGATTATTTTTGAGCTACCGCGATGTGCGTTTTTTTTGTTCACGAGAGGATAGTCTGATTAATCGGCGAGATTCGCGCATGAGTGGAGGTGAAGACGGGAAAGGCGGTGAGCGGTAGGATGAAATTGATTTCAATGTGGATTATATTGTAGTGGTGGGTTGAATGGTTTGATAAGAAAATATTTGTAAATGAGAGACTAATATATAGACGTAGGTCTGAAGATGAATTGTAATTAATATTGGCTTCTGATCATTACGACAAATTATATGTATAATATTGCACTTTATTAATTTAAATTTTCAGGTATTATTAATCTATAGCTATTAATTATGTCGTTTTATATATAGTGGATGATAAATATAAGCTTGAACATCTACAAGATTTTAACTGATTTGAAATGTTTAAAAAAAAAAAAAAAAAAAATGCTAGAATCACTTTCGTTTGGAAGAAAAATGTTCTAAAGCACTTTCAGCTGTAATTGTACAGTTAAGGTGGCATGCGACGAGATTCCAGAAAAATAAAAGTGAAAGAACTGAAAATTCCAACGATCAAGGCATTTAAAAATATTGAATACAAAAAATTAAAAATATATTTATAATTAAAAATGACCAGTTGTTTTTTAAAAAGGTTCCTTATTGCTAAAAAACGATTTTACATTTTACATACCTAATTTCTACGTATACTACGATCAAACCACTATTATATATTGAAAATTTTCAATCATCACATGTCAAAGAAGTCTATATATAAAACCTATGCTTTGCATATATTTAGCTCAAGTAATTTTTTTTTACTCTAGATTTTCGTAACACACTCACGCGACACACACACACGAAACCTCCAAACCACGGAAACTCTGCTCGACATTTAATTACGCGCTCCCTTTCGCCAGTATACAGTCGGCCTGAAAAAAAGCATATATCTCAAACCTCGCATTAAAATCCGTTTTTTTTTGTTTTGTTTCATTCCTTCAGAATCTCATAAATCACGCAGCTATATACGTCTCTCGCATTTCCGTCAGTCTCGCCACACACCCGGAAGACGAAACCCAATAATCTCTCGCACTTTACTTAAAATAATCCCACGTATCAACGATACCACAGCAGTATACCTTTTGCTCTCTTATCCGCGAGAAGACCGAAAAACTTCCGGAAATTCCTCGTCTATACATGATCATGAGCGCGCGCGAGTGAGAGAGAGAGAGTAAAGGCGATAAAGGATGACCACTCATTCGTGCGCGCGCGCGAGTTGCTTGAATATTGGCGCTAAACGACGGCAACGGCCGTAGCCTAGTGACCTACTTGTTCGGTTGCCGGCGGCGGCAGCAACAGCGGCGACTCTCAAAACGACCCGAACTCGCACGGCTTTCGTAACGGAGTAACACCGGCATCACACACACACACACATATACATATACACATACCTGCGGTTCATCTTCGCGTACACGAAAAATGCTAATTATTGTCGGCATATACCGGGCTATAGAGTATGTATAGTGGGCGGCATGCGACACTTGGATTCTTCGTATGTGTATATGCGTGTTTACGAGGAACAGATATCTGAAGAGACTTTTTTTGCGTGTTTCTTCTTGACGTTGATTTTACGCGCGTGCACGCGTGTGTTTCTTAACGGGTGTTATTTTTTTTTTGTACGAAGCTGCGCCCGCGAGATCTCAATCATGCTAATGAGCAGCCGATATTGATGTAATGGATTTGGAGAGTATTGGACTATGGTTTATTGTTGGGAAATTGGCTAGCTCGTGGTGACGATATTCTGCGAGAGAAGAGGGTTTTTTTTTTGTATACTCGAGTGGAAGTTTTTTTTTATTGAGTGGGGTTCTAGCGTAGAACGAGTTTGATCGTCGTATGCTCGATGTGAAGTGTGTATAGAACTGGTGGGAAAGTGAATAAAAGCTGGATTTGAGATTCACAAAAGTAGTTTTTTAAATAGTGCATTTTTTCACGTCTGAGTCAAATGAAATGGATATATATATGACTGCACTGATGAGGGTATTTAGGCTTTTCGTCCAACGTTCTTCAGAGAAAGTATAATTTTATATATATATGCAGCTCATCAAGAAATTCTTATAAATTGCATTCGAATAAATACTTGGATCCGATAATGAATTTACTTCTATTACATAACGCATGATTATCTGCATTTCTCACTTTTCACACTGCCTTTTATTCGATTGCCTATACAGTATATATTTATAAAAACTTGTGACCATTTGCATCTATTTCTTGAGAATATTCCAGTCAATAACCTAAACACTTTCGAACACAAAAAATACAGTTGTCTAATATTCATTTTCTAAATACAGCGTAACGAACTACACGTACTGCAACGGTCATTAAACGCTATATAGCATGGAATAAAAGAAACAGCGGTGACCCGGTGCGGTATATATATACCCAGCGGCGAAATTTTTTTTTCATTCTCACACACACATATGTGTATATATATATATACATACAGGGAGAACCGGTCGGCCTACCAACGAGTAAACGAGTGCGCAAAAGGTTAGCAAACTCGAAATCATGGCAACAGTTTAGACTCATTCCTAAATAATTTAGGACCCTGTGGTGGGGCGCGCTTGTCCTGGAATTTCAAGCTTTTGCGAATGCGCACGTGTGTATATATATACGATGGAACTAGCAGTGGAAAAAGTTTTTGCTCTGTTTTCTTATGATTAAGGTTAATAGTAATAAGATTATTGTTTCCCAGAGTTTTAAAAGAATTAGAATGCAGAATTTCAGTACGAGATAATATATTTTGATGAATTTTTTTGCGTGTGCTCATTTTTATTTAGATGACAATTATTTATACCGAAACTGTTTCGCGGATTTTCTTTATAATTTAATGAGCTTAAGTTTTTGCTCTTAAATAAATTACGTTTAACTAGCTAAATTATATAATAGTTGTTAATAATAATTTTCTTGAGTTGAAATAATTAGGAAAAGCATTCGCTATTGAATTAACATATATGCGTATATTTTCTTTAATAATCCTGGCACATTCAAAATATGTGGTTAATGCTATACCAATTTCGTAATGATTTCCATACAAGTGTTTACTACTTCCTACAAGAAATTCAGCACACGTAAGGTGATAAGCTGATCTACTTTATTGGTATATGTATATATAGGTTCTGTGAGAAATATCTTTTCATTCTTAATTTGAATACATCCCTGAGAGAATACATTCCTACATAAAATACAAAAATCTTACACAAATTTGAATACGCGAAGCATCAATTAATTATAGCAAATATAACATCATTTCAATATCGAATTAAAGAAACAGTTGCAACATTGAATACAAAATCGTTATTTTTTTCTGTAAATGACGATACCCGCCCGATTTCGAAATAGTCATAAACCCGCATCTAATTCTATAGATTTTAAATTTACTCGTAGTTTCTCGTGGCGAGCCGTGAACCAAGTCACCTCGAGAAAGGTACGAATCATAGCGGTGCAATTTTATCGTAAAATCATAAATTTCCCGACGTGCCCTGCAATATCCACAACTAAATATCGCGGTCGCGGAAGAAAGTGTTGTTAACTATCCGCGAACTTGGAATTGAGGTATTTCCACTGTTGTTATAAACGATCAACAATTCGTCGCATATATATACTTTAAGTATATATAAAGAAATCGAATTTAATTCGCCACAAATTTACTTATAAGAAGATATAACGAAATGCTTTTAGAAAATTAAGCCTTTATCGTTGTGCACACGTGATATATGTATACGGTAAAGCTATAATAATTATTGTCTCTGAGGAAAAAATTTAAGACATGCTCATAAGGATTGACGACCGTTATTGCACACTCGCGCCAAGAGTTTTTGTCGCCTACTCGTAGGTAATAGTCGCGTGGAAAATATACACTTAAAATGCATGCGTTTCTGGAACCTAAGCATTCGTGAAGCGTAATGGCCATTTGCTGTTGTGGTTTTTTACTGTTCGCCGAATTTGTTGTTCACAAGGCGAAAATATTAAGACATTTACATTGCACAAAGTGTTTATAAGCGTGTAATTAAACGTGTTACGTATGATTACTCTCGTCTATTTATTTGGTTTATGATACGAGTATAAATTATTTTCAATAATAATAACAAAAAAATAAATAAATCTATTGAATTTTGTAAATACAATATAGAAAATGTTTCCCAAATGTGTAAAACGTTTCTTTCATACTAAGCAGTGAATAAGTTTGTCTTTTCATAATTAACAGTGATTTAGTAATTTCTTTTCTTCTTTTTCCAATTATTCATAATTAAGTTAATTGTCCAAATAGTCACACTACTAATAAGTTCCGTTTACTTCGCGATAATTACATAAATACCGATCCAACTATCTGACATAAGTCCGAAAAATATTTAACTTGGTACAACCAGAAATCAACTGCATGCGTGACTTATTAATTAATAAATATCATTATCTGGTAGATATTTTTATCTGATAGATACAAATCTGCAAATCATTTTGGAGAAAATATCGTATGATGCAAAATATGCAATACCTAACTTATTATTACGAATATTTGGAAAGTCAATAAGACATATATCTTTGGAAAGTGAATGTAAAAACATTCGAAACTCAAACTAATATTGAAAATCTATATACCTATACTTTCTTCAACTTATCAAAGAAAAGTTTTAACAATATTTTTTCTATTTATTACACAAGTTTTTTTTTATCGTTAAAAGTAAATTATTGATCTAAATATAGACCTCGGTGAGTCAATCCGTTTGCAAGCGAGACTAACGATTTCAGGCCTCTCTAACCAGACATTAAAGTCTCTAATGTTATATAGTTGTAATGATTCACACGCGCGTGTAACATCGAAAAAGAAAGATATCAATTTATATATACGAGCCCGCAATAGAACTCGATTTTTGCTCTACCATAATATTATAAATATATCTGTAATAATCATGCCTTCACTTTTGCTCGATGCGGATTCGCAACGTTGCGTGCGTGAGTGCGTGCGTGCGTTACACGTATCATTAGCATATACGGTGACCTTTTCCAGTTTTTCATTTTAGATATTGCAAGCTGCTGCTTGTATACGTACATGCACGTGTCAGTTCGCTTGATATCAATGGCCTGTTATTATCGGCGAAAGAAAAAAAAATTCTTTGGTTTCTTTAGTTTTCACCGTGAAAAGTCGAGTCTCACACTCTCTTTTTCTTCGATGACACCGTAAACGCGCGTGCGATCGCATACGCGCGCGAGCGCGGGCAGCGTCTGTGTCAATTACCAACTTTCGATGTCGTCCTAATTTTCCTTTTTTTTTCTTCTATAGATTCCATCCCTTACGATACTTGTGCTCGTTATTGTGGTAACCAGTATTTTCGCACTTTCCAATTGAAATTATGCGTCGAACGTAGTGTTTAAGTTAAGAATCGTTTTGCAGTTAGATTGTATTCACATACATATACAATATTTTCGTATATATATATATATATAGACTTTTCATGCGTTTAATTTCTAAAATATTACAAATTTTAAATTTATTATCTTTTGTGATAACCACGTTGTCTATATATCTGTAACAACAACTAAATATTGCTAAAAGTTAATTTGTTATTGCAATGCATGCAGTGTCTTCAATAATACTATTACTAAAGTTATTGCATCTGAAGTTTGGTTTCAATAATCATACTGTCTCTACTTATCATTTGATATATTAAATACAAAAGGATGTATTGATTATTTTCATTAGTCGAGTTGCATTATCTTAACTACAAGATACTTATATTTCGAAATAAATTGCTAGTATACATTGCTATAAAAGTGGAAGGTAAGTACCGTGAAATTTAGTACTAGGACACTAGACATTTAGCACATAGCAGAAAGATATTTCTTTGTTCCGAACAAAAAACAATATCTTTATATTGTTTATAAAATCTAATTGTCAATAACGACTATAGTTTTATTGAATCTTTATATGTCTAACTAATAAAATGTATTAATATTAAATTATAAATTTTAAATATAAAATCACTTGAATCATGGATATTATTGTGTAACATGATTAATTATAAATCCAACATATAAGTTATTATAATCTTGATTTTATTCGTTGCTACGTTTAAACACTCGAGTTTTTATCTATTGAATAATCACTTTTTGTACATATCTATTTGCGAATAACCACTTTTTCTTTCATTCCAATGAACGATAGTCCAATAAAATAATGATGATCACTGATGCATCTGCATTATTTACATCGATATCAATTTATTAATCATGCCAATGGAAAATTTCTCCAATGAGTTCGTAAAAGTGACAATATTTAAATAGATTTTTTCTCTATTCTTTTTATCCAAGATGCGTTCTTTTATTATACCTTTACGCTAAGCACGTGGCTGGTTAATATAGAAAAAAAAATATGTTAACCTCGGTATCAATTAAAGCACTTCTTGCGGAAAATGCGTTTGTGCAATGCACCTCATTCTACGCGTTCGTTGCTTGTAATAGCGCGTTAAATTACTTAACACACATGGGATTACCAATGTATTTTTCAAAGTTCGCGGACTTCATGAATCTGCAATTCGAATTTCGAGAGAGAATGCAATGTTAAGTACGGCAGAAAGGTAATGTCGTAAAAATTATTGTATGGTGAAGTATCATAATATAGTGATTAAATGAAATTTGTCGTTGCGATAATTACGTATGATTAAAAACGATCTTTTATACGAATATGAATGGTAATATTAATGGCTAAAATAATTGAAAAAAAAGGATAAATAGATGATTGAGAAGCTATAATAATACGGGTAGAGCCGACAAAACAACTTGAAAAGGCGATTCATTTACTTAACTACTTCATGTCATAGTTCAAATAATTGTTATACATACTGGTGTTTAAATTAAGTATGACGCAGATGAATCTTTAATTTATCTAAATGATACCTTATTTATTTTGCGATATTAATTAATAATTTTATTCGATTGTTTTATCCCTGCTCAATTTGTACAATAAACATTCGATTTAGCAAAGAAAAGTAAGTATTCACAGTAGTTTGAAATATTATAGTTATAGTATATATGTACACGTTTGCAGGATAAATTATATATGTATATACAGTAGTTTACAGCAGTCTAGTATATAGCTACTAAGATTCGTTAGTCGAAGTGTAAGAAGAAAGTCAAGTATTAATTAGAGCCCGTAGAAAAGTAATAATTCAGTCAAGAAGTCAGAAATTAATAGCACAGAATATATGTTTTTATATTACATAAAAAAAAAGATGCCCAAAGACCTATAGGAAATTTCATCCCCATATTATTACAATGCATATACATGAAAATTACTTATACATAAGTTTCTTTTATAAATATTATTATTGAAATAATTATTGTTGATTTGAATGCATAGGATAATAGCAAGTAATCTAACCTCCTGAAAGTATTGATTTGCGTCAGAAAAGTTTAAAGACGTAATAAAAAATTGTCAAATAGCAAGGTAAGAGAGGCGTTCCAGATTTAATTATTTCAATCATTTTAAAAAAGAAGGGAACAAATTAGCAATTACTTGCATCAGGTGGTTAACTGCTTGTGCTTTATCCTATGTAGTAATTCGTAGCAGCAGAACAATCATTTAATAATTTGATAAAATTAATGGCTAAAGCAGAAATAATTTTGTTTGAAGTTCTATACTTGTGGTAGAATTGTATATAGTAAGGATCTTCATTCTAAAAAGAGTATTTACTACTTACAGTAATTCAGTAAGTAGTAGTTAGTGTACGTCATATAATGTGTTTCAATTATATCCTAGGATTCATAAGAAGTATCATGTTGAAAGGTAGATTTACGACCTCTATTCAAAAACACGATAATACGGCACTTCACGTCATTTTATTCAATCAACGACGAGATCCTTCCTATATCAATTTTACTTACGAGCTATAACTATTACTATATAAATAACGCAAACAATGTCAAACTGCCAATAACTATTATGCATTACATCTTCATTACCAATGCTTGAATTTAATTGATTACCAATGGCAATATAATTTTCTCACATGGAAATGTAAAATATTCGCGGAAGCTTTTAATGAAATACTCGAAATCGTAGCCGTCAAGGAACTTAAGGAGGTCGTCTCGTTAAAAAATAAAAAGAAACCGAAAGTTGTCATAACCAGTGCATTTGACCTACAACTGAATCAAATAATACATGGCAACTTGTTTTTAAGGCTTTTCAACAAGTTTTATATACTATTTTGAATATTTCTAAATTCAAACTTTCACTTAACATAGCTTAAGGCAAATATACTTCTTCATATGACTTGTTTAAACGTTAGAGAAAGAAATAATTAATTTCATTAGCCTTTTGAATTTAGTCCACAATATGCGATGAAAGCAGTTTCACATTGTTTACATTCAGCTCGTGGTAAAAAGGCAAACTCGCAGGTCACGTTAGTATACGGCACGTTTCGAATCATATCGAACACAGATTGAAAAGTATAACCAATAAACATCAAAACAATTCAATCCAACATTGAAAGTTAGAATTGCAGCTTACAATTTTTACGAAACAGCTACCGAGATTGTGTATACACACATATGATTAACTATTTAACTGAAATACCTTTCAAATTAAGTTTTACTCAATCGTAACAGGTCACGGTTTACATGAGTTTTATATATATATATATATACTTCAACAACGATCTTTACCAACGCGGTACACCACGTGAAAAAAGCAGTTTAATAATCCGTAATTCAAAACAAAGCAAAACAAAATTTTCGCTATTATAGCTGGCGAAAAAAAAAACAACAACGGGAAAACAGCAAAACACAAGCGCCCACTTCGTTACCCCTCCCCAAGGAAAATTGCAGCTCATTATACCCGCGTGTGTATAGTATAACCATAATACAGAGTACTGCAGTGCGCGCACATGGTACACGCGCACTGACCGGAAGGCTTTAACAAGAAACTTTACTGTTACAAGTCGTTACGGGCCAGGCGCGCGCTATAGCCTCGCGCAGATGAGAAAAGAACTAGCTCATCGGCATTATATACCACGAAAAAAGCGCGCCAATTTTTTTTTATCCCACGGTCGCGCGCGCGTTCGCGCTAACACCCAAAGTAGGTTGAACTATCGGTATCATCGGCGAGTTTGCTTTTTTCTTTTACCCACAGTTATACTCATCCCTGTATATAAACAAATTAATCACTATATGATATAGTTTTAATCATTCGTATATAAGAAGTTTACGTACCGACGACAACGAAGAGAAACAACGTCGAGGCGATCTTCATCTTCGCCGGTCAAGTTCTCCTCCCCTTTTATATATATATATTAAAAAAGTTCTCAACTTCTCTCTATATATGTCAGCTTGATCTCACAATAATATAATAACCGCACGAGCCGACGACACTCGATATCCGCGCGACGTGCGAATTTATACAGTGTATAAGCGTATGGCGCTGCGAGTGCAGGTATGTTGTGCTTTCCGCGCGAGCCGGACAGGCGGCACTGATACCGTATGATGCCCGTCGTGGCTCGTGGGGCCCGCGCTTTCGAGAAGCCGTCAGAGAGAGAGAGAGAGAGATAGAGACAGGGACCCCACCACTACGGGGCCTGATGCGTGGTGTGCAGCATAAGGCGGGGGAGAGAGAGAGAGAGAGAGATGCCGAGAGAAAGACGAAAGGAAGGGGTAAAGTGGTAGAAGAAGGATCGAGCGTTGAGGTGATGTATATGTATACCGATGATTATGGTATCGACATGTATGTGTATGTGTGTACGCACCTTGCACTCGGCTATGATTATAGATAAATCTTGGAAAATGATGTGGATAGTGGTTTAGGGGATCTAGATATTTTTACTTTCGTATAGTGGAGCATGTTGGAATTTTTCAGAGAACTACGGTCAAGTGCATTATTAAGAAAACGAGTGCAGATAAGACAAGAGGATAAAAGTTCATCCGGAAGAATGGATAGACCGAGAAAGAAGTGAAGGAGGAGGAGGAGGAGGAGGAGAGAGTCTCTCGTGGCCGATAGAAAGGAAAGAGAAGTCTCGGCTGACCCACTCGCACGGGCCGATAACGGGATCGACGCGCGTGTACATATATGATGCGTGTGTAGTATATGCGTACGCGCGCGCATATACGCACGGTTTCGATCGGACTCTTGGTAAAAAAAAAAGGGCGGGGGCGAGAGGGAATCGTGAGAAGGAAAAATCGACCGATCGATTAGAGAAAAATAAACAGATGTCACGCGTGCGACGATGAGCGAGGTGCGATTGTCAGAGATAATATTTTTTATATGGATTTGAGTGCAATGTGGGTGCGATGGTGGGTAAATAGTTAGGATGAATAATTTGTCTCATTGACGTTTGCATTCGTTATGTAGATTTCAGGTTGATAAATAGTAATCAGAAAATAAAAAAATTCAGTTTCTTATATTATGTATATTATGAAAAAGTTGTGAATCTGAAATGAAGGTATACCATGACCTATGATAGTTTGATGTATAATTATATATGGAAAATTGCTAGATTGAAATAAAACGCTTAAATATAAAGAGCAGGGAAATGTAAAAAGTTTTCTTTTAACTAATTGTGAAAATTTTCTCTAGCTTTTCTTAATCTATCTGGTAATTACTGCTTACAGAGAATAATAGCTCAAAAATATAGCTACGGAATCAGAATTTGCTTCATAAACTATTAATCACTCTCGATAAGAATAATATAAGCAACTTAATATGTAATAAAATATGATATAGATATTTCGATTTTTAACGATCAATATGTTAGGAAGTGTTGAATATTATAGTTATGTAGGTGCTCTAATTTTTTAGAATTTATTTATCAGCTACATAAATATCGTTACGTAGAATAAATTAGAAAAATATGGATATAAATATTTGAGAAAATTATAGGTTTTGCTTCAAATCGACTGATGGGCTTATCAGTAAGATGATAGATGATTTTATCTTGAAAATTTTTAGTGAATATGTGTCACTATACAAATAAGTCTAGTAATGATCGATTTCTCACTGGACGTTAACATAAATTTTACTAAGCTCAGCAAACAATTTAGAGAAAATCCTAGTCTCTACTCAAACATCGAGCCATATTTTTTTATACATTTAAGTTGATTATTCTTGTATTAAAAAACTTATTTGGTTCATCAAGTCTATAACACTTTAAATTTGAAAAATCCAAAAATTCAGTAAATTATATATTTCAATTTACTGAAAAAAGATGTTGCAAATAAAATATTACGTTAATAGTAACTGTATTAAACAATAAACTAGGATTACTGTGAATTTAATTGCATTTTTCAAAAAGAAATATAAAAACTGCAACATGGTATGATAAATTAACATAGTGATATGTATATCTACCTTACCTAATATCGAACTCTTATCCACAGAGAATGCTAACAGTCGGTAAATTATCATTACACAATGTTAAATGTCACTTGGCTATTATGTATTAATAATTAATAATAACCATCTAGTTTCTGTTCTCACGCAGTCAATATTTCTTTTATAACTAAAATAATAATTCAGTCGCGCAGTCAATCGAATTATTAAAATTTTATTTATTTTTAAAATCTCGAAATATTTATACTTATATAAAATTCATTATTACTCGTGTAAAGGCTCAACTTAAATGTTTATATAAAATTCTAGAGAATTGAAATTTGAAGATATAATCTTAATAGAGAATTTCAACAATTTGTTAGTTGAAATTTATATTAGATAATATAAGATCTTTACGTAGCAAAGAAAGCAAAACCGTAGAATCGACTTATATTGATTTATCATTAATAATTTTGAAAATATATGTCAACAAAAACGGTATTTTACGAACGAATTTTAATAAATAAAAAAATTTATAAAATAATATGATAATATTCAAATTCCTGACCTTGGATTATGACTCCCAAATTTTTTTATCTATATCAAAATATCATATTATAATGATAACATTTAGATAAATTAAAAGGAATGTGTCAAAATAAATCAATTATTAATTAACGATAGGAAAATAAATTTATTTAGCACTAACACTACCTCATTTGTTATTTAAGAATAGTTAAAATACAGATTTAAAATTTTCTGTTTGTGAAGAAAACAAACATCAAGAAAACTGTAATTATAAACTTAAATAAAATAATTATATTATAAAGTATGGAAATTTTTGTTCAAGATTCAAATAGCAGCCTATCTTTGTAATACTACTTCCGCTAAGTACCTTTATAACTCAGCTCACTTCCCTATTATTCACGACGCATATTTAAACGTATCTTTGATGAATGAAGCAAGAACCGAATGGCAAGTTTATTGGAGATATTGTTTTGTGTAGAAAGTAATGCGGAAGAAACCAAAGTTTAAATATTAATGAATGAAAAAAGTTTATATTGTGATCAATATATTTTTTAGTATATTCGTAACCTTATTTATGTGAATTATAATAGACAATTTTATTACTTGTACATTGTCTTTGTACAAACGTCTTTGGTTTTGGATTGTCAATCGAATTTGCAAAAAAGTTATTAATTTATATAAACCAGTTCTAACAAATATTTTAACGGAAAGATGATGATGAAACAATTATTACACAAGTACGTTCTAGAACTGACTAGAGTTTTTGTGAATTATGTAATATTTTTTAGAATTAAAGGATTTATTAACGTATATAAATATCTTATCTGATACTTTAAATCTAAATTTGATAATAAATGATACTCACCTAAGCATTTTATCTCCAAGTTTGCAGACTACATGCAGCAGAAAACAATCTGAGCTCAGGTGTAATCATTGCACAATATATTCAAAGCTCGATCTCTAGTCCACCATGAAACTGTACGTGCTTATAGCTTTTCTTGTATTCTGTATAGTTAAAGTAAGTTTTATCAATGATTTTTTTCTTAACATCGTTATAAATGACAAATTAATTAGTTTAATTAACCTCCATTAGATTTAATAATTTTTTCTTCAAATTATATCAAGTTTATTTTTTATTATACAGAATACTTCAGCAGACTGGAGAGATGAACTGAAACAAAAACATATAAATAGACTTGCAATTTTCGTAAAAGGAATGGAGACTATTCTTGAGGTGAGTATCGGATTTCAGAATTTATTATTCTAATTTCATTGCTAAGTTCCTTTAATGTACTCTAAATAATTTTTTGAAATTTCGTGTTCGAAGTCGAATATTTCACAACTCGTTTAAAACAATTTTATATTGAATACGTGCGAAGCAGCTGATTTTCAGCTATGTTTTGAAGGTTGTGATCCTCGCTTGTTCGGAAAATGCATGTCTCGCACACCATACTATTGTAGAACTTGAAATTCTGAACAAAAAGTTCCTTTACCGTTTTTGGATATGACAAGTAGTTTCTTGAGCATCAATGTCTCAAAATTGTTTATTTTCAATAGAAATTATATATCTATAGATATGACCTTATGAATATAGATATACAATTTCTATTAATTATATATCTATAGATATGACCTTATGAATATAGATATACAATTTCTATTGAAAATAAACAATTTTGAGACATTGATGTTCAAGAAACTACTTGTCATATCGAAAAACAGTAAAGGAACTTTTTGTTCAGAATTTCGAGTTCTACAAGAGTATGGTGTGCAAGACATACATTTTCCGAACAGTTTGTATAAATATATAGTACAAACATATTTCGACAACAAATAATCTTTTTATTTTATTTTTATTAAATTTTATAAAATTTTTATTTTCTTTGTTTCAATTTTATGGATAGCATTAAATATTTTAGTATAATATTGGTAATCAACAAGTAAGATTTTTACATTAAAGAAATTATAAGTTGTTATAAATGTAATCTATTTTAAACTAATACATACTTAAACATTTTAATCTTGATATTTATAGACTACAGTACGCGTGACAAATACTCCAGGTGCAAGGCAATGCTTTAACATTGCTCATGAACAACACGAAGAGTTGATTGCTCGTCACCGTTCAGAAATTGAACTATGTATCGCATCCGATATTGAAAAACCTGAAGCAGAAGCATGCTGTGAGATAGCTAGAAAAGCTGCCTTAAGAGACGGTGCAAATATTAGTAATGTAGCAAATGTATGTATTGCTAAATCGTAATATGATGTGCTATAAAAAAATTTGTATTTTGAAATATTGTAATTAACAGTCTTATTGAACTAAGATAAACACTTAAATTAAAAACTACGTTGATTAATTTTTTAATCGTCATCTGTATCCCGACCATTAATTAGGTTCTGAGATCGCCCCGAGAATGGAGATTGTAAAAGCAAGATAATATGCGCCAGAAGTACTTTTCACTACGTTGCCCTTCACCCATTGATTTTTTATTTCTATAATTAACATTATTACACAAAAATTATTACATAATTACTACATTTCCTCAAAATTTCAAAACAATTAAACCAATTTCACATCAGATATCGTAGGACAAAGAAACTCAATTTTAAAAATACCAAAATTTTCAATATCCAATATCTTTAAAAGAAATTGCATACATACTACCTATATTACACACAAAATCGTCCATAAATTTCATACTAATACATAAAGCCGATGTCAAGAGTTTGATTTTTCGAAAAAAATGTTGACTCTAATTGTGCAAACAAAATCTAAAAAACTAAACTCTGTCTGATTAAATTGGCCGACTAGATCGTCAGATATCAGTCTATACAGATATATACTTATGTAAAACCGAAAGTTTGAGGAGATTAGTAGCTGTATAGCTCAGAGTTTATACCACGTGACTAAAGAAATAATGGACCCTGGGGTTACTGAACTTTAAAGAAATAGACTCTAGAAAAATCCTCAAACTTCCAGTTAGGTGCTGATCATATTGGTGGAAGTTTGAGGAGCATCTTCAAACTTCCAATATCTCCTCAAACTTCCACGATGGTGCTGAATATAACACCCGAACTAACGTTTCTTCATATACAAGGTGTCCTATTCAATCGCCCACCCCCAGACATTGGCAGAAGATGTACTCGGAGCAAAAAATGATAAATACAAAATTTTTAGGGTTCAAAGGGGCTCACCTAATGGTACCAACGACTTTGAACTTAAACGCGATTTTGAAGGTTATTTCAAGGTCAAAGTGGTTTCCTTTAATGGGAACACCTATTTTTGACCGCAGAAACGGAAAGAGCAGAAAATTTTATGTTCAGATATTTACTGTCACAAATTTTCTGCTCTTTCCATTTCTGCGGTTAAAAATAGGAGTTTTCATAAAAAAAAACACTTTGACCTTGAAATAACCTTCAAAATCGCGTTTACCCTTACAAAAAAAAACTGCAGTTTAAACTACTGGCTAAACTATTGGCTCAACTACTGCCAAAACTATTAGCTCAAC
>JAWWEQ010000027.1:3245215-3336403 GCA_035583055.1 Torymus tubicola
TTAAATATAATGAGAAAATTTTGTGTTATAAAGTCATTTCGTGTATCAAATAGCCCTTTAGAGTTGTTTTGAAAAATTCGACGAATAAATTTTCGAATAAACAATTATTTGAAAGTTTATTCGACGAATAAATTTCGCCCGATCTGGCAGAGGGCGACGGTTCCCGAGCCGTAGGTAGCGGTGAGACTTCTTCATGCCTCCGGTCGCCGTCGTACTCTTACGAGCGGCCTTCGTTGCGAGCTGCTTTCGCGGGGCCTTGCCTATAAGCTCGATTGTCTTACTTTGCTGGGGAAATGGAAAAGATTACAGACCTATTGCCCTGGTTTCTTCTTTTTTCAAGATTATGGAGAGATGCTGGAATGATCGCTTAGTTTGGTAGTGCGAAAATAGGGGTATTTTACTCCGCACCTTCAATGGATTCCGCAGAGGAAGGTTGTGTCAAGATTGCCTCAATGCCTTGCACATTGATGCCATTATTGCTAGGGAAAAGGGAGAATATATGGAGGTGTTTTCTTTGGATCTGGAAGGCGCCTATGATAAGGTGCATCTCGGAGTCTTGATAAACACTCTTCAGGAATTAGGTGTGTCGTCAAAATTATGCGCCTTCATTTTCAATCTTGTCTCTGATAGATGCATTACTGGTTTTTTTAACGGTGCCCCATTTAGGTCTGCATATACCAACAAGGGTTTACCGCAAGGCAGCATCTTGTCACCCTTATTGTTTAATCTTTATATTAGTAGATTTGTCAGAATTCCACCTCCCGAGATTAGAGATTTAGGTTTTGCGGATGATCTTCTAATATATACCAAAGGAAAAAATACTAAGGATATCTGTGATAGGCTTATTACGGAATGTCTTTTAGACATTGACAAATGGCTTAGAGATAGATATCTGGCTATTTCTATCCATGGTGTAAGGAAATAAAGTGTACTATTGCGCAAATATCTTTACGGACCAATAGAATTCTCATCCCAAAATCGGCCATATTGAACTTTAAACCAATAGAATCAGCGCGCGAGAGGCGAATTCGTTTGAAATGTAATATAGAACTGATTGGTATAAAACTGAAAATTGAAGTTTTATTATGTTAAATAAACAGATAATGAAGATAATACTCAAGTAATTAAGAAGAATATTAACTTTTTGAATGAAAATGTTTATAATTTGTACTATTTATGAAGTGAAAGAAGTACTTTTGCAGTGGATCATTGAAATAACCTTTTGAAAAAATGCAATAAGAAATGAAAAATAATTATCTATTTATATAATATATGTTAATTTTACTATTGCCAATGTATACAACTATTTCATTTTATGATCTCAGTAAGATATAATACGAAAAAGCACATATTTGAAAAAGGGGTGAAATATATTTAAATAAAAGAAAAATTTAATAAGAAATAGTTCATACTATTTATTAGTAATTAAAATTATTGTAAATAGAGAACAATTAAGTCAAGTACATAAATATTTGAACTCTCATTAAAAATAAACAACGAATATTTACGATAACTTACGAATAAATATTTTACGAATAAAATTTTATTGTTTTTGCAGACCTTTGCGCAATTCTAGTTTTCTTGTAACTGTTTTTTATATTTTTATTCAATTCCCTTAACCGAATGTAAGTACGCGTTCTTACTAAGCATAGCAGAACTTCATCCGGAATATTGAATTCATTGCTTATTTTTGTTTTAACCAAAGTCGCTACTTTCTTAAAAATGAAGTTGGTACTTGACAGTGTATGAAAATTGTTGAAAACTATTTCCAAAATCTGTGCTGTTCTCGGTAATTCTTCAGAAGGGAAAATGAGGTTTCCTCTTGATATAACACAGCCAGTATGGAGGATTCGTAGGATGAATTTCTGAAGTAGGTTTACCGAGCGTTGGATACTTTGATCGAAATCTGTGAGCTACATATCCAGCTACATATATAAGAGCCTCTTCTGTTTTTTTTGTGCCAAAGTCGGACGGTTCCGTAAGATTTATTTTAAATTTGAAAGTCCTGAATGAGTTTATTATTGATCACTATTTTAAAATGGAGGATATACGTACTGCCTTAAATTTAATAAATAGAGATGATTTTATGTGCAAACTAGATTTGAAGGACGCTTACATGTTTGTACCTATAGATTGTAACAGTAGAAAATATCTTGGATTTAAGCATAGAGAAAATATTTATCAGTTTAAGGTTTTACCTTTTGGTTTGAAATCAGCTCCCTACGTCTTTACTAAGATTGTCAAAAGCGTGGTTACGTGGTTAAGAAATAAGGGCGTAACAGTGGTATTTTATCTAGATGATTTTTTCATTATAGGTCACTCGGTGAGTAATTGTAAAGAATTTCTGAAGATAGCCATCGAAATACTAGAATACTTAGGTTTCATGATAAATTGGGAAAAATGTAATCTATTAAAGAATAAAAACATTAAGATTCGTACTCTGGCTGAGTGTATTGGAGTTTTGATTGCGGCATGTCCAGCGCTGGCGTATAGCTGGTTGTACTGCAAAAGCTTGGAACAGTTAAAGACACAAGCACTCGTTTTTCATAGGGGTAATATGAACGGTCGCACTGATTTGTCCTTAGAGGCAATAGGAAACTTACGTTGGTGGGCATTACATGTTATGACAGATAACAATAAAATTAGATCAACTTCTTTTGATTTTTTCAGACGCCTCGGGGTCTGGTTGGGGAGCTGTTTGCTATCATAAGGTTTCTGGGATGTTAATGAAAGGAAATTATACATCAATGCATTAGAGTTGGAAGCAGCCTTTTTAGCTTTAAAAAGTTTCGTTAGATCAAATCATAATAAGATTTTGTTAAGAATTGACAATATAACAGCTTTGGCTTATATTAATAAGATGGGCAGCACTAGATTTGAGTATTTAAACAAGATTACCAAAGAAATTTAGGAATCGTGTGCAGAAAGAGGAATTTGGTTATTTCCTGAATATGTAGCTTCAAAGGATAACTTGGCAGATGAAGGCTGACCAACATGGATACTGAATGGGAACTAGCTAATTGGGCTTTTCAGAAAATTCAAAAACAATTTGGTAACCCTTCTATAGATTTATTTGCCATTCGCACAAATACAAAGTGTGAAAGATATTGTTCTTGGGAAAGGGACCCGAATGCCATTTGTATCAATGCCTTCACTTGTTCCTGGATAGATGAATTCTGGTATGCGTTCCCACCTGTTTCCTTAATTTCAAAAGTTTTAAAAAAGGTAAAAGAAGGGATCTTTGGGCATTCTTGTTGTGCCAGATTGGATTGGTCAGCCTTGGTACCCAGATTTTGAAAAATTATTGGTTTCACCAAAGATTGTTATGTACCCATCGAGTAATTTGTTACTCTGGTGGTAGGCATTGTATCCGGCATGCATACGAAAGGAAAGGATTCATAGAGGACTCACTGGACATAATGATTACTGACAGCTCGTTTAGACAATACGATTCTGCACTACGATATTGGTGGAATTTCTGCGGACTTAACAAGATCGATCCTCTCTGCCGTAGATAAGACCATTATAGAATGTTTAACAACGAGGTTTGAGGAGGGTGCTGCATATTGGTCTTTGAATACTTTAAGATTAGCTATTGCTCTTATTAATAATCAAGATTGTTCAAATAGCCCTTCATTACACCGCTTTATCAGAGGAGTTTTCAAACTGCGGCCGGTTACTCCGAAATATCATTCGACGTGGGGCGTCAATTTAGTGTTTAGAAAACTAGAGGAGTGGGGAGAGTCGGTAAGCTTAGATCTTCAAAGACTTTCGTTCAAACTGGTCATTTTATTAGCTTTAGGTTCGGCTTTTAGGGTTCAATCATTAGTTAAAATAAGGTTATCCAATTTAAAGATTACGGAGCAGGGCATCGAGATTAGAATAACCGAATTAATAAAGACTTCTCGTCCCGGGGCTGAAGAACCAAATGCGTTCTTTCCATATTTTAATCATAAGAAAATATTATGTATAGCTAGAACTTTAACACTTTATATGCATCGTATTAAAGATTTTAGATGTGATACGGAGCAATTATTGATCTCGTTTAGATCGCCTTATAAACAGGTGGGAACACAAACTGCGAGTCGGTGGATCAAGGCAATGATGTAGGAAGCGGGCATTAGCGAAGAATTTTCTGTTCATAGCACTACGCATGCTTCGACATCGAAAGCCTTAGCTGAGGAGGTGGATATAAACATTATTAAAGCAGTAGCGGACTGGTCAAAAGAATCTAGGACTCTTGCGAGATGGTATAATAGGCCAATTGAATGTCAGAAGGGCTCTTTTGCTTTTGCAGTTTGTGATATCCCAGACAATGATGATTAGTTTGTATTAATGTTAAACAAATCTGTGTGTTTTAAGCGATTGTATTTAATTTCTGTATTTACAGCTGTAAATTGAGATACGATTTAATAAAGCTTTAAGTTTTCGTAAGAAGCGACTAAAGTGTTTATGACTCTAAACATCTACAACTGTTATATCTTCGAACAAGCGAAGCGAAATATAATTGATGGTTAAACGAACTCCCAAGTGAAGTTCGACCATAATTATATGAGTAGCTTGTTCGAAGATATCCTAGCCCACCCAATTACATAATTTTATTATGACCCATCTCTGGTATAGCAGATGCCATTTTATCTAAAATAATGAAGTTAGAGCCAACAGAGAGCGGGAGCCGAGAGAACCGCATATCACCATTTTTTTATAGTCTATGGCTCTAAAATGTGGCGTCATCTAGCACCGACAGACGGTACTACAACTGTTATATCTTCGAACAAGCTATACTCATATAATTATGGTCGAACTTCACTTGTGACTTCGTTTAACCATCAATTTTTTATTAACTTATATTAGATTGTATTAGATTTGGCATTGACTGTAATTTTGACTCCGTTGAATTGGCGTGCACTTCAAATATTCTATTTCTTAAAGAATGGGCTAAATTTTTTTATAACTAACCATATTCTAATATAAGATTCCACCTCTTTCCCTTTTCCCATTTTACTCATATGACCAAGTTTGAACGAAGATTATAAGGAATAGAATAACTTCTTTTCAAATTTAAGCGCCAATTATTCCCACGGAGTCTACAAACAAGAATCCAGTATGTCCAACCTTCAAGATTGATTCGGTCAGAGCTGATCAGACCTAGGACCTGGTAGCGGGTTGAAGAGCCATCTAGAGTTGGCCATTACCGTAAAATATAAAAAAAAAGGAAGCGAGAGTTTATACATTCATGCGACTTTTCAAAGTCGCATTTACGAGGCGTACCTCGTTTTTTATAACTTCTCATCAAATTGGGGAGTTTTGCTTTTTTTTATTTAGTATTTTTCAATTCAATCTAATATATACGAAGAAAGTCATAACAAATACGTTTATTTTTTTAAGATCAATTTCTCATATCTCACGTGAGTACTCACGTGATAATTTTTAATAGGGTACCCTTTATACTTTGTTTTGGGGTTTATTTCCAACCTCACTTTTTTGGCACATTTCTCATGTTATATTAATGCAGAAGTAAATATGACATATGAGAAATTCATTTGAAAGTACTTTTTACATACATTCTATCTGTAAAAAGTTTCGTGGTGAAAGATGCTTTCGTATTCGATGAATCAGGGGTCGAATTTAGTGACCGCAAAATCAATTATAAATTTTTTTCCTTCTGTCTGCAGGGAATTTCTGGGAGGAATTTTGTGAAAACTTTTTGTGCCTCTACTTCCAGGGGCCTTTCTACATATGTGTCTTCTGTGTGTTCCCGACAAAGACAGATAGATCTGTTCCGTTTATGTAAGACAGAGACAGACAGATAGAGATGTCTATAGAATAGACAGAACACACATAGGTATGTAGAAAGTGCCCTGAAGGAGCGACCCGCATGCTATATTCGCGATCGCAACGAAAGGGCCACCAATCACCATCTGTAAATACCGTGCGGCGGACCCATAACAACTAAAATCACCTCTCCGGGAGAGGTGAAGTTCATATAGATTTATAGGTCCATAGCACACTATTTACGGTGGCGCCACCATAACGTTGCGATCGCGAATACTTCTGAGATTCCTTGAATTTTGGGAACTACACTCTTTTGTTTTATATACAAACGCATATACAAACGCATTTACGCATGTGCAAAACGATAATACTTTTATAAAGTTGATAGTTGACTCATGACTGCTATTACCACTGCTAACGAGTGGTGTTAACATTATAAATATATATACGTATATGTAATATAATCAGAAAATCGTATGCGTAATTTACAATTGTGCTTTAAGAGAAAATAGTTTATTTTATCAAGTTATTGTTGTCAAGTATATTAGCAGCAAGCACCATTTGAAGTAAGTATTAGCATTTAAAATAGAGAAATAATAACCTAGTTTTTAGTTGTGGTGATTGTTCGTGATCTCCATTTTGAACGTTCAATACAACGGCTTGAATTAAATTATATAGTCTTCATGTTTAAAACTCGATTGGAAGTAGCAAACTATTATTAAATTATTTATTATTATACTATTAACACTTTAAGTACCAATGTGTTATAAATATTACTAGTGTGTTTTCAAATATAGTTTGAAATTGACTATTAAAAAAGTTCCATAAGTAATTTATGTGCATATACTTATAAGTATAATTACACTATTACTGAGACAAATACTCACGGAATTTTTTGGAGGTGATTTTTATAACAAATTATCTTGTTTCACATTAATTTTATTTTCAAATTCGCTGTGTCTTTCAGAATATGGACATGTCTGTAAATGTATTTGGAAAATTTAGGTTTGAGATACTTTAATTATAGAGATATCTTGGTGGGGATAGACACAGCAATTTACAATAATTATTCTATAGAATTAAGTGCATACCAATCTAATTAAATATATTTCTTACTATTGTTTTAAACATTTTTCTTTTTTCTTTTTTTTGTTTTAAGAAAAATCATCATGGAACAAGAACATCGAATTGAGTGGGAACTACCAGATTTCGAGAGGAGGAACAATACCATAATAAAATCATTTAGCCTTGCAAACTGTCTATGGCGTTTCCAGATACGTTATAATACAATAGTGAGCGGCATCTCCCAAAAAGGGGAAGCAATATTCCAACTTCACCTATTAGAAGATAAAACAGATCCGTGCATTATTGGTATTGAATATAAAATAAGATTGAAATATCTTGATAATGATAAAATTGATTTATATAGAGGTTCTAAATTATACAATACTTCTGCTGATACATCGATAATAAACATAAATAATAGATTTACGTTAATAACGTCTGATTCATTGGCCATTCAAGTTCCTGCGCTTACAGAAATTGTAATAAGAAGATTTTACACAAAGAGCCTCAATAATTCTACATCTAAAACTAATATATTATTTGACTTGGAAAAATTATTGGAAGATTCGATGTATAGTGATGTTACATTAAGAACATCGAAAAAAGACTTCAAGGCACACAAAAGTATATTAGCGAAACGGAGTATAGTATTTGACAGAATGTTTAGATGTAATATGAAAGAAAAGGTATCTAATGTTGTAGAAATGAATGTTTGCCCTTTTATACTTGAAGAATTTTTACATTATATCTATTGTGATAAAGTCAATAACTTGGAAAAATATGCAAACGAACTTCTCAAACTTGCACATATGTATGAAGTACAAAGTCTTAGCATTTTATGCTATGCAGGACTGTGCATGAATTTGACAACCGAAAATGTTGTTAAAATATTCCTGTTAGGGAATGATTATCAAATTGATAATTTAAAATTACCTGTTATAGATTTTATTATTGACCATATTGATAAAATCATTAATTATGTAGATTTTGATAAAATCACACAAAATCCACAATTAACAAAAGAAATCTTTCAGAGACTGTCAGATAGAAAACAAACTTTATGAGTATCAGTACTTTTAATATAAAGTATGAATTAAAAATAATAGTCATTTATAAAAATGTTTCATGTACTTGTATTATTTGTTGTATTGCCTGTGCTTTTAGTAAATACATTTTGTATTCCCTCTTTATATTTCCAGAAGATCTACTAATTTTATTTCATCTGTGGTTTTCGATATTTTACAAAATTTATAGTACTCAAAATCATTAAGATATTCTTAATTTTTAATTAGTGTAAAATATACTTCAATATACTTACCAATTATTTAAAGATTAAAGACAAGTTGGGAAATCTCACTGATAAATAAAATAGTTACTTCGTGATGTATTTTGTTTATAAAATTTAAACATACCATAATTTTTGGATGGCAATATTGAAAATCAAGGATTTTACATGTAAACTATTCATATTCTTTACCATTTCTTATGACTCTGATTAACTGCATTGAAATTCTGATGAAGGTTACTTACACATGTACCAAACTAATTTGTAAACTATATTTTAAATAAAAATAAATTAAAAATATAATTCTTTTATGATGTATGTATTTATTAAAAGGAAAATTTTTTTATAAACTTCATTGACTAATGTATTTGGTTAATAACTGCATTCACGCTTTAGAACGCAAAGTACCCTATAAATCTAAAAAAAAAATCAAACACTCTTGTTCGTACAAACATTAATAATATTAAGAGTCAGTAATTACTTATACAAACAGTAAGCACCTATACACACCGACATTGGTACAAAGTAAAAAAAAAAGAAAAGATCTAATCTCTCGTAAAATAATTAAGAAATAAAAAATGCTCTTCGTGTCTGTTAGTTATCTGTAACAAAGTATTTACATATATACACGATTTTCAATATACGCATTGTAAATGCTCTCGTGCTCGTCCCTAAACAAGTTAGCATTATATAGAAAAAATTTCGACATTTGCTACGCGGACTGAGATAACATCGTAATATATCCACACGCGAGAAAAACCATAATGTCATTCAAGTATAATTTGAATGTTCACTTTGACTTCAACAATTATCAGCATGCTGTTAAAGGCTAGAGGAGGCCACAAGCGTTCTTCACGAAGTTTCGCTTCTTGTGGTGGCGCATCTTGCCCGTCGCTCGGAGGACGATCGTCCCGTTTCCTGTGCTCCGACCACCCGCCGAACCGTTTGGGCTAAAGGCACCTGGGGAACAGAAAGAGATAGCATGTTAAGATAAGGTACGTGTAAATAAAGTGTAAACCTGTATATATAAAAGAAGCTTTTCAAATAACAGATAATCTTGGACGACAGCATTTTGTTATAGAGTCAATTTTATTTACATAATAAAAATTTATTTATCATTTTAATTAATGAGATATATATTTATGCCGTTTATATTAATTCTTATTGTATCGTGGCCTCTTTTAATTAAATAAATATAATGATATAAGTAATGTCAGTAATAATAATTATTTATATTTTAGCTCAAGCACACTCGGTATTAAAAATTCTTATTATTAAAGTATATATGCTTTATATACGAGCAATATATAGACATACTCGCACGGGGACCTTTAGGTACACCCATTATATGTATATCAAAATATTATGAAACTGATTCTACAAACCACGTAGATTCGAGAACTTTCAATAGTTTCGCATCATCACGCACGTAATTATTGTTTTAAAGTTTTTTTTTCTTTATAAGAATTTCGGCACGTGTCTTATTCGCTCTCTATTTAAAGCAGCAAGTTATAATATAAAGTTTATTATTCTTTAATTTTATCGTATGAGCCACATTAACACGTATAATTGTATTCTTCGTTAATGTTCATTATTCCAAGATCAACTTCGCATCAGCTGCTTTTATTTTATTAACTATTCTTATAATATCGAAAGAAAAGTAATTGATCATTAAAAAATCCTAAATAAATAAACTCCGATCCGAAAAGTTATTTTTCATCGTCGTCCGTTGCACACAAATATATATATCGTCATGAACGAGCCGTCAACATCGTTATACTGGAGCCTGGAAAAAACGGAGCTCGAGTTGATTACCCATCAGAACAGCAAAATTCTCATGCGCCGTTTCTACATATTCGGACATACATGGCTTTTGGAAGCGAACAGCGAAGGTAACCTTTATCTTCAGCTTGAAAATAGCAATACGCGTGATGAGGTGCGCACCAAGTCCTTGCTAACCATAACATGTCACCACGGTCATTATAAGGTAACAATAGGCAGCTGGAAGCAAAATCTTACGTTCAATCACCGTACAACCGATCGACACAGCATTTCTGATCGTTTCATCAACCCGAAACTCTTCAAACTCATGTGTAAGGACGAACTAACGATGAAAAATCCAACCGTTGGCATCGAGTTCCATCTCCACGTGGCTAACCTAAACAATAATAGTAGTAGCAGTAGTAGTCCAGAACCTGGTGTCATTCCTGAATTTGAGAAACTCCTCAACGAAACGGATTTTGCTGATTTCACCCTGGTAGCACGTGGCGGACGAGTGTTTCGTGTACATCGAGCCCTTCTTGCTGCGCGTAGTTCGGTCTTCGAGGCGATGCTCACCAGTGACATGTCAGAGAAGAAATTAGGACGCGCTACGATAGTTGATATCGGACCTGACGCCTTACGTGAATTGTTGCGATACATTTACTGTGGTAAAGTTGAAGATCTCGATGAAGAACGAGCTGAGGAATTACTACGAGCAGCGGAGAAATACGAGCTGGAAGGATTGAAGCTGCTGTGTTTGGAAGAACTGTGCAAGGAATTATCCGAGAAGAATGTCGTTGATTTGTACCAATTGTCTAGTCTCTGTAGTAACGCTGATGTACTGAAAAATCGCGCCGTTGAATTCATGGTGGATAACATGAAGGATATGGTGTACCAGCCGATTTTTAATACTATACTCGATAATAAACAACTGTCGAAGGAGATCATACGGAAGTTGACCTTTAAATCCCGGTAGAATTATTATGTTTATTATACAAACACTGCGTTTCGTTCTTTTGTTTTTTATTTATTTATCTATTTTGATTATTAAATTTCTATTGAATTAATCGTAATTGGTTATTTATATAGCATTTTTAATGTATTCTTTAGAGAATACTAAAATATTTACTTTGTCAGTATGTATAGTAACACACAACGTAACTATATATATATATATATATATATATATATATGTATATACAAGCCAACTTGGAGCAATCGAAATCCCAGTATATATGTACCTACGCTCGGCAGGATAATGCGTTTGACCGCGCGCGATAGCCAAGACTAGTCTTACGATCTCGATGGCCCAGATTCAGCCCACCTACGAAAGTCCGAGAGCTGCGGCGATCTGATATAGCGGATACTTGCGTGACGGTATACCACGAGGGGGAGTAATGTGTAGTACACTCTATAGTGGGATAGTTGAGGGTTTTTTTTGGGGGGGGGGGGGTCGTAGTAGAAATTAAGTAAAGTTTTATTTGGTTATTTTATTATTGTAAGAGGGTAGAAATAATTATATGTGAACCACTTTAGTTTAAAATTAAAGTGATTGGTTTTTTTAATAAATAAAACGAGTTTATTTTTTAAATATTCCTTATTCCTTATACCAATACTTTCACGTCACCCCAAAAGCAATAAGTATACAACCTCCCCTTTTTCTATTATATATACGGATACACAATTCACCTGCCGCTTCGAAGACACGCGCATATATAACTTAGGCCGAATTTCTTTTTGTTTTTCGGGCATCGCGTGATGTTCCTCGGCAACGATCGGAGGGGAGACTCCTCGTTCAGGTGTTACCTCGGTTTATGCTTTTTCATACACTATGCAAGGTATAAGTACGTGTGTATATGGATGTCCGATCGAAGGTATTATATTGTTAGTAGCAGAGTTGCCTTGAGAAGCTCGTTATATTGGTCTGTTTTTATTTTTTTATTTTTACGCGGTAGTTAAGGCTTGCGGTTAATTTTACGCCAATTATGAGAGTTAGAAAAGAAATTATTTAGTTATTTTAAAGTATCTCTCTATACATATATACATCTACTTTGAACAACACAAATTTACGTATAAAAATAGAAAAGCAATTTCTCAAATAGGTACACATTGTTAAATATTCATATATCGCTTAATATTCATTGAGTCTGAATGAAAAATGCTGCCGGCAATAATGCAATGTTCGAGCTAAAGACCTAAAACGTTTTTCCCTTCCCCCTATATACCGCTGAGGCTTGTAATATCCAGCACGCCATATGCTATTTGTCGATAAGCACTTTTAATAGCTCTTATTATCCAATCCAAGAGAGAAATGACGTCGATAAGGATTTTCGTATAGTCATGCTTACTGAGATTCGGTGTATTTAATTAATATTTCAAATATATCCAATTTTTAAAATCATCACGCACGTATAATCAATTATATATCATAAACATATACAAGCGCGCGCACTTATATATACACATCACACCATAAACACATTACCACCCACAACAATATAAGCAAGTCGACGACTTATCAGATTCGCCGGACACCGCGGCGAGGGCGCGCGCGTCCAATTACACGGATTACGAGCCGTAAACGCGCGCGACGCGCGGTCACTCCTCGCGCGTTTTAACAACGCCGCGTCGGTGTGTACGCGAGATGGTAAAAAACTGAGTTTTTTTTTTTGCGCGCACGTCGCGAAAACGGCTTCCGTATAATTAAATTAATTCGATTTTTTGATGGTCGGCGAGTGAAGAGAAGCGCGCAAGGATTTATACTTCCTTGAGGTGTATACTTTTATAATAGTGGTTTTAGTTTGGCGTTAGATTTATTATGTTATGGTGGTTTTGGTTTATGTTCTATTTTATTTGTTTTTTTATCTATTATTTATGAATTATCATGGATCTTGTAGTAAATTATTACACGATAATTGAAAATGACGAATAAATTCATAAGTAGATTATAAATGCGTTTTTAGTTTGGTTATAATTTTCTAATCTATTATTTGCTCATTTAACGTCTGTTAGCTTTAGTAACGCATTAACGTATAAAATAATGATACATGGTAATGAATAATTCTAAAGCAGTTTATCAAACATGTAAGATTTTGATGTCACGTAGTAATAATTATGTTAATGCTCTTCAATAACAATTCCAAATTTCTTATTTCTTCAGTTTTCAGTAAAAAAAAGAGATTACATCGAAAACTTCAATATTAAAAACTTCTATACCCGTAAAAATTTCCACCACATATACATTCCTACATAACCGAACCAAACGAAACTTACTTATAACGGAAGGCGCGCGAGGCCCAGACGAGTAAAGCCTGAAGTCATCCTCGTCCTCGTAGCGTCGCATCTCGTAAAGGCAACGCGAGGCGAGGTGTCGGAACACGCCCACCACACCGACGTCTTCCTTGACACTGGTGCGCAGGAGTTTGCAACCCAGGGCACGACCCAGTCTCTCCGCCTCGTCGCTTTAATGAGAAAGGTAAAAGTTTTGTTAATGACAGAGTTTTGGTGTTCGAGATTTTGATAAGTTTGTGTACATTTGTGGATTGAAAAAAACTGTAATGATACTGAGGATCAGGGGCTTCGTTCAAACTTTAGAGTATGATTTCGGACGAGAAATAGAAAGTCATAGTAGTAAATAAAAAAAAAATTAGTAAATAATAAAAAAAACGCGAATTATGGATATTTTTAATCTTGAAAATGTTGAAAAAATTGTCATCTTTATAGAATAAGCAAAGATTGTAAAAATATCCGCAATACAAGTTTTAAAATAGAAAATGAAACTACAAAAAGATAGCTTTGATCAAAACTGAAGTTTAAAATTCAGCAACGAAAATACACTGAAAATTTGCATCTTAACAAGGTTGATTTTTTTTCCTCGATTTTACTACCATAGCTTTGGTAAGAATGAGTATACTTTTTAATTAAAAAAAGATGAATCAAAACTCTTTTTCAAGTTGCATAAAAACTTGTACCGAAGAAGTTGACGGAAAAAGTTTTTTCAACATTTTTTTTAAACTAAAAGTATTCATAACTTGAGACTTTAGAGTTAAATTGTCTATATTATTGTAGCTTTCTTTTTATTTTCACGTCCAAAAACAATGATAAAGTTTGAACAAAATCTCTAACTCGAAGGTACTATTATTATAAACAAAACTATTTCTTAATTTGTTGTCAATTTGTTACGCTATTCCCGATTTTGTTGCTGCAGCCGTTTCCGAAATATCATGTGAACCCAAACAACTTTTCCTCATGATTCCGACAGCGTATTTTTTTGTTAATTTGTTGCTTGATGATAGGTCTGCCTTTCTCAAATATGTAAGTATTTCTTAATTTGCTGCTAATTGTTCACGCTATTCCCGATGGTGTTGCTCCAGCCATTTTCGAGAGTATCAGTAACAAATTAATTAATAAATTTGGAATCATGAGGAAAAGTTGTTTGAATCCAGTTAGAGATGTGGCGGTATATATCTATGACGATACATTTTAGTTGGCCATCTAAAATAAACTCGTATAGCAAAACCGTATTGTCATTATAATTTTTTTTTTCAAGTTTAATCTTGTGCAATTTTTTGTTGCTACATTTAATTAGTATTACAAAAGTACTTACGGATCGATGACACATTGATCAACCAAGTCCATTTTGTTCTGCACCAACACCGTTGGAATTTCTCCGCATTCATTTTCTACCTGTAAATTGTTAAAAAAAAGTTCCAAATTAGTTTCGTCAATTAACTATTTACAAAATAATCTACTAATTTTGGTGTTCACTATAGTTTTATAGTTCTTAGGCATTTTCAGGTAGGGATAATTGAATTATAGTCTTTCTTACATGTCTATAAAACTTTTAATTGTACAATAATAACACAGTACGTAATAACATTTTGTTTGAATGTTTTTTTTCTTATTTCTTATATATACCTTATATAACTTAAAGGTTTTTTTTCTTATTTCTTTATATGTACTACAAATAAAATTTATCATCGCAATAGTATCGTACAATGTAGAACACTTTTTCACTTCCTTTCTCATGATATATATATATATATATAAAATAACTAATCTTATTCCTTTTTTGAATGCTATTTATACAGTAATAATTTTTTTAATCTAAGGTTACAATTATATTGTTATTGGTTACAATAATAGTTATAAACATTTGTAAAATGATAACTAAAATGCAGTTTTCTAAGTTAAATTATTTTTCCAATATTTAATTATAAATATATAAAAACAAAGTTATACTTTATTTCTTAATTCCTGATTGCAAATATTTAAAATATTGCATAATTTAAGTCTTGACTCGTAGATATCTACAACATTAATGAAACTAATTGCCTAAAGATCAGCATTACCAAAACATCTGATTGATTGACACCATACATCATTTATTTAACTTGTGGTTTCCTACTTCCAATTAGCATAAAGCAAAAGTGTAATAATACTTTTTAAATATTTAAAGTTTTAAATGTCATCTAACATAGAAACCAGTGGAATACAATACATTGAATTTTTTTATTTGAACATTCTTTTTAAGTATATTAGTTTATGTAGATTTATATAATAATTTGCAAACAACGTTTTAATGATAAATTCTTTTTAACATCCATTAAAGGTATTCGCAAATTATATATTTGCAACATTTCGCCAACTGAATTTGTTGGCCTCTTTAGGCAGTAACTATGTGACAAATTTTTAAACATTAAAATTTAAATACAGTATAAGTATTAATAAGTAAAGTTACTGATATAACAATATAAACCTTTAAATGAATATTTCACGAACAGTTACATTTCTATATAATAAATTTTCGAGAGAGACAATCTCTCTCTTGTAAAAAATGTAAACGTCAGTAACATCGTCTTATATTCGCTCGTCTATTTACACCAAACGTCAAAGTGTAAGATAGGAAATACATACAAGACAAGATTTTTTTCAAAACATGAACATGCGCTATGAAGAAATGGTAAAAACAGTATAAGTATTAATACAAGACAATTAAGTATTAATACAGAGGTCTATATATTTTACTTAAAGAGCTAATGTCTTTCTTCTTGTTGATACTGTCTTTATTTTGATTGGTACACAGCATTTCGGAAATTAAACGTTTTTTATAGTTGCGCTCTCTGTCCAAAATTTTGGTATTATCCCAGTCAAACGTGTGATTGTTGTTTTTCATGTGTCGTGCAACTACTGTGTTCTTATATCTGTTCTTATGTTCTTCTATACGATCTTTTAATTTCCTCTTAGTTTCTCCTATGTACGTCTTTGGGCATTGTTTACAATTGAACGAATATACTACATTAGTATTTTCCCACTTCGATGACCTGTCTTTGCCTAATCTAATGACTGAATTTTTACACATTGAGGGAATGGCTATTGCATTGTGTTTTTTCAATACATGAGAAATTTTGTGAAAAATGTTCTTATTGTATGGAATAGAAATAAATGTTTTACTATTTTGAGTTGTATTGTTATCTGTTTTTTTAAATGTATGGTAGCGTAGTCGAGTTTTTATGCATGTATTAATAAAATTTAATGGATAGTTATTATTAATGAGCATGAAAGTAACTGTTTTTAAATTTTTTGAATGGAATTTTTTGTTTGCAAGTAATATAGATTTATCAATAAGATTGTATATAATATTTCTTTTTTGTTCAAGTGGGTGATTTGAATTAAAATCTAATAGTCTCCCGGAGCACTTTTTATTCTGAAACCAGTTAGTGATTATTTGGTTTTTATCTATTATTAGTGTAAGGTCAAGAAAGTTTATGCTATTATCAATTTGTAGTTCGTATGTAAATTTTAATTCGTTATTGTAGTTATTGAAAACATTGATGACATTGACTATTTGTTGATAACTGATACAGATTATTGTGTCATCAACATATCTGTAATAAAATATCGGATGGCAATTAAATTTGTGTTTTAAGATATCTAAACACTCCGTTTCTAGGTCATCCATAACCATATCCGCAAAAAGTGGAAAGATCGGAGATCCCATAGGAGTTTCAAATATTTTTTGGTAGTATATATTATTGAAAACAAAGAAGGTATTATCAAAAAGAAATTTTATACAATCTCTTAAATCTTCAAACGGGATTTTACAGTTTTCATTTATAGAAGTAAACCTTTTGTCTAAGCTATTAAGAACTAATTCACATGGTATGTTTGTAAACAGAGAAGTAACGTCTGACGATAGGAGTACATATCCTTCCGGAACCGTAATATTTTTTAATTTTGATTTTAATTCGAAGCTGTTGTCAACATGAGAATTTGGTCTTTTTATTCCTTTTTTCAAATCATCATTTATTATTTTTGCTAGATCATGTGTAGGACTATTTATGGTGGATATGATAGGTCTGAGTGGAATGTCTTGTTTGTGTACTTTCGGAAGGCCATAGCCTTTCGCTAGCACTGTATTGGTTTGTATTAGTGCCTTGTTAGGAAACTTTTCACTCAATAGGTCTCTATCATTAAATGATTTTAATTTTGAATAAACACGTTCTTGCAATTTTTTTAGAGGGTTAGATTCAACAGTTTTGTAAAATTTTTTGTCTTTAAGTAGTTCTTCCATTTTTTCTGTGTATTCTGATTTATTAATGCACACGATAACGTTACCTTTATCTGCCTGAGTGAAAAAGATATTATCATTGGTTTTTAGAAAACGCTTTGTTAATCTGAGCTTACGTCTGTGTAATCTATCTTGTTTATTAGGGTGTTTTACAGATTTTTTATAGTTTTCTATAATGCTAACTATGTCCTGTCGAATTTTGTCTTTCTCAGTGGTTTGTAAATCTTTATCGTTTAAAAAGGTTTCTACGTTTTTAATGATATTATTTATGTTATTAGTGTTCAACTCCGTGTTTAAACTAAATTTAGGACCTAATGATACTATGTCGAGTATATCCTGAGGGATGTCAATATTGGTTAGATTTACAATCCACTTGTTATTCACCTCGTTATTAGTTTTGTTATTATTGGATTTTAATTTTTCAAATTTTCTTTTATTATTAATTTTTCCTCTAACATTATTTGTCCTATGTTTTGTTATTGCGAAAAATGCTTTAGTTACGTTATTATCAATATTTGAGTTTTCGATATTTTGTTTTAGTTTATTTAATCGTTTTTGTAAAAATTGAATGTGGATATTAATATCTTTAATTTCTAAGTTCAGTAATTTTTCACAAAATTTATCAATGTATCGTTGAAAAAACTTCCTACAAGAATGGTTATGGAACGTGACTGTGTAGAGTTTGGCGCTGCTATTTTTTATGTGTGGAGGAAATGTATCATTGTATCTGCATCGAAGTAAAAAGTGCCTGCGTGAGAAGGCTTTCGCTAGTTGTTTGTTAACCTTTGTCCATCGTTTCAGAAGAGATGTCACATTGTAGCCATAAAGATTTCTGATTTCTTTGAAGAACTTGGTGTTGCAGTCATTTTCTGATCCAAGACTGATGTATGAATTATTTTGACGTATGTCGCTCCCCATGGTATATATAATTTTTGATGGATGATTGAAGGAAGCAATATATGAATAAAATTATTTTATTCTATTCGCAAATTATATATTTGTAATGTTTCGCCAACAGGATTCGTTGGCCTCTTGAGGCAAGTGTAACTTATCTTTGAAAAAAATACAATCAATTGTCTATCCATTTACAAGCGGCGCAATAGCAATACAGGAAAGAGTTTTTTTTCGAAACATGAATATGCTCTGCCGTCAGAAACTACAATGGTCTATATACGTATTTAACAAAAGAGCTTACGTCATCCTTCTTGTTGAGGCTCTCTTTGTTTTGATTAATACACAGCATTTTCGAATATATAAAATACACACGTATTTTATTTAAAAATTATTGAATTTTACGACACACTTTCCCCACAAGCCGATAACCCTGTGGACATCGCGGATTTCCTTTTATTATATCCTGCTTGTTAAAATCTTTTGGCTGGTTAGCAGCAGACACGAGAGTAACTAACATTGCGACGATGAAAAATAATATCCACTTGAGCTGCATCTTACTGAATATAAATAATAACTAATTAAAACTTTGAACTCGATATTAAGTTTTTATATTATAAAAAACTCGACGGCCACTATACCTTTTATATTTGAAAAATTTGGCGGTTAAATCGTACACGTGCGTTATCTCACTTTTGTAGAAAACAATACAAACGTTTATCGGAGTTCTACTCTCTTCGACTGTCTGCGAAGAACTGATGTTGATTTTCACAGCTATGTTATTTATAAGTATGCGATAAACGTAGATATAATACGCAGTTTGCAAATAGGACGCCAATAAGGAAAAGATGACTTTCCGACTATTTTCCATAATAGCAAGGTGTATCACATGTTTGAAAAAAAACGTGTAATAAAATTGAAAGTAGCTTTTAATGTCAGAGATTGCAATCTGAAATTCCATTGTTTTGACTAGTAAATTAAAAAAAAAAATATGAAAAACAATGTCTGTATATAGTTTTATGTGATTCAATACAAGGATTTATTTTTCTTACTAAATTCGCAATTTATGGTTATTATATGCAAGATTGGCAAGAGGAAGTAATGTTCAACTACAGTTATAAGTCAAAATTTAAAATTCAAATGAATATAGGATATATAATATAGGAAATAAAGCATTGAAATTGTTTATACTAATTTCTAGGTAAAATTCTGCGTGATTTATTATTTTTTTTAGTTTCATATTTTTCATATAATACGAGGTTAATGCAGTTAACAGTTCAATAATATTTTGTTTCAGATAAGGTGTATAATCAAGAAGAATTAGGAACTATTACGATAATTTATCACTGTTTATCAACACGCAAGCAATATTATTACACCATTATGGATATCGACGTACAAGTAGACATAATAGAGCAAATATCGAAAAATGATTTTTCATAACAAATAAGGCATAGTTGTCTTTGACAGGAACCGAGTAGTTTTACGATTTTTTCACATCGGAGATTCACCTTCATGACTATGACTAAAGATGCTTCGTTTACATATGCTGTCTCTTGATCATCGCAATTGTGAATAAAAAATGTTGGATAATAGAGCAATAATTGCTCTGATGTTACATGCTGTACGCGTTGAATATTCAACACTATATGATAAAAAGTGCAAAAATATTCTTGTTTTAAAAAAGTCTGTATTAAGGAGTCTTTTTGTATCAATTTCTTCAACTTTTCCCTCGGGTTACAGGTGTAAATATAATGAAATGGAAGATAATTTAAGATAATGCAGCATATTAAATATCAAACTGTTGCATTTAACAAACATTATCAGTGTACAAAGTATGAACATCTAAAGAAAAACACTCAGAATCGTATAATTTTCAGCTCTTTTGCACAACACTGTATCGTACTGGTACACCATTCAAGATCACCTACGTACACCGACCCTTAATACGATATTTGAAAAAAAAAATAAACCACATTATTTCTTTCTTTTCCTCCCCTTCTCTATAGCATCTCGACGACGAAACATTCAAACTCTAGGAAAAGCAATACCAGGTACTTGAGATCCACTTCGCGTAGCAAAGCTTTCGTGTTAAATGTAGAGAAACGGCTAGCGAAAGCTGAATCTATAGAGGAGAACGAGAGTGAGATGAAGGAAGTAGTTGGAATCTAAAACGACCATGAAGAAAAAGTGCGAGGAAGAGGTGGCAAATAAAACAAGTGTAAAATTAGTGGTGGACAAAGATGTGGTTTAGCAGGAAAATAGAGGATATTTTAGGTTTTGGGGTTTGGCGTTTAAATCGGAATTCGTGTGAACACGAGACACTTTTCCTGTTTCAAGGATAAGAATTATTTTATTATATATGAGTCTGCTAAAAAATTTGAAAAATAAATAATTTCTTGGCACTTTAAAAATGTAATTTTTTAATTTATGTCATATCCCGCTTTCGCACCGGTTTTATGACTTTTAAGCCCAACTTCAAACTCACAATATTTTTGAAGGAATCAACATTTTTTAATTCTCGAAAAAAATTTGAAAAGCTCTCGCTCTTTAGTTTTATTTTCTTTTTTTCCAAATTTCATATTAAGTTGTTTTTGGTGGAATAATTTAGTACTAAACTTAAGTTATTTTTAATTATTATTTTTAAAAAATCGATTAGTTGTCCCAAAAAAGCGTCAACCTCTTCTAGATACCCTTACCAATATGAAAAACCAAGCTGGGAAGGTGTGTTCGAAAAAAAATTTTGCAGTCCATTTTTCGAAGTTTTTCGCAGATTTTCAGGCTTTTTGAGCCTAAAAAGCAAGCCTTAATTGTTTTTTTTTGTAGTAACTTAAGATTAAATAAATGCAAAAATTAATTTAATTTTCTTATTTTTCTCAAAAGTTATGGAAAATTATGTTTAATTTTAGTAATTTTAGAAAATATACTTGAAAACCCATGTTTTAAAGATTCTTTTTCACATTTATCACAGTTTTTATTACAAAATACATTTCGTTTTATTAACTGGGACAAGAATTAAGGTGTGGAAAATAATAGAGACAATTGTAAGATACATACATATTTTATTTTGAAATTACTGAATTTTATGACACCATTTTCCTACTTGACGGTAACCCTGTGGACATCGCGGGTTTGCTTTTATTATATCCTGTGTAAAAACATCATCGTTTGCAGAGACGAGCGCAACTAACATTGCGACAATGAAAAATAATATCCACTTGAGCTGCATCTTACTATACACAAATAATAACTAATTATAACTTTTAACTCGATATTTATTTTGTATATTATAAATCTTTTAGCCGACAAGGAATACCTTTTATTTTTTAATAATTTGGTGGTTCAATCGTTCTCGTTAAGTCACTCTCGTAGAAAATAATACAATGCTTGTTTAAGTTCCACTCTACTCGACTGTTGGCGAAAAACTGAAGTTGATTTTCACAGCGATAGTATTTATAAGATTGCGAACAACGAAGATATAATACGCAATTTACAAATAGGATGCCGATAAGGAAAAACTGCTTTTCTGACTATTTTCCATAATACTAAGTTGTATCTCGTATTTAAATAAAATTGAGACGTTAATTATTATGCGATATGCAATAAAATTGAAAGCAGCTTTTCATGTCGGAAATTACAAAGTGACATTCCATTGTTTCTAGTTGTATTGACTGGATAGGAAACAATTTGTGTCTTTTTAAACATGAATAATTAAACAATGACTGTAGATTTAGATTTATGTGGTCGAATGCAATGATTTATTTTGGTTTATTATACATGAAAGTATAATTAAACTATGCTTATAAGTGAAAATTTAAAAGTCTATTGGATGTTCTAGGGTATATAATAAGAAATAAAGTATTTTAAATTGTTTTCAATATATTTTAGGTAAAATCCTTCATAATTGACTTTTTTTGTATTTTGCTATTTCATTCAAAATCAGTTAACATTTCAATAATACTTATTATAGTTTCAAACGTGATGCTGTTCAGACAATTATTACGAATCATTACAATAATTTATCACTGTTTTAATAAACGTGCATGATACCTTATTACATTATTATGAATTTACACGTACAAGCAGATATAACATATCAAATATTGAAAAAAAGATTCTTCACAGTAGATAGATTCACAGAATTTTTCGGCAGCCTGATTTTAGACCCGGTTTTTCTAGGAGTTTCCGAGCTTCGCGACATCGAGAATTTACCTTGACGAACGAATACACATCATTGAGCATACGATCATTGGTATCGTAATCCAACAGTTGGGCTGCCGTTTCCAAATCGATGACAAACAATCCAATCAAAATTAATGCTAGCTTAAAATTCATCCTGCAATAAAGTACACGAACGAAAGGTACATACACAAATGGCGACAATAAGGTTTTATTGGTCTTGAGACTTTTGGCTTGAGATACTTCGTTTATACGCGCTTCGGTGATACTGTAGTAACCGACGAAGTATTTCTGTGGTTATCGTAATCGCCGATAAAAAATGTCGGATAGCAAAGTTGTAATTTCACTGATTATTTCCCTTGTTGTATCGTATTGAATATTCAATACTACATGGTTTTCGAATAGGAGATGATATTTCTTGAAAATGAAACGCAATTTTATTTTTTTGTCTTCTTACATCAATTTCTTTAACTTTAGCTTTAGGTTGGTACATGCAAATGTATGAGATGAAAAGATTACGGAACATAATGAAGCTATAATTAAATATCTAACTGTACCATTTAATAAACATTATCAGTTTACAGTATATGAACTGCTCAATATGTTTTCCGGTTTCACTGCACAACACTATTTCTTACTCACGCAGAATGCGCACATATCCACATCAATCTTCACTTTTTATTACACATCATCGCGCGTAATTAAACTTCTCAAGGCCACCAACGTACACCAACACTCAATACGATATTTCAATACAAGTCCAGCACATTATTTCTTTTTCTTCTTCTTCTCCTCCTCCACTGCAGCATATATATCTCAACGTAAAATCACTTAGACAATACGACGACAAACATTGCCCTTCAGCCGCGTACCCTGTGGACACCGTCGATTTGGATGTATCACCTGATGATGATAATTCCAGCGACGCGGTGGAGGCACAGCAATTGCCGAGGTGATGGTGAATAAACTGAGCAAAACGCCCAGGACGAGCAGTACTAGATACTTAATATCCATCTTCGCTTGGTGAGATCACCGTGTGAAGTGTGGAAGAACGACTACCGAAAGCGGAATATATATATATAGGAAAAGAACACGGGTGCAGGTAAATTGCACAGGATTGATTAGTCATGGAGAATCCCAGGAGTTGCTGGAATGTAAAGAGAGCATGAGGAAAAAGGTGCGAGGAAGAGGTGTTAGTAGAACGGGTGAAGAATTAGTCATGGAGAAAGGTATATAGGTTTAGGTGAGCTGTGAAGTTTTATTTTTATGGAAATTTAAAAAAAAAACGGGAAATATAGGAAATTCTTTGTCGTCCTGTCCGAGGCTTAACGGTAATTTTAAGATAAGTGTTTAATCTTTAAGTTTTCATAAATAATTTTAATGTACCAGGAAATTTTACAGCAAATTGTATGGCTAAATAACTATAATTACAAAAAGAAGTTTTTTATTCGTAGTCTACGCACTCCATAATTCAAGTGAAATCTCTGTATTATTATAATTTATCGATATCAATCAACTGATCAAACAACACGATGACATCTGTTTTTCACGAAATCCTCCTCAACAACAGTTACACAGCGTTTAATCACCGTTGTCGCCGATTATCCCGAGCCCGCTTTTTGCATCCTTACACTTTCGCTCGTTGCAGCTAAAAGAAACTAAAGTGATCAACTCCGCCTCGTCCTCTACTGGCTTGTGTTTTTCCAGTTTCCATTCGTCGTAATTTCGACTCGTTTCGCGGTACGTTGGAGCTCCGGCACTTTCGCGAGCGTTGAAAATCCACATTGTAATACTGAACCTTCATGAGGATTTTTTTATGGTGATAATCTATATATTTTTTTTATTAGTCTTCGTAGTTTATGCGAGTGCATGATTATTAGAAAATTTTTAATGTAGCGAGAAAGAAGTAACATAATAGTCGTGAGTAAAGAGTTGGAAGATTCTTGTCTCGCTGTGGTTTTGCAAGCAATTAGATTACTTATAAGCCTTGTGTAGAGACATTTGAATTCTTATAGGCTAAACGCCATTTTAAAAGCCAATTAGCTATATAATTCTTGCAAATATGGCGAAAGTAAAAAAAAAATTAAAATGCACATACACAAGCGGAACAATAGTATAGCTGTATTATAACGACTATTTTACATGGATTCACACAAGTTTCTTTTAATTTTTCCAACAATAAAAGAGTAATTAATTTTTGTTTGCATTAAAACGCGCGTGTCTCTCAATATTTCAGGTTATGTAAATTCACATCCACGTCGTTTTTTATCCGCTCTTGTCAAGTTTCTCTGCTAAAAAAAGATAAAACAATATCTAAAAATCACACGTGTTCTCCATATTATATTCATCGACGAAGCGCTAAACAAATCCAAACTAATCTTTAACTTTTCTACAAATTTAAAAACGCTATTCACGTAGCTGTTAACCTACGTAAACGTACATCTATCCAGACGTCACCGACGCGACTTAATTTCAGCGAAAAACCGTGACCAATGCATAGTGTACAGTTGCACTCGGGAGTTCCCCACAAGGACTCGTCACAATAATGTGTATATATGCGCACGAGAATGGAGGAAAATTGAACATCTGCTTCGAACACGCGGAAATTTTTTTTTTTTTTCCTCAAAGCGTATCGTATTTATAAAGCTATTTTTGGCGTAGCATTATTCGCGAGGCGTGACCGGTTATGCAGATTTTTGCGGGATTGCAGGTTTGGCGATCGTTAAATTGAATTGGGGGTATAAATGCTGCGGATTCGTTTGTGTGTGATGGTAGGGTGAATGTTTGAATTATATTTATTTTTATTAGTTTTTGTTAGAGTGAATCGGTTGGAGGATTATGATTGTTATCGGAAATCGTCGTAATTTGAAAAATTACTTAAGCTGTTAACAGAACGTTCAGTTAACGAGAATCAATCATAATTTTATTTTAATTCTTCGTAAGATTTATTTTATTACATTCCATCAGTCTATTTATGAGTGTCTGAAACACCTGTTGCATTTCAGTATTTCCCTATTTGAATACTCAGACTATAATTTACAGTTCAAATTAAGGATTTTTTACTGAATGAATTAATAATAATAAAGAATCATTCAATTCAGATAAGAATAACAACTAACACATTTTCAACATCATTAGATAACAAACGTTTCCGATAACTGTTACTTTAATCAAGTTCCACTCTTTCCTCTTTCAGCATTCTACCCGCATTCACAGTGCACATCTATGAATAATTTTAATTAGTTTTCTTTTCTTCTTAATTAGTCATATCACTCTATGACCACCGCATTTCTAATCACAACTCGACTTCTTACCAACACGCAATCATCTTCTAAGAACCAAGCTCAACTCCACCCATCGCGCGGTAATTTCACCAGCAACAGCGACACTCTCCTTTTCTCACCAACCAAAATGCCTACACGCTTTTCTCTTATATACACTCGTATGTGCGTCATGCGCATTTGAAACAAAAAGAGTTTCCCGCAGCCGAACGCACTCCTATACAAGAATCTCGTCGCGCGGCTCTCGCACGACCGAGTTATCGTCGCGCCTATATATACAGGCGACCTCGAATGGGACGAGCAAAAAGGAGCGCTAACGTGCGGAATCCACGCCAAGCGATTTTCTCGCTTCGGCTATGAGAATTTTTCGATTTCTCTCTTGTGTCGGTTCTATGGTATACTATGTGTGTATGTTATAACTGAGTGAGAAAAATGGGTGATGTAGGTGAATGAGGAGGAGGTACTGTAAATTTGGGTGGATCGAATGAATTTATGTGGATATCGAGTATTGGTAGGTGCGCGTCGAATTAATACATGGAAATAAATGTAGTAGTAAAAAATTTCAGAAGAAACGTAGGGTACTCTGTCATATATTATTATGAAAATTGAATTGTAAAATAGTAATTATTTTAAGGTCAAATTTATTTTCGCAAATTTTTAATATGTCTATATACGTTCCAGCTCATTCTTTAATTGTATATAAATTGCGGATCTATAGATTTTAGTGTTTAAGTAATTTACGATTTAAACGCAAATCAATTTTTTTTACACCCTAAATTTTTTAAAAGTAGAAATCTCTAGGCGCGCTTTGCGCGTCACTTTTGTTTTTGTAATTTAGCAACCCATTACTCCCACCAACCAAATCACGAATAAAATGATTTCACAACAAATCCATCATTTTTTTAGGATAATAGGATGATCCAAGTTTTGAATATTTTTAGCTTTATTTTGAAAAAAAGACTTGGAAAAAACCTGTTTTTGAAATGGTAATCATTTAATGTCGAACAGTTTTGAATATAAGTTTAAAAATGAGCTTTCAGTTATTTTTCAAATCTAACAAATTTTCAAATTTAAACTATCATAACTTTAGAAAGAATGAACAACGAAAATGAACCAAACATGCATGAGATCGAACAATGAATTTCAATGGTGTAATGGTGCACTTTTTTTCTTAAATTTAAAGTTTTGACATTAGAAAGAAACAATATTCTTTAAATCTAAAAAAAAGCAAATAAAAGCTTGCTTTCTCTACTTTTTTGGTCTCATTCTGCATTTATGTTTAAAACTTTTTAAGATTAAATGATTACTATTTAAAAAATAGACTGTTTCTAAGATGTTTTTCCAAACAACGTTAAAGTTTAATATTAAAACTTTCTTCGTGTTTCCACATCCAAAAACATATCTAAAAATTTCAGCCGAATACGTAATTCCTAACACTCTCTTGGTAAGTATAATAAAAATTACGTCCTACAATATATCATTTAAAATAAAACTGTAACTATTCCAAAAATCCTTAAATAACTGTAATCCAATTCTCTACCTTCCGCAACCTCCCACCCAGTAAATCCCATCCAAGTTTTTCCAAACCTTTCCCCACCACACCACGAAATTCATCGCAAATTCATCACACAATTTTCCCAGCTACTAATTACGCACGTCACACATACTCGACAATCTCTCTCGAATAAACTCCGATACACACACAGCAGCCCATGAGTATATGTATATACATCATAATCGGCTAAACCTCGCTTGAGATAATGGACTAGCGCGAATTCACAAGTGACTAACAGGAAAACGCGCGCAATGTGCGCCGGAAAGCATATCTCGTGTATACTTCCTATCGATATTACACACACGCGTGCATATATATACATATATATATACGCTGACGTACATCGTCTTTCGCGGTTTTCGTATATATAAACGTCGCCCGCGTTTCTGCTTTTTATTGCAGTCGTCACTATTCTATACTAGTACACCGTGTTATAACGCGCACAACCTCGCTGTTAATAATGGACCTGAAGTGGATGCTGTTAATACTCGTACTGGGATTGACGATGATGGTAACAACGGTTGTTGGAGATGTGGACGTAATCAGAGAACCAGTGAGAAAGGATCCACGTATACATACTTGTCCACCTGGTACACGTCGACTTGGACGTTACTGCCGTAGGATTTTGTGAGAAGGTGGCGCGTGCAATTAAGGTTCGTCCGAAGAAAAGTCGGTTACGATGTATAGATTTGGGTTCGATTACGTAAAGTATATATCGTCTACGTATACTGCTGTATAAGTGTTGTATTATGCGGTTAATCGGAAAAAAATTGTGCTCTCTAAAAACAATTTTTTTTCTGTTCCTATCACGATTGCGAATGTCAAATGAGCTGCGACCTTTTTTTTTATTTTCAACGAGCTGCATTGGAATTTCGAAACTATATGTGCATACGTGATGATGCTATGGCAGTAAAAATGAAATTCTTTCGCATCGTGTAACAGACTCGTGTATATGCGGTTTGAAATTTAAATTGGAGCTTATTAACGTCGATGTATACTGTGCAAGCTGTGTAATTGTAATAACGAATGTATGCATTTTTAATTATACGAGCTAGTCTGCACTTGTTAACTGTATAGTATTTAAACGCTGTGTATATATCACGTTTATGATAATGAACCTGGCGTGTATATCCTTAAAAGACATGCAATATTTTCATAAGAAAGAAAAAAATTATTGAGATGTTGAGTGAATAAAATATTGTGCATCGTTGTAACAATGAATAAATCTTATTATATGAAATAATTATGTTTGTTGTTATTAAATAACTTTCCTGTTTATTCAATGAATACAATAATTAGAAATCTATATATTAAGATAAAATTTTTTAATGCTATCATATATATATATACGTTCTACTTTATTGAATACTTAATCGCACGCGAAAAATCAATTTTCAGCAGCCGATGAGTAATCACGGACATTAATCTCTTTCATTCTAAATATTAAATTTCTTAATTCCACACAGGAAATGCAGAGCTGCGCGGTCAAGTTATTAATACATTGCCGAGTTCTGTGATTTATCCAAATGGGTATTTCTCGTTAAAGCTATATTTCATTAGTTTTCTATAAGTAAATTTTTCACCATAATGTATAAACAACAGCATTCCAATGAATAAACCTCTACGCACGCATTCAATTATTACTTATTCATAAATTACTTAAAACAAAATATCACCTCTTACCATCGGTATTTTAAACCTTCTACTTCGACTCTCACCATTGAAAAATGAATAAATAAAATAAACATATATTATATATATATGTACACAAACCTTGAGCTTCCAGGAAGGAATGGCATCGAACGAATCGCGATCCGTCGCGGAAAATGCCAGGACACAGGCGTGAGCGCCACGATAATACGCCGCGGTGATGGCGTCGAACTCTTCCTGGCCGGCTGTGTCCCAGAGCATCAGTCGTACGTCCTCGCCGTCGACCCTGAAATCACGCGGCCAAGTTCAGTAATCGTTGCTTTTGCTACGGTATATGTATATTGTGATAAAACGGTATCGGAGCTAGCAACATATTACGGCATTACGTATAATGATATTGAAGTGTTTGTTTTTTTTTTCGTGAGTAATGGTGAGGGTGTTGAACCTGGTTTTGTAAGATGTTATAGACTTTAGTGGGTCGAGAGGTTTGTGTGTAGATTTAGTGTTTTATAATCTAAAGTAAGTTTGTGACAATGGTTTGAATAAAGTTTTCATAGTTTAATTGTTGGAATTGTTATGTTCCAACGTTGTGAAAACTTCGGACCTAGAAAGATTAGTTGAGCTCGTTGAGATGAAAGTGTATCGCGATGAAATTTTTATCTTTAACAATTTCAATTTGAATACCTTTGAATTCAAATTGTAATATTTGAATCAGCTAGTGCAAACCGGGATTTCAAGCATATATTCATTTATAAGTAAAATAAAATAAGTATAATGCTGATATATCTGCCTAATATTAATTTTGTACAAATCCGGCAGTTCACCAATTGACAATATTGACCGTTAGTTTCATTTTTACTAAAATGGGATTACGGATAAATTTAGATTTACGCAATTCATAATCCATCACGAAATTTATACCTTATAAAAGACTAAAAATATTTTTACAAAATAAACAGCGAATAAAATTTACACGAATAGTGCTTAAGACAATAAAAACCACCATTGACCATCATTTCCGTGTAAAAATTTAAATAAACGTCAATCGAATGCCTCATATTTTCACTATCCAACTCCATCCGTAAAATCAGAATATTAAATCAACTTTCATATCTTCTACGATTATACACATTCCCGTTAAAAAAAAAAAACGCTCATAGCCATCCTTTTGTTCGTTTCACTCGAACCTTAAAAGCTTTTTACGTCTCTGTCTCTCTTTCTCTCTCCCCCACACAATCCAGAAATTTACACGAAAGTGCTGTATAAAGACGCGTCTAATTTAACCAGGACAGAGGTAAAAGTTGTCGTGAAAACTATCTCTTGGCTCACGCGACATTGTCGCAACGAAAAAGGAGATGCTCTCTATTAGGCAATTAGAAAGGGAAAAATGGATAGGACGCGATGACGGTGAGGAGTGAGTAGCGCAAGACTTCAGCGAGGTATGAAATCGCTGTGGTGTAAGTAGGCTGAACTTAACGCCTGAGGCAGCGATTGATATAGAGTGGCTTGGATAACGTTTGCTTTAATGGAGATTCCGCGAATGGTTTTTTTTTTCTCGTTGTGAGAAAACGTTTGTAAGTATTAGGAGGAAGAGTATTTTTAGAGGATACAAGATTTGTTTCTTTTTTTTATTGTTAATAAGAATTTAGATAAATCTTCTAATTTGTTAATGATTGAGTGTGTCTATATAGCTGAGAGAAACAGAAATAACTTAAATTTTATTTTTAAAATAATATCAAGTATTTCGCTTTTGCATAATTTGATAACAGATTTTTTTGGTGGGTGCCAAATGATAAATGCTAAGATATCGGGTGTAGCTTAAGGTAGTTCATGCTTCCCAGTCTCGAACCGATTTTTCGGCAATGAAATAAAATTTGGTTTTCAGTATTTCATTGAATACGACATATTATGACGGCAAATATTCCTATGTATACAGAAAGTTTTTCTATATAGAAAATAGAGAAAAATATATAGAGTATGAAAGTTTTTATTTAAATAACTTTTAAAATGAGTCGTCAAAAGGTAGCAATATGTATTCATTTTCTATATCAATATTGCAAGAACTGTATTTCAAGTTAATAAGAACAAAAAATACACATTAAAGCTTAATATTGCAATCCAAAAAATGTGGAAACGACTTATTTTCTAGGATAGATGATTTTATATTAAAAAATGACCTTTAAAGAATTCTAAAGTTTTTAGACATAAACTTGATAATGATCTTGTAATTTAAAACACTTAGTTAATATAGAGATCAATTTTCGATATAGTTATCCCTTGACGTTGTATACTATTATAATGAATAGATGTATACATTTTCGCAAAGGATATAAAAAAAAAACGTTTATTGGGATGAAATTATAGTTGAAGAAAGTGAACAAAATGACCAACTATTTTTACAAAGACTTAAACTATTTATTATTACATCAAAAGTTTTATCAGATCAAGATGTTAGTGTCGTACAAAGAAACGCACGCTTATTACAACATACACACCACGTACATCTTACAAGTTCGGCATTATACAATACACAACGACGCGATTTACGTGGATAGAATTCTTCGACATGTTTTCCCGCCGAACTTTTTGCCTTGAGGACATCTTGGCTTCATATTGATAATGCTCGAGTTCCTAATAAAGCTCAACGTACGGTTTCCTTTAGGTTGCTGCACTATTGCCGATGTATTATCTAATTCATTGCTTTGGCCCAACTTGGCTGTCGTCACCAACCCAATCAACCACAGCCACAACAGTATAATCAATCGAAGATTCATCTTGTCTCGCAGTGAAGAAAGAGAAGAACCGATGTGCTTTGAAAATTTGTAGTTTCTCGACGTTCATCGACGCTATACTGCTACCGGATTCTATATACTCGCAGTGTGTCTTTTGCGCGCATATACCGTCGGCGCTTTTATCGCGAACGAAGATAAGCCAGTCGCGGATGATGATGATGGACGCGAGAGGCGCGAAAGCAGATAACGGTTCATTCGAACGTTGCTGCGGATGTTATCAGTGCTGAGGAGTAATGAAGCGCTTCATTAGACAAGTTTAATGCTTATATATATATATATTAGAAGTATAGTTTATAACATCGTTTTGTTGAAATTTTTAAAGTGAACTTATGATCTTTTGTACCGACCACTTGTGCGATGTCTGTCATTGAAAGATCCAACGTTTAATGTCACTGTGAGTATTGTAAATAACAGAAAAAGAACCTCATCATCTAATTTTAGAAGAGAAGTGCAAGATATACACTACCGAAACTGTGCTGCACTGAATTGCATCAGGGCAATAATTATCTTTTCAACAAATTGAACAAAAAAAAGCCATATTGATAGCACTTGGCAACTCGCTCAAATAAGTAAATACAGCCTCTCTCTCTCTTTCATACTTCTTCAAGGTAAAACACTGCGACACAATTTCGACGAAACATCCAAGCGTTTGCCTTGAGGACATCGATGGTTAGCGATGATGATATCCGGCATTGGTGTAGTACGTATATCCGAATCGTTCCCCTGTGGTATCGCTGATGTTAGGTAAATAATTACGAGAACGATTAGCAAAGTTAGCGTCAGTTTTGTTTGGAATCGCATTCTGCTTGAATCGTATAATTAAGTAATGAGAAAGTGATTAGATATTGTAAGCTTTTCGAATCCTCGACGATACTGCGGAAAAGACGCTGAGAGGCAGGCTTTTATTGCAACGACGAAGAGCTGAAGAATAACGGAGCACCAGTAAAAGATGCTAAGATAACGTTATTTATAAATGGTCATCTTGGATTACGAATATATATTGCTTATAAATCACAATATAGGTAATAGGAAAAACAGCGGTTTAGAAAAAACATTAATATGGTTTGGTAAAAAAACAAAAGAAGAAACCTCAATCGAACGGTTCTACATATAAATATAAACAAAGTGTAATATATGTTTCAAGTTGTTCGCTTTTTAGGTGGCTCTATGCTTATACGACATCCAAATTCAGCGTACACTGTACCATCTAGACATCGAAATTCTGACACTGCTATACCGTCCTTGCCCTTTCCATAACCATCAGGCGATTGATTTTCAATACTCTGAGCACTGATTGTTGGCAAAGCAAACGCGAGAAGTACAAGAACAGTTGTCAGTAACAATTTTAATAATAATTTCGAAGTCATCTTGTGGCCACTCGGTTTTTTTGAAGATGGAAAATTATACTATAGCGGATGACGTTATATATTACACAGATATTCACTTGTTGCTCGTGTGTGTTCTTTGAGTAGACTGTCTCTAATTGTGCAACGTGATATCATATATACATGCGTATACCGTTAGAAATTAAGTATACGAATCATCTTTTATTTATCGTTTAAAATTTTTTAAAACATAATCACATGATTAATAGAACACGTAGCTATATACGATTGTAGATAAGGCGATATAGTATAAATGTACTTATATATAAGGATATATTAGAAGTGTTATTATTGGAAAAGATAAATTGCAAAACTTATTGTTTATATTTATTTATAGATAGTACTATCAAACGTAATATGCGACAAAGCTACATATAATTTTAACTACGCAGTTATACAGATTTTCTCTGTGTGTTGAAATTTTTAGTAAAAGAAAATTATTTATTTATATTATGAATATAATGTTAAAATGAAAAATACTATATTACGATTTGTCCTATAAAAAAAAATTAATTAAATGATACTATATATTCAAATGCATTCCATTAACAAGTGAAAAATCATTATGCCAATCGATTCTCTTTTCTTAGTATCGAGTTTCTTTATACACATCTTGCAGAACGGGTTGCCTACCAGCAGGAATTCTTCAGATAATAATCTCTCGTGACTGCGCGACCATTGAAGTGCAAAGATTAATAACTGTTCATATAAATGAGTTTACGTTTCATGCATTCTTATTTTTCATTAATGACTCCTGATTATTTACGCGTCTCGCATTATAATTGCTATAGACATGTTTAATTGCTTTCTGCATTATTTCTTTGCAATTCTTTTTTTTAAATTCTTCATGAAATCCATGTATAACAACATATTCAATTATCAATCATAATATAATATCCATCAAATCTTAAACCAACAAAGTGTTTCGGAACCAATTCCTAAAAAAAAGAAATCCCTCGTTCCTTAAGGTTGTATTGGCTACGCGATCCCTGCTAAAAGTGACGTAAATATGAAACGTTGTATTTTACTCACTTTAAACAATGAAACTAAAAAAAACGTTATATTTATAAAGTAGTGTAATAAAATTAACAATTTATAAAGTTTTAATAATCAAATTTATTTTTTTTTTTTAATATTACTATTAGCTATTATGTTCGCTTAAACTTTTGGATGTGACTTCCACAGGCTCTTAACATAAGATGATAAAATAATGAATTTTTTATTGTTTAAATCGCAAATAGTTAACAATTTATGTTTCAAAATATAAATAAAACAATTTAAAAGATAGAAAATGCACTTAGTAAATTACTTTACTTAATTATGCAATAATTAAGAGCTCGGGATACTAAAACTAGTGTTACTTTTTTATTGATATTTTCTATATATTATTCCACCTAGAGTCTTGGATTTGGTATGCATTTATTGCTAAGACCTAAGTTTATACAGGTAAAAAATTTCAAGATCTTCGTAATGCATGTTATATATCTATCTTTGATTAGGATGTGATAAGAGGCTGTGATATGCGAGTCTCCCATAAGAATACATGTTAAATGAAAGTTGTTATAATTTCTTTAAAAACCCATGAATCGCTCTGAAATTTTCCATGAGTCTTTCTATTACCAAAATATACTTAGTTACAAATTTTGTAATAGATGGTATTATTCTGACTTATAGCCCATACAACCTTAAAATCCGCACATACGCATTCTCCCACCCCAAACCCGCTACTCATTAGTCGTTCGCCTGGCATATCTAACCCATGCACCTGCCACGGCGTATTCTTCTCGTGCCGCGCGCGGCACTTACAAGAGTGCGCACACAGCACATCGTTCTCGCGCGCGCGCACCCACGTGACCCCAAGAGAAAGACGCTCGCATTTTCCCTTGTGTATGTATATACATATACCTATACAAGTAACGGAGCAGCGCGACGCGGCGCTATTACAACGCGCTTTTTTCTCATGACGGGGGTATACCTATACGCACAGCGGATGCTCGCGCACTGAACTCTTTACTGCGCACGCTGCTCATCTTGGGTTGTATGTGTGTGTGTATAGAGGGGATCTCTTTGTTACGCACGAATTCGCGTTATGCGCGCGTGAACGTTGCGGTGTGTATATATAGGAAGGTGGCGCGGCAGGTGAGGTGAAGAAGAAGGTTTGTGGTTTTTTTTAGTGTAGGAAGGTACAATGGTTTGGGATTTTTTGAGGTGTGTACTTGGGGTTTAATGATGTTTTTAGGGTGGTAATTTTGATGATTAATTATTACTACTGGGTGTGAGTATTAGAGAGTTAAAATTGTCGAATTAATAGGTTGAAGTGTAATAAGCAGCAGAACTTGAGAATATATTCATTAGTTTTGGTGTATATAGATAGACATGGTGTTATTAGGATTATATAATGTCACAACAATTTAGTATTTGGGTTCAACTATGCAACATGGAACATATGTAAATTTTATCGTCGAGTCACCATGAGTAAAAGTAAAAAATATAGTAATTGTTCCTGATGGTGTGACAGGATTAATTTTACTTATACCGTACGTGCGTGGACTGTTACTTCAGTGTCATGATCGCAAGTCACTGCACTAGAATAAATGATGCCAATGTAATGCAGTAGAAGAGAATGAACAAGAGCTGAGTTATCGTTTTTGTTTTTATTTTAATCAGAAAACGACATGAATGTTTCATATTCAACTAAAAATATTTTTCTACAATTTTTACGTAACAAGTAAAATACATATTTTCATCTATCGTATTATATGTATATAGTAGTATTTCACAGCGGTTTTTTTTCGTAAATTTTTATGAATACGTATATATACAGTAAATATGCAATACTTTCATATTCCAAGTTTTCTCGCACTTCACCGTCATCACTAATTTAAGCGAAAGTATTTACTGAAAATTTCTCTTTAAAATAACAAGCTAGCGCAAATGCTCTTACAAAAATGTTAAAAAGAAAACAAATATCAATCATCCGCGTTTTCACCTCGACATTTCAATCTTAAAAATTGTAGACACATCGAGATTAGATACATAAACTTATGCAAAAAAAAAAATAGAAACTATCGATTCCATAAATAACATAAATAACGAAATTCTGAATATTCCGTTGGTTATGGTAATTTTCGCTATAGTATTTTGAATATTTCAATTCAAGCTACCTACCTAGCGTAGAAAATTGATATTTTACCAGTATAAACTGATACAAAATAAATATACAGCAACAACTTTTACCGTACACTTTATCATAATTGTCTTATACAATTCCGAGCAAACAACAAATTTTCCATACAAAAAACCACCGTAATTTTGCAAGTTATCTTAATCCTACAAAATCTTTTTCCCATATACTCATTCTCCAACCCATTAGCCATCACTTGTAATGATAATCTCACCACGTCCCGTCAATAACATATACACACACATCGAGTACAGTCGCATCCTCGTTCCTTGAGGCCATCATGCAAAGCATACCGACAAGTTAGTCGCGTGCCGCTCCTATACGGATCAAAGTAGGTGACGCGCGCGCGTCGTGTGTGTGTACGCGTGACTCGCTTAAGAAATGTTATGCGCGCGCGTTGGTCGCACGCGTCTTTTTAAATTCACCCGCTGGTATGTGTGTGTGTGTGTATGTGTATAATCGAACCTGTTATTTTGACAAATTGCCTAGGTAGATGTAGTCGACGTTTGACTTTTTGGCGCTTATTGATGCGATGCGAGACTTAGATTGTAAGTTTAATCACGAGAGAGAGAGAGAGAGAGAGAGAGAGAGAGAGAGAAAAAGAGATAGGTATGATATTAAATTTCTAGAAAAAGGAGGAGGAGGGTTAGGGTGAAAATATATAGTAGTCGCCGTTGGTGAGGAATGCGTTAATGCAGGTATTGTAAAACGAAAGGTGGTCGTCGGTGTGATTCTGGTTTTTAATTGATAGTATATATATATATAAGTACGGCGAACGGTATATTTTTAATTAAAGTTATATCGTGTAACGTTTATAATGTGTACTTTTCCTTTTAATGCGGGAAGATTGAATACCGAATAATTAAGTGGTTTCCCATGATTTGAATAACCGTAACGATTGCGTGTGTATATATATATATATATGAGTTTCGTCCGAAAACTGAGGTTCCGGTTTCATCGTATATTTAAATGTATAATCATCGGATAAACGAATCTTATTACGTTCGATGAGAAAATTTTAGTTTTCGAAATTGAGATTACGAGATTTATTTTTCCGAAAACTATTATATATTATTGCTATCGAAAAATTTATGAAATTTTATAATATTATTCTATAAAAAAAAAAATTATAAGAATAATTGGATCCAGACCACTTTACAACTTATCACAAGGCAGCAGCCCCGCAATTCATCGCCGTCAAAAGTGAAACTTCCAGGCGACAAAATCGTCCTTGAATCGATCCTCTCTCGCTATACTAATCGGCTGCTGCTGCTGCTGCATTCCACGGCTGAGTTAACGAACTCGCGCGACAAGTAAGCAGTTGCTGGTTTTTACCACACCGCTTCTCTCTCTCTCTCCCTCTCTCTTTCTCGCGACAACGGTTTTCCGGATCGACGACGAGGAGGCGCTCGGAGAGAGCGTAAAGAAGAGTTGGGATCGTTAGAAAATCGATTCGGTTCTCGCGAATTTAGAGTTCTCATTGATTCGCTTTCACGTTTTTACGCTTGACAGTTTTCAAGTTAATGTTAGTTGTGTACGTCGGTGTTTTGATTTCTTTGAAAATAAATGTTATAGCATATGTATTAGCTCAAGTTATGTATCAATTAAATACTTTTCAATTGTGAAAACGCTATAATTTAATCAAATGTAACGAAATGTAAGAATTATGTAAACGGAAAAAATTGTGTACAATTTCAAAGTTATACATCGGTTTAAGTGAATGATATAGAAATCGGCAAGATTTCTAGAATTATATTAAAAGTATATCGTTTTAGAATTACAGTCAGCTTAATAACCGCGTATAGTAATGCTATGAATTTAAAAACAGTGATTTCACTTTCAGAACATTCATGAGAAGGCATAATTCCAATCAATTTTTTCAGTGCGGTTTGCGATAATATTGAATTTATTTGGAGAAACTGATTCGTCAATTAGAAATTATATCAGCATTATACCGATTACCATAAATCAATATAATAATTTCTTCATTCATTAGAAAACTTACATTAAAAAAACTTGGATTTCAACGCAACATTTCCACGCTAAAGTGCGCTTTTACTTTAAGATACTTAAATCAAACCCAAATATATTACGTAGGTACAAATAACTCAATTATTTATTATACCATCATCCCTACAATTTGTAAACCTCGTAACGAACCAAAATCCATATACAAAATTACTGTCAACGGCACAACCTCAATAAACGTCAAATAAAATAAATTTTATTTTTCATATAACATATAATAATCAACTACTTAAAGGTTCTTAAAATAATAGCAAACAAACAAATAAACAAACATCCAAATACTCACTCGATCTCCCGCTCGAGGAAGTCGACACCGATGGTCTTCTTGTAGTCGCGGGTGTAGGTGCCCTTGCAGAACCTCTGGATCATCGAGGACTTGCCCACCGCGCCATTGCCGACTATCACCACCTGCAAGCCCACGCGCAAAAGAGATGCTTTTAGCACTTTCTGATATAAACTCTTACACAGCAGCAACAGCAGCTGAATTCCAATGGAAAAGAGGGGACCGAAGGTATAACCGGTTTTATGAAGGGATTAAGCGAGGATTAAAACGGTGGAACGATGGGGTTTTATGGGTTAGGAGAGAGAAAAGAGTATATATATATACAACGATATATATCGGTAAGCTGCGGTGCGTGCGTCAGCTGAATCGTTATCGTGAGGATCGCGCGCGTGCGGTTGCGCAGAAGAAGGATAGGAAGGTTTAAGTTTATAAGCGGTGATAAAGGATAGATTTTATTCCGTGCTTAGACGCGGTAATGGGAGGATATTGAAATGTTGTAAATTTTCATAATGATTTGCGAAGACGGTCTTAAATGTACAGATATGACTGTCCTCTATTTCATTGGTTGATAATTGGATCGTAGAATTTTTTATGACGTGTAGGTTTCCTATATACAGGAGCTTCAAGATGGTTGTACTGTTTTTGGAAACGCCCCGTGTAATGTTATATATAATCGTTCGTTTGATATAGTGGTTATATCCAATTATCTTAGTATAAGTAATAAAATTATAGTATATAGTTGCCTTTTATTTTACTTAAAATTATTCTTATTTTTCAGTATACTGATGTATGCACTTGTATTATGTATACTAAAATAAACCTGTATTTAAACTTTTTAACAAAGTTTTACAACATGTTCATGTAGATAAACGGATAGCAAAAACGTACCTGTAATGATTTTCTTTAAAAAACAAAAAAAATAGGGAATGGTATTTGTTTCACAGTTAAAACAATATTTTAATTTTAAATGACTTTTTGTGTTAATGTAATCAGTAGCAGTAAAGTTACAATAAAAATTAATTCTAAAAAATAAGCTCATACTAATAAAACCACCGTTTTCTATATATTCATGGAATAATATAAATTCCGAAGAAATTTCATAGAACCCTAAACTCTCGCAACCTCTCTAATACACACATCAAACAACTATCCGTTACCATATTACTTGACCAAACCACTTTATATACACGTATACTTTCTCCAATGAAACCACACACATATACACACTAGAACCCTATTAATATACCCAAACTTTTCCAAAACCTCGACATTCCCACTTACACACACACACACGGCTTATATATACTACTCTCATCTTTCCAAAGCTTCTTATACATACGTAGCCTATAATATACTCACGGAGTGTCGCGTGCCGAGACTAGACGGACACTTGACCGACTTAATGAATTTCTCTCTCTCTCAGCGCAACAGACACGCGAGGCGTCGGTTTTCCGCGCTGTGGCACGCGAACCGGGTCGTTTAGCGGCTTTTCCCCCGCTGGCTGGGATGTAAGTATAACCTACGTTTACGCGCTCTGCTCTCGTGGTTATCGTTAAAGTTGGAGGTAAAGAAGATCAGTGCACGGTTTTTTGTCACTGGGGATATAATTGTGGACGTTGGGATCGGTAATAAACGGTGGTGTAATTTTAAGAGGAAGTTGTTGATTTGTAATTAAATATTTGTATGCGCGTGATGAATGGGGTTGGTTTACGTGTTTTGTACGAGGATAAAATGCACAGAGAATAGAAAAACTTTACAATTAACGTATGGACATTTGGATATGAACAAATGAATGTTCATTTATATAGTTAGAGAAAATCGTTAACAGTTAAGTCACGAATCCATAAAGTTAATTCGTTAATAGTTAATGACACTTCTTTGATGTTAAGATTCTTTTTCTTTACGTACGATATTGGAGCAATGAACAAGTAATGTATGTGGAGCAGGATTTTTACAAAAATATCCTAGTTGCAAGAATGATAATAATAATATATGTTGGTTCATCATAGCGATAATCAGAAATTAATGGTCAGCCGTACAAATTTCTCGGATACTTTCTGCACAAAATAAGTTCAAATTCTAGAACATTAATTGCAGTTTACATCATAATTACAAGATATTCGACGATTAAACTTCGTTTTGATTTACTAATAACTGCTTACTAAACCGTACCATTCTCACATAAACATATCGCCCGCAGCGGCCATATCAACCTACGCACAAACTCTAGCACGCAGGTATAATATAACCAACCTGACAACTCATTCCAATCGTCGATGTATATATATATATATACATATACGAAGAACTACGTGACCATCACATATATACATATATTTCATGCAGGGATAGGATAACTCAGTCAATATATATATCGTGGAGTCATTCAACCGGATTCTTCCTAGCAGGTATATAAACGGGGAATCTAACGAGATTCCGTAATTAGGAATCATGGGGCGAATGGTGACTTTTCGATAGATTTTATAAAGTTGTCAGCGTATCTATTAAGAGCTCTGATAGTGAAGCCGTATTTTTGCGAGGAGAGAGAGAGAGAGAATTTATGATCCAGGAACGTTGTGCGGTATGCAGATATGTGTGTGCGCGTATATATATTAATAAGCGTAGCAAACGTGTATGTTAATAATAATTTATTTTTATTATTCTATCGTCGAGAAAATGAAATAGAGCTGTATTTTCACGGTCGATGATTGCTAAATCAAAGTTTGCGTTGTAAACAATGTGTATGTTTTGGTAATTATTATATACCTATACTATTTTAAGTGCTTAATCTTTTTTTACTTTTCAGGGTCAAAGTTGAATTTAGTTTCAACAGTGTTAAATTAATATCTCATTTAAACAATCTATACTAAAAATATTTGTCATAAATAAATTTTAAGCAAATGTAAAAGTACTTTTTTCTTCTTATACGAATTATTCACTGTGTTTTGAATACTAAAAAAACTTCCTTTTAAAACTATACATGTCAAATAAATATTTTGGTAACAACCACATATCCCTTCACCTTGGCAATCCTCTCACCCTATATTCACAGCTAAACCAGCTCACTCAATGCTCCTAATTAACTCGCTCATCCACGTAACTGCTCATTGGTCAAGCTGCGTTCTCACCGCGCAGCTCGTAAAGAAAAAATCACTTCTTATCTCCCAAATAAACGAACGACACTCCTGTACACACAGATATATATACACACGAAGAACAGAAAGAAAGAAATGTCGAGGCGTTGCCGATATATATATAAACACACGTAACGGTCAACCGAAAGTGGGTCGTCGCCGGATGCTGCACGAAAAACCGGTCGGATTTCTGTCAAATCTACACGTGTGTGTGTGTGTGCATGGAAAGAACGAAAGAAGAAGGAAGAGAGAGAGAAGGTTCAGTGATCTCGAGTGCATGCGCCACGAATGATTTTTTTTTTTCTTTAAGAGCGGAGGATCATGCGTTTCTTTTTGTGACAGGTGCATGCGTGTAAGTTAAGCAGATGGTATCGGTAGCCGCAATAATCGGTCACGGTGATTTTTTTTTTGTTGTCCAAGTTTTTGATATGATTGGGCGAGGGGATATATAACGATGCTGATTGATTGATCGTCTGTATATAAGTTCGGAGTAATTATAGGTACTTAGAAGTGCATTAGCTTGATGTGTAGAGAGATACGTATATACGCAGTGTAATGGTTCGAATCAATTTGAACTAAATATAAACGTCAACGTGTGGGATAAAGAAGAAAAAAAGCTGTCGAAGCATATAAAAAACTACTTTCTAAGTAACCGAAATAATACGATTAGAATTATACCCTTTTAATACGAAACCTTGGTAAAAAAGAAAAAATCATACCTTTACCCATATCCACGAAAATTATTTGAACTACCCCTTAATCACTAAAAAAACCTTCGAAACAATCGTTACACCTTATCCCCACCGCGATCTCTCTATATATGTTGTTGGGGAACGACTTGAAGAATTAGTCATACGGATTACGAATCCCCTTACCGTATATATCGATTGCGTTCGCCGGCCGCGCGTTGCCGCTTGGTTCAAACACACACACGCAGTTCTTTCAGAGAATAGAGCCATTGTTGAGAGCTTTTATCGCTAGTGCGTGTATTGTGTAGCTGCGTGAAGACGGTTGTTAGAAAGAACCGATGGTTTCTTCTTTTTTTTTTAATGAAAGTTAGGATTTTAAAACAGTAGAGTGTGGAGAAAAGACAATGGTGATGGATGAGGTTGGAAGGTTTGATGATGTAATACTAATCAACTTGAGGATGGTGCGGGATTGAAATGTTGCAGAATTTCTGTACAATTGCGGTTTAAATGATTTGTACATATATACGTTATTTTGAGATCTCAATCGTATACCAGCAAGAAAAGAAACATCCCTCTTCTTTCTTCTATACGTATAATATCTTCAACCCTGTATAGTTATTACGATATACAATGTGTTCATTCACAAAAGAGATACAGCGTAACAATTTCTAAGAACATAATCAAGCAGTTCGAAACAGTTTGGAAAAAAATAACAAAAAGAGAATATAATTAAGCGATCTGCGAGAGCAGCGAGAACCACAGGACAGCAGACGCGCACGCTAAACCACCGGAAAGTGCGGCATTCCGGCTTCGATCGCCGCTTCCTTCCTATCCCTCCTATCCGCACAAAGTGTATCTATCTATACATATACATTCATCCTTCCCTCTTTCACATGTAATACCACGCGTATAGGTATATAAGCTATATACATGCCGTTCTTTATCCGTATATATAATCGAACAAACCGCAGCAGCGGCTACCGCGGTGTAGCAGTAATCGATATCTTATGCGCGACCGTCGTCGTCTCATCCCGCGCGTGTTGTGTCGTGAGTTTATATATATATATATATGCTGTGCAACGGGTCGTTGTACCGTCACTATATATATACGTATACGTGAAGTCTATCGAGACGCCGCCGCGTGCACGGCTAATTGAGCGGATTCGTTATTCATGCGGGCGCATGCAGTTAAGCTGTATTGTATGCGAAAATCTAAGGCGCGCCGGGAGTTTCTGTGATTAGAGTTGTGTCTGTGTGTGTGTGTATAGATGGTGGAATGTTTTGAATTGGTGAAAAGTGTACAGGTGCGGGGTTGATTATTATTCAGCGATGATGCGAGAAAGTGATAAGGTCTATAGATGAGGTATTAATTTCTTCATTGCGAATGCAGTTATATCGAGTTGGAAGGTTATTATTTTTGTTGTTGTAAAATATATATATATGTGTATAGGAGTGTTTCGAGTGATTGTAAGACGAAGCGGTCGAAGAGTTGTTATATATATATATATATATATATATATATTAGACGCAGACCGCGCGCGTAGGGATTTATGAATTATTAAAACGAAAGGTCATGAAAATTCATGAAGTGTGAAATTTATTCGAGGAGAGAGAGAGAGAGAAAAAAACTGAGAAGTTTTTACGATGTTCGGTTGTAGCTAGGCATTATTAACGTGAAAAAGTATATATAAGAAGGTGCGAGTACATATATATATATAGTATGTCCGAGTAAGCAACACAATGTTATATATATACGTATATTTATCGCAGTGTAAATAAATCTGTTTAATAAAAATTTAACGACAAAGGCAGGTAACACGTATATATACGCATAGCCTTTCCACAACTACATTTGAAATAAATATAAACCTCAATTATAGCCTTATATACCCAGCGATCTTACGGACATCGTATATATATAATACACGTTATTACGAATCACAATCTCTCATTGCCATCACGTTTTCTTTTTTTACAAAGTATCGCACAATGTACGCGACTCTCTAATCGATATGTATACACATATACATCCAGAACTATTCTGTATATGGGAAACGATAATGAACATATGTGTGCAGAAACCGACGAACTTCACAATTTTTTCCCACCTTATCAGCCACTTCTACAACTCGCATTATATACACGCGGTCAATTCGACTGGTGCACATATATACATACGACACGTCGTCGTCGTCGTTGTTATAATCTTAACGATCGATCGCCATGTGCATGAACGAGACAATGATCGAGCGTGTAATATATTTATAGAGAGTGCGCGATGCGATTGTAGCAGTCTGTCGTGTCTATGTATAGACTATACCTTATACCTGAGTGTATCTTTGGATTTTAATAAATATATATATATACGTAGTTTTGTACCGTTTACGCGATTAATAATTAACACGTATACCACGCGCCGTTTATAATAGCTTTCAGTGTGTGTAACGTATATATAAATGCGAACTGCCATTTTTTTCCTCTCTCTATACTCGCGAAGATATAAAACAGGACTTTGTATGGGGTATTAGAATAGCCGACGGCGAGAGCGATAAATTTTTTACGATTCAGAGTAGTGTCTATAGGTTTTTTTTTTATGATGAAAAAGTCGCGTGTGTGTGTGTTAAGGGCTGTTAGAAGGTCGTTGACATGTATTGAGTGCCGTTTAATTTTCACTGATAGGAGGGTAAATTCATCGTGGTATTTGTCGATTAGAGGAAAGTTTGTTATATGCGAAGAAATGTATAGAGAGCATTCCTAAGTAGTGTGAAAGTCGGATGAAGATAGTTATGTTTAAATTATTAACCCATTTATAAACACACAGCTTTATAATTACCCGTATATATATATTTCTATACACGTAGATCGGGCAAATTATCTGCTGTTTTCACTTCACCCTCATGTAAGTATACAACTATACGTAAAACCTCGACCTGTAACCATCATATATATATATATTTTTTTTTCAATCTGGCTTTTTCGAAACTTTTATATATCTATATATACCTTTCACCGTCCCAAGAAAAAAAGGGTACCGCAGCCTCTCGCGTAATGAACTACGAAGAAAGCTTGACAATTTTTATTTTTCTTCTTCTTATATATATGTGATACTCCACAAAGTCAACTCGAACGATAAATTAAACAAACCAGGAAACAAGTCGAGCGTACATATATATATACAAACGAACGCTTACGCTCGAGATAGCGAGCACCGCTTTAATGTAAGCAATCAGCATATGAATAATATACTGTTATATGGTGAAGTAATAACATTAGCGTGACTACTCGAACCGCTCATGCGGTCGTGTCGCGGCGGCGCATTCTTTAAGGTTTTCATTTGGTAGTGAAAAGAGGCGGTGCTGTATGTGTAACGGATAAGAATCTGTTGTTGCGGATTTGTTAATGCGGTGATAAGAGGTACATGTGAATGTTTGTTGAATTGTTAAATTTATTGTACATTCAAGTATAGAAAATTGGTTTTAATTTGACTTTACAAATTTTTTTTTTCAAATTTACGGAAACGAATTTTCTTTTTGGGCCTATACAATAAGAAGATTACTTCTATCACCATAGAAGCTATACTTTTACGAGTGTAATAAAATATCGGCGTTTTTAAATACAAACCTATACATTATATACACGTCCGTTTTTATCAATGCTCGCAGATAGAATGTTTCACACCATTACTACATCAATCCGTATAAAACTACGTCACCATATACAAACCTCTATATATTAAACGACACAACGGTGCAGTTAATTGCCTCCATCTTCCCGCAAAAACATCATCTCAATTACCACTTCTCCCCCCATCCAAACCCTTTTACAGTCACACATGGCTCTCCCGATGACTTTCAACCATATCACATCATATAGATTTATTCGCGCTCGTTCCCACACACGTGCTAGAAAGCAAAACGCATCAGATTCTTTAGGCAAAAAGCTGTTCTGCGCAATTGTTCGGTTGGAAAACTCCCGCGCGGGGGATCGACAGCTCGGTGTATATTATGTGCACACAAGCTCGTGGTCTTAATTAGTCGCGAGTATATATAGTGTAATTGTCGAAACGAAGCGGAGTATATTATATATATATCGTGCGAACGGTTGTATTAGACGCTCCCGTGTGTTAGTGACAGTAGAAGAGATACAGGGGGGAAAGAAGATGAGGTTTTTTTTTGCTATAGGTGAGTTTGTCGCTAGGTATAGAGAAGAGGATGGTGATGAGAGATTGTGCATGTTTGAGTGTGTATTAATTGCAAGGTATTTTGTTGGGAGAATGGTGAGAGGTGGTGAGAAATTTTTTTTGTTGGTATTTTAATCATAAGATTGACACGTCGAGTGAATAATGTAATGGGAAGTTTGAGAAGTTTGCTATGTGATATTAAGAAGTGGAATGTAAAATGTTTAAGTCGGTTGAAAAAAATATTTTTATCGTTGTGGTCAAAGAGGTATTCGCAGGTTTTTTATTATACGCGTCGTAAGATAAATAATCCTTGAAGGGAAAAAAATCTGAGATTGTTATATACATATTTTATTGACGTACTAAAATGAATTTCGGACGCATTCCTGACCTACTTACTTCTACTACGTTACAAATAAGGGATAATAATGATTTTAGTTTTCACACAATGAAATCAAAGTTAGCTAAAAGTAAACCATTAAAAACTGTCTTTAAATTCGTACATTCAATCTATTTTTTTTTTTTTTTGTTAAGTCTAGTAGTCTTAGACAATACTGAATAATAAATGGATTACAAATTAAGGATACATGCTTGTATCACTAAAAAATGTTTTACGTTAAAAACGCATTGGTTGCACCATTTTGTGTCTACTGACAATTTTAGACCACATTATAAAAACTGTTACATTAATATTTTTTTTTAGTTTTAGTTCCTAGTTATTAAATTAATTTTTCTAAATATCAACTCCCCACCAAACAAATATCGCTGTGTTTACCTCTACGGGATTTTCATTCACGTAAATGTTTGGTTGAATAAATAAACAAAAAAACAATTTACAAAATCAACAACCACAATCCTACCCCTCCCCACACATATCACTCCCAATCCACCTCATTCCTCATCATTTCACAACTCCATGATCCACACAGCCTCCGCATCATCATCACACACACAGCATGCAAAATCTGCACGCTTTGCACTCGCACAACGCGACCGCCGCCGCCGCCGCTCTCGAAGAGGAAGAACCTCTCTCGCGCATACCTACGTTCACTGCTCGCGCGCGCGCGCGTATATCCCGTTAAACGCGCGATGCACCGCGATTACGAGCTGCTGCTGCTGCTGCTGCTGCAGTTGCCGCTGTTTTTCTCGCGTTTTATGCATCTACAACGTCGAGCTCTGGTCTTTTCATGCGCCACACGGTATATATGCTCGTGTATTATTATTATCGAGGCCGCTGGATCTTTACGAGGGCGCAAGTGCGTGTGGTGAGGATTTAATTTTACGTATTTATAGAAATGGGTGTGATTGATTTTCGGGGCTGCGAGTGCGTGGTATGGGTTTAATGATATGTGGATGTAGATGTAGTGAGATGGTTTGAATGTTGTTGATGGTTGCGCGTTAATGAGATTAGAAGGGTAATTTGATTATGATTGATTGAGAGTTGCGCGTATATAAGAGATACCAAATGATGATAGTACTATTTTCGTGAAATGTAATTATATAGGAAGAAATGTAATAAAAAAGTAAGGGCTGCTTTAGATATAGTGATTTTGATATTAATTATAACTTGATAGATTTTTTAAATTATATTATCTTAATATAAAAAAAGAAATGGACTTGAGATTTTCACCTCTATAATGATTGCGATTGATCGATTTGAAATAAACATGTAACATTTGATAGAGTTTACAAAATCTGTTTAATTTTATCAGTTAAAATTGCATTTCTTTACAGGAGTGAACAATTCTTTGAACATCTGTAATATGAATTCATTCCAGGACTGCAACAGTATAGCTACAATAAATCTAATACGAAGACGAGTATAATTCATCCCATAATAAAAGTATACAATTTAGAGCACCACGAAATATCAATCTCAATGCTCACTCGATAGGTAATTGTATATTAATATTCCAAACGCAACGTCGGAATCTCAATAAAAACGCAACTCCTTTGTTTTTCTCTCTTTCTCTCACTACTATGTACTTCAACGTTCACCTTGCAATCGATAAATAACAACTATAAGCGAAATCCTAGCCGCGAGTACTTGAACTTATATATACATAGTATACAGGGAGACGCGCCGCAGAAAAGCGAGCGAGAAACCAGCAAGTAAGTTACGAGGTGACCCACTCACCGTTTGCCACTAATAATCAGGCATACTTGACTTGCGGGACAACAAAGTCGCAGCTTGGAAAAGTTGACAATCGTATATATACCGAATGCATTTTACTATATTTATATACAATATTGTAACGGCGCGTTGACTTTGAATTGTGTTTTTCACCTAGTTTCACGCGGATGAATTTGTAAGATCGAGTTAATGTCAAAAGAGCATAAGAACGCGCGCGTGAGAACTGGTAAAAGTCGAGTAGTATAGAAATGTTGTTAAAGTGAAAATAGAGAAATGAAGTTTGTGGAAGTGATTTGCCGTGTAAGACTCGCGAAACATTTTGATTTTCACGGCCGTCTATCGTGTTATCCGAGGTGAAGGTTTTTCTATTATAATCGCTTTCGAGAAACATCCTGTGTAACGCGTCAGTTTCGCTTGGTATCTTTTTGCAGCGAGTTATTTTTTAAAGTTGTTTAAATAATGATGAAGTCTATTGAAAATGTATACGTTCGTCTATTTCTTAGGATTCTTATTGTAAAAAGAATTTTCCATTATATTCATCATGCAAACATTAATTTCTCTTCAAACATTTTTTTAATGCTAATTTTATGCTGTACTGGTAGAAAAATGTAGGAAAAAATTCCCATGTTTTCTACTAATTTATTAATATTAATCAAAAATACCAATTTCCATAGAAATATATAGTAATTTTTACGACGTATCATTAAAAAAATTTCCATTTTTTCTTGATATTGCCAAATTACTAGAAAACATGTGAGTTTTTCCCTTTATTTTTCTATCAGTATGCATGATAAAAAAAAACTTACAGTAACTACCTCAAAACACAATTTCCTATATATATATTATATATACCATATACCTAAAATTAAAACTCCCAACCCGACAACAATACCAAAAACCACCGCGCACTTTCCATTCTTTAAAACCCCTTATGTATACTTTTTATATCCCCTCATCCATCATCCGCGAGCGACGCAGCAGTCACAACGAAAACACATACGTCTCGTCGTCGTCGTCGCACATATTATACACACACACACACACCCAAAAAAAACCTCACCACTCGAGACGCATGCTGCCCTCGAAAAAACCACAGACGCACCTAATTAGGCCTAAAACCCCGGCATTCATCCCGCATTAAACCGTGAAATATTACCCAATCACTCCCCCACTTCCATCTCTTCCTCTCCACGGCAAGGACGCAAGGGCCTCAACCTTAGCCTCGTGCGCTGCTATATACACACGATTCGCTCGAGCTCTCGCGCGCGTGTGCGGATTCGCTCAGGCAGAAACCGACCGTGTATATGTGTGTGTGTGTGTGCGAAGTGTGTATAGTTTGTACCACCGAGGCAAGCGCGCGCGAGCGAAAGAACAGAACGGAGCAGCGGCCTCTTATACCTAGACGTTCTATATATCGGCACGGCAGGATCACTGCCGTTGTTGTTGTTGTTGTTATATGTTGTTTTCAAGGGAAAATGTGTTGCATTTGTACAGTGGTTTAAATGTGTTTATAGGTATATAATGACGAGGGAATGGAATTCGGTGGTGAAGCGTCGAGAGGCATTATACCGATTTCGCTCGGTGGAATTTGCTGCTATGCCTTGTTGTGGTTTTCTATACTGTTCTCGTAAAATGGATCAGTGAATTGCACTATTTTATCTAGTTCGAAGGTTTTAAAATTGTCGGGAACTATTGTACTTTTCGGTATGCTTGGAACTGATTTTCGATATATGGTGTATATAATTTCATTGGTTATGTTATAAGTTACGATTTTTATGAACTTTCGAGTTATAAACAACATTCGATAATATATGAGCGCGCGGGGATAAATTTTTCCTGATTCTATCGTGGACACTTATTAAATTATTATAGAATTAATGGCATACGATGAGCGTGCGCGCAAGATGTTTATCGACCGGACGTCGAGGAGTTGGAACTGAAAAAGACGAAAACTTTTTTCTTTTCTTTTTTTTTTGTACTTTTGTACGTTTCGTTTTATTTAGACATAAGCACGCAATGATTGATGGAACAAATTAAAATTTGCTCTTTTCTAATATAAAAGTATAATTTAATCTCCTATTCAAATATACGTTGGAATTCTCAGTATAGTAAATATACTAAGCTGTGTTGGCCGTTTTTTTATATGCGATAAGTTCTAATTATAAAGACTTTTCAAAAACTTTTATTCCACCACTGCTTCCAACATTAAAATTACAGCAAAGACGTAACATAACTATTATAGTCTTTCACTAACCTTTTAACCAACACGAAAAAAGTCATATATATATAAAATATACGGTAAAATCTTTATAGAATGCTGCGCGTAAAATCGTTAAACTAGACCAGAAAACCCATTCTTCATTCTCAAACTGTTTCTCAACTGAAAACAATTTTCATTTAACGAAAACATTACACACGTTACGCTCGTACAAATCACTTACTGTTAAATAAAAAACTCTCGCAAACCACCTCGAAACAAACAAATCCGATCCCATTATAGCACACCTATACGGACCTCATTACCTTACACACTCTTAACCAAAAAAAAAAGAAAAGAAAGAGGAAGAGAACAACCATATTACCCTTCCCTTCCTACCAAGGCAGATTATTAAACAAATTCCCACGCTCGCGCGTAAGTAATCCACGGGACGTTGAGCGCTCGGTCTCTCGGTGCCCTTGGAATGTGCGCGCGCGCGCGCCGGTGAATATAATATGTAAAAAAGAAGTCGGGGAGACGAAGACGTGGCCACGCCGTCGTTGATCGTTCGAGGTTTTCGCAGTTAGTTTACAGTGCAATTAGAACCATGTATAAAGCGAGATATATATACATATACATAACAACATTAGAACGTGGAGAAACCGCCGCTCGATAAATGCAAAGTATAAGTACGCGAGGTTCGCACGTTGATCCACCGCCGTGTTTTCGTGTATAGCTTTAGAAGTATAATGTGTAGTACAAGTGTGTGTATATACTATATGGTAGATGATTATAAAGGAAATTGAAACTCGCCGTGCGGAAATAATTGATTCTATTTATAGCGTGCGTATATGTAAGTGTGTATACATATATCCGAATAACAAACTTTTTTTAATAATTGTATGTAATTTGCTTTTGCTAATTAGCCTCGAAGTAAATCATCGGACTAGGATAGGTAGCATTTATCAATTAGATCGAAAACTACGTCAATTAGAATGATATTATTGAGCTTAGTAGAAATTTTAGGTATGGTTGTAATACGATTATTACCATCGATTTCTTTATCTTGTGCCCTTAAGTTTTCTAATGCCATAATTAAAAGTCAAGCCATTCCAACAATAAGTAAACAAAATAATATAGTCACTCACGTATGTAAACCCGTTTTTATAGGCACGAAAGAACTTTAAACCCTGTTATACAAAAGTACCTCTGAATTAATAAGGTCATTACTCGGAATTAAAAAGTTTGACTGAGCTTTGCTAAATACCGGAGTGTGTTTAAATAATAAACGCGATGATCGAGCGTTTCGACAGTTTTCATACACCTTGTAAAAAAAAGAGGTAGATCAGGGTAACGCGAAGTTCACGTGCACTCAACATATTCAACATCTTTTCTTAATTTAGCGATTCGTTAAAATCAAAATTCCAATCAAACTACAATACACATACCATAAATCCAAATATATATTCCCGCGCACACATAATGAACCTCAAAAATTTCCTCGTTCGCGAACTTATATACCACATCGCAATGTAACCACTGCCGATATACCATCATCATTCCGCTCAACGAACAATAACTCTCCTCGACCGCGAAGACAGACCATCACATAGAAGAAGAAGAAGAACCTCGCCGCACACGCGGAGCAAATACATATATATATATATCGGAGTGCACCCACCTTGAGTGATATCTCGAGCTCTTCCTCCCGCATTCTGAGCGCCTCCTGATTAGCATAATACCCGGCTGCGATTTCCGGCCTCTACGCGTCTCCCTCCTTCTCTTCTTATTATACCACAACCTTCTTCGTTCTCACCACACTCGTGTGTACTATACATCCACGTATACATATATACACCTATCTAATACATATATCTATATATATAAAATATAATACTCAACGCACTGTACCACACAGTGTGTATATAATACTCGTATATATACACACATATATGAACCCGGGTTGTTGTTTTTTTTAGTGGACAGTGCGCCACGCGCGGGCCCTGAGCCAACACTGACGATCGTCGTCGTCGTCGTCGTCGTCGACGCGCTGTGCGCGCGCGGTGTCGAACACCTGTGCCGTGCCGCCGTAGCCGCTCGCTCGCCTCTCTCTCTCTCCCCTCATATATAGCGAGTGGAAGCAGCACGCGATGAAGGTAAAGGCCCTGCGCGTACCGCGACTGTGTATGTATGTATATGTACGTGTAGGGTATAGATATATACGTAAGGGGGAAAGAGAAACATGTGTCTGTGTGTGTGTGTGTTATAGGGAGAAGCGACCGAGAAAGAAGAAGAGGAGGAGGATTGGAGACGGGCAACTGGCGCGATAATAGTAACTATGATGTGAGAGAACCGTGTGTGTGTGTGGTTTCGAGGACATCACGGGATATTGTGTGCGGAAGGGATTAGCGGAGGAGTTTTTTTTTTGGTTGTGGAAAATTAGAGTGCGAGGTGGACGAGTGATTTGATATATGTATTTTGTTGTTGGAGAGAATCGTAAGGGAGGATTTCGTTTGGTTTCTTTTTTATTTTATTTTTTGGTTTGTTTATTTGGTGCGGGAACGCGCGATTGTCAAATATAATTAATGGTAGTTTTTGTATGTTAATATTAAGTACTATTGTTTTCAACGATTTTAAATTACAATTGGTTCTGATTTTTTTTTTTTAATTACAAGTAGATTGTGGTGTGCTTTCGAAAATTTCTGTATATGGGTATATATTGAGCTACCGACATCGGTTTTTCTGTTTAATTAAACAATTTTTAGGAGTTTTCTAAACAAAAATACAACTAGTAACAAATATTTTGAAATAAATTTCGCTTAATATTTAATCAATATCGTTACAAAATTATTTTTTCTTTTATAAACGCATTTTATTACTGTAAACCAATCGAATAAAATTTATATATAAACGATGCAAATTTCAAAAATCGTTAAACAAACTGATTATCGCATACTTAATTTCAGATATTTTTGACGACATCAAAATAAATCGAAAACAACATATTACTCTGAAACCTCTTATAGCAACCAAATCCACGTTATATATATACTACACCTAACAACCAAATCCACTATTCCCAGCATACTTTCTTAACCACCCACACACGAACATATACACAACACTCTACTATTCACACGCTTGACGTTTCTCCATATACAGACTTACTTACCGTACGCGCAAGGTCTCTTCTTTCGTTCGCTCCTCCGTTCGCCACGAGTATCATCGTTGTCCGCGTGAGGTCGGTATCTCTCAGTGCGCTCCAATATATCTAGGGGAGTTCGACATCCGCAACTGAAATTCTGGACGTCTAAACGGGGAGTCCCTGAATTGCCTCCGTGAGGTTGCTTGTTATAGTGTTGATGACGAAGATTAACTCGTTTGGTGCTGGTGTAGTAAGTAATGAAGAGATCCAGTGTATGTGTTTGTTGAGTTCAACTCGTTTATTTTTTATGTATGTATATATATAAAGTTATTATATAAAATTATAAAACAAGTATATTAAGTATAAGTTATGAAATAAATAAATAATGTCGTTAATCTAATGATTATTATAAAAAATTAAATATGATACTACACCCTAATTAAGTCATGAAATAAATAATGTCGTTAATCTAATGATTATTATAAAATGCTAATCATTACTGATTTTAAATAATAACTTAGTTATTTTAATGATGAAACGCTTTTAATGTTATTTATATTGAAAGATTCGAAATAATTAAATACTTCAATAGAACATAGGAACAAAATTTCGCATGTATGAAGAGTATCATTATAAGTATATGAATATCATAATTTAAAAATGATTTCTTTTAACAATTGTGGTCGAGATGAAGCTAATGATTTGTATCCTTCTGTTTCTGTGACAATATTTAAATTAGCAATAATAAATTGTATAGCTCTGTTTTTTAATTTACAGCACTTATTCAGGTGAGCAAAGACAAAATTGTCACATACATTATCAAGTTTCAAATTGCAGCACAGTTGAACTTCACAAATTACTTTCAACTCCTGAAGTTGATATTTATTGGCTTCTACATATAAACCCTTTGCATACTTTTTTATATTAGTCACTTTTCCAGAATAAATATATAACAGTAATTCTTGAAGTATGGCAGGTTCTACATCAGTTATTTCAATTGGGCTTTTATTGCCTTTCTGTTTCAACAATTGATTTATTGTGTCTAAAAATGTTGGACATCGAATAGCCAATATTATTTTATGAATATTGAATTCTTTTCCATTACAGCTGAGGTATATATCACTGAATTTCCCATCATCAAGAAGTTTTTCATGATTTTCAGAAACACCAAGCTGATATTTGGGTAAACAAAAATTCATTGCTTCAGATTGACTAATATCATTAGAGTCTCTTGAACTTGCAACAATTTTACACATCAAAATTAGTTTATCATCTACCAATAATTCTTTAGCATTTTCCAGAAGAAAATCTTTCTTTAAAAATTTTGGTTCTCCTAATTTCTCACCATTCACAATAAATATTAAATTATCTGATTTGATATTATGAACTTCTTTTTTCTCATTATTAATAATACAAAATTCATACTGAGCCTGAATATCTTTTTCATCATTTATCCTTAAGAGTTTTAAATATAAGGAAATGTAATCTTTCATTTCATTATTTCTACCATTTGGATAGAAACTTAATTGCCATTCAAAGTGACTGTTGTTATTTGAAAATGGTTGTGAAACTATTGAGTCTTCTGCACTAATTGTATTTAAAAGACTACTAATATTGCTGATCTCCCATCTGTAATATAATTTATCAGTTAAAAAATGTGAAATACCCCAAGTTTTTCCATTTATAACTGTATTTACAATTGGGGTGATAAAATTTTGATTATTATAAAAATCATAACATGCACTACTAAAACAGTTGGGATTTAACTTAATAAAATCTGGCAACAGATGAGCATGTGAAATGGAAAAAGATTCAAATTCCGGATTATCAACGAAATTCTTATTATGTGCAACGAGGAACTCAATTATTTGATTCCGTAACTTTTGGGCATTATGAAAATCAGCCAAGATAAGTGTTTCAATAGCATTCTGAGCAGTTAGCCTGTTATAAAAAATAACTTCACACATTTCCTTTAAATCGTTGAGTTCATACTTATCTGCTGCAATCAAAAGTTCTTTTAAGATTTCTTTTGAAATTTCATTAATATCTTCAATGGTTCCTGTATAAATATGTTGAATTAATTTATGAACCGCTTCACTACCTATATCTGTAATAACAACTGAATTATTTGTTTTTTCAAGCATCTGATGTTCAAACATGGCAGAGAAAACTCGACTACGAGCTGCTAATATAGCTTTATGAACAAGAAATTTTTTTTCTTTACATATAAAAACCGCATCAGAAAATATTCCATCTAACAATGTTTTAAGGTCTTCAGAAAGTTTTAATCTACTTCTTGACATATGAATCATAACATGTTTATCTTCATCAGTACTTTCATAATAACCTGTAGTATTAATTTCACATAGTAAAGTTAATCTATTATTAACTAATAGACCATTAGCTTTGTCCAATAAATAGTCTCTATTTATAAAATCTATTTTCTCCCACTGGGAGTGGTTAATTGAAAAGTTGAATTCGCCATCTGTTTTAACTGTATAAGCTTTCTCTCCTTTTTCATTTAAAATTGAAATTTCGCATTCACCTAATACGGTGTCAAATTCATCATTTTCATAGAAATAAACACCTAAACTTATATTTTCTTTATTAACTTCATTTAAACTAAATGGGTATACGTTTAAGTCCCATTTCAATTCATTATTACATCCAATAGCAAATACTGGTGACGTGAAAGAAGCTGGATGTAAGGTATCAATTGAAAAGCTAAAATTATAGATTGTCCATATAAAGGATCCAGAAATCTTTGTCACTCGAATTACACTTGATTCTTCGTTAGGAGGAATTTTTACTTTAGGAGTCTTCTTATTGTTTTCTCCTCTTCCTGCCATACTATAAAATGTAATCATTATAACATTTCAAACAAGTGTGCAATCAAATTTTCATTTATGCATAAAAATCTCTTACCTGTATTACTATTAAAGACAACTTATGATTTCTAAAATCCTTTTTCAATTATAATTCTATAAAATAAATATAATTCCTTTCTCCTAAGTCTTTGAAAAACTTTTTCATGTTGTCAATTAGATTTTCTGTAAAAAAAAATGAAATAATCAATTCTCTCAACTCTTTTAAATATCTTATGTCTGTTGCATGAAACTTTAAAATAACTTTTTTCCGTTATTCTATTCTCTACCGTTTGTGGATCACGTTTTGCATTTAAGGTTATGTGTACATGTTAAAATTAACCGGTTATTGTAAAAATATAATAATGCGTATTTACATGAGGGAAATGTTCATAAATATTATTCAAAAAATAATTCTTGATGTGCTAAATACACCTTTTCATTATAATAAACTATAGGTTAAACAAATAGCAATACCGATCTCATGATTTTTTGTTATGAAATAACCGTAAAATTGTTAACGTTGATGCACATAAGAAAGCACTTTATTTACCCATTCCGTTCCAGTCATCTTTTTGGTTATTTGTAAGTAATTCTTGGAAAAAGCACAAAGGCGGTCAAGAAAAAAGCAACATTACAAATATATAAACATGTGTCTACGCAATTAACATCATATTACTAATTGCAAACCATATTGTCATGTTGACGATCTGAACTTGATGTTGACTGATGACAGACTGATCACTGAAATTGAGTGAAATCCAGTCATCCATAGTGAGAGACTTCACGACATTTTCCGACACCCGGGCGCGCGCGTGTGTGTATGTGTTTATGTATTATATATAATAAATGCACCTGTTATTAAATTTTCTTGGCTATATATATATATTAATGACTAATTCAAATGACAAAATTTATTTTTCATTCATGATAAAGAATTAAATTTAGGCACGTTTTATGGTTAAGTTTTCATATAATTAATTATTGTTCTTATATTTCAAATTATATCAAGTGAAAACGTCAATAAATGTATAAAGTTGCAATAAAATATATCAATACACTAGATATTAGTTCTAATTAAAAGCATTGTTGGAATCAAGTTAAAATTATTCATTTAATTTTTCTTACACGCGGAGAATAGTTTTTGAAAGCATTTTTGTGATCTAACGAGTAACGAACAAAGGATTCTACGTAAATATAGTGCCATTTACTGTTACACCTGCGCTTTCAGTTCTCGGATGCTTCTCCATCCTTTAATTATACGGGCTACTTAGAATTAATATGTCTGAAGGGTATCTAATAAATAATACTAAATCATGTAAATACTCCATCAAATACAGATATGAAACAAAAAAAGTTTAAAAATGAAGGTTATTTTGTTTTTATTATTTACTTACTGAAATCAGTATAATATTTTCAATATGAATTCTAAATTAAAATTGGAAAAATAATTTCGTACTTTTAACAAACCAATATTTAATTTTAATTTAACAAAATAAATTAAATTTATAGTACCAGAAATTAAATTTTATTGAAAATTATAAAAGAAAAATAAAAACGATTAAATAATAGAGAAAAATTATATAGGGCAACAAAAATGTACAATAAATTCTTACTTTTTTCGGGTTTCGACTAGTTTTGAGAAGTGCAAATAACAACAAATCAATGTAATAAAACAGTAATCTATTTTACGATTGAAATTAAAATTACAGTTCGTATGATGATAATTATCAGCAAATTGACGTTTCATCTTGCTCCGATTAAACCAACCGCACTCGCAACAGGATGGTCCCTGAAACCCCACAAACGTCTCTCCTTGTCGATACTTCGCGAGCCCATACGTGCGTGCGCGGCTCGGCATTTTTATTTTTGTCTCTTCTCACAACCCCCCACATGAAACAAGGTGAAAAGTACGAAACGATAATCTATCTTTTACGTTTAGCAGAGAATATCGGTTAGTGTCCATTTTCTTTTAACGATTATTATTTTTGTTTTCTTTGTGGTTTTTATACCCTCGTTCTTTGACATAATCTCATTCAGTTACGCACAATATCAGAAGACGTAATTTTGGCTTCGATAAAATATAACATTCGAAAAAAATAAATTAGAAATTACGTTGTATATAATATATGATTCCATGCTCCGATTTCCGGCCTCGTACTGAACGCAGTATCAAATGCTTAGTTTAATTGTAAATTACAAAGTTATAACGGTTACGAATATAAAGTATATATGTATATAAAAATGCGAGCTGTTTTTTTTTGTTTAGCGAAAATTTCACGGCTCACGTCACCTCGTACGGTGTTCAGTATTAAATGAAAAATAAGCAAGCCTTAAAATGGAAAATACATTATTGTTCTGCGGAATTCAAAGATAAAAATTAAAAGTATAAGAAATAAACATTATACATCGATATCGTGTCGCATAATGGAAGCTTAACAGGTAAATACTCTTCCTTGTTACAGTCACACAGCAAGCAACCACATCAGCTTTCATTCACACGCCACGAGTTATTGAAGATTAAAATGAAAGCCACTGAGAGAACTTTCCGATTAACATCGTTAATGACTATTTTTTTCTCTTACAATCACTTATCATTTAAATATTCGAGATTTATATATAAATACAGTAATGTAGTCTCGTTTTTAAGGGTCAACGATCAAAGCCTACGTTGATTTTTCTTTCTTTAAAGTACCCGAAGAAAAAACTCCCAAAAGTTTCGGTGTATTTATTAGCATTACAGTCTTCGTCGTTTGTTGTTTTGGACGGACCGTTCGTTATAATTTTTTGTTTTTTTTTTCAAGCAGAAATCTTGCATACACCATTTGAAACAGAATCGCTATTACACGTATCTATACTCCATGATCACCAAATGAAGACGATTAGACATCGTTTAAAAAAAGTTACTTTATTAGCATATATATGTATATATATATCTATAATCGATGACAATCTTACATGAACGCGTTTTCGAAAATTTACAAAGCAGTCGATAGAAAAAAAAGTAAAATCAAAAAATGATGAAGAAAACGCTTCGCGACTATTCAGTTCGCCTCGCGCTAAGCGTCACATACGTTTCTTCGTCTATAAAATATAAATTCATGTAGTAGGCCGTACCCTTAAAAGAAGACAGTTTTAGAGAGAAAGCACGTACTGGCCCAGCAAACAGGTAGTAACCGGCTTTCGAGTCTGTATGCGCGCACGACTCCACACGAAAACATATCATCATTTTTATTATTATAATTACACATAATTCGATTACGAGTGCGCTTGCTGGGTCGATTACAGGATTAATATTGCCAAAGTCGAAATTTGGCAAATCGCGTTTCTGCCGCCTCGCCCCGACGCTCTCGAGTTTCAAACAAATGTACAGTGTGTCTCTTATATACGACGAGTTTCGAGATAGGGGCAGCTGCGAGCACCGAGAGCGAAACCGCTGCTGCGAAAAATCGATTACTAGCGCGTTTTCATAAATACCGATTAACCGGTTTCTCGCTCGACTCTCCGGTTTCTCTTTTTTCTCATTTTTTTTTCTCTTTAAATACAACGAGCTACACGTTGAAAATCCTCAGAATGACATTAAAATCATTGAAAAAGTTTTTTCGTTATTTTGCTTGTAGGAATGAAATGCTTTGCACTCTTAGTTTTCGTTTTCGTATAAAAAATAAATAAGTTTGAATCAATAGTCGTAATGTCGTTAATTGCTTTAAAAATACACGTGTGTGGATCAAACGAATTTACAGTGAAGTACAAAAACTCACAACCCCCTCATTTACCATTTTCCTGCGTCAGTTTTGCTCCGGGTTCCCTTCCTTCGCGCGTGTAACGCGTTTATTACTGCCCTTCGATGAAACCGAGGCAGTTATCGAAGCTATCCTTACAAACTGCACTTATTTATTGCATACTAAGACGATTAGACACCTAGGTCGCTGTTTTTTTTCCATTTTTCAATACATTTTTAAAAATTATTACCAAGTACCAACGTTTGCAAAGTATCTCGCGTTCGAGGTACTTGACCCGATACTTTTTCATCATTGTTTTCATTTTCTCTCATCGCAATCTTGTATATGGCAGCCAGAATGTGATAATAAACAAAACGAGAAAAATATAATAATAATATAATATAATAATAAAAGCTAAGTCGATAAAAATTAAAAAAAAAAGGTATTAAAATAAAATAGACAGTACCGCGTCTACACTTCACAATGATCACTAGGGTCCACTCGCTACAGAGCCCAATGGTACTTCTCTCCTTCTACACCTCCGCATTCATTTTCATTTTAAAAAAATATCACAAACTTCGCAATATCGGATTCAAACACAAAGTCGACGCCCACACACATAATTCCCCGTCAGATTCTTCTCCTCGTTCACGCGTGCGCACGCGCGCGAAGTGTATAACGCACAACCTAATACGTATCCGCGCACATTGTCTCTCGGAGCGAGTCTTCAATCACCACCGACGTGTTCTCTCGCACTTTCTTCTCATTCGGCTCTCGTTAACGTGAAAATCGTTAACGAGAGTAAGAGAGTGACAGCCTCTCTTCCCCTCTCCTTCGTTTTCGAATCTTAGTTTTTCAGCAAAGTTACATGATGCGCTGATCAATGTTGCGAAACTTCGCAGAGGCTATTACTCAGTAAGCCGAAGCCTCTTTATACTCCGAGCCCTCCATGGTGAAGAAATCCTCGAGCTTCCATTGCAGAGTCTCGAAGGTCGGCCTCTTCATTGGATCCTTGTTCCAGCACTCGAGCATTATGTCGTAGAGGGGTGGTGGACAACCAGGCGGGCATGGCATGCGGTAGCCGTGCTCAACTTGGTGCAGTACTTCGGCGTTTGTCATACCTAAAATCATATTTACATTGACTTTCTGAAGCATCTACTATGTATCTTAGAAATAGTTTACTAAACTTTTTTGCAGCTACATTATTTTTCTACCATATTAAATATTTTCATTTAAAGTTACATTAGCTTTATGATTCTAAAGAAATACTATATACAAAAACATCCATTTTTTTACAGTTTTTACAAATTTGTATCTTACAAAATGATCCATTATTCAATTTAACATCTGTCAACTATATACGTAATAGCGAAGAAATTAAAAATATAAGTAAGGCAATAACATTATTTACATCAAATTTATGTAAATTCCACGAGCTTTTTCTTTCCCACTTGGAACGCTATACTTACCGGGATACGGTATTCGTCCATAAGTGACGAGCTCCGTGAGCAGGATACCGAACGACCAGACATCCGACTTAATACTGAACTTGCTGTAATTGGCGGCCTCGGGTGCCGTCCACTTTATGGGGAATCGAGCGCCTATACGCGCTTCGTACTCGTCCTCCTTGATAAGCCTAGCAAGACCAAAGTCAGCTATCTTCACGACGTTGCCATCAGCTACGAGAACGTTACGCGCTGCCAGATCTCGATGGATGTAATTCTGCGACTCGAGATAAGCCATACCTGCGGCTATCTGTGCCGACATGTCGATCAGCTGCTGTAACTTCAGTCCTCGGCCCTTTCCTGAAACATGCATTTACGATGGGTATAAGTCGAGTGGGTTGGTTGTCAAAAGATAAAGTTATTTGGCGTTTATTATTAAATGTAGAGCATAATATGGTTGTATGTATAAAGTAAAATGATTTTGATAGGTAATTTCATTGTAATTGAAATACATGACAGCATTCATGATTAATGTACAATCCATTACAAAGTATACTACGTTGAATTTCTATGAATAATATTGTTATTTCACAAACATTTGCACAAGAGAAGGATATAATTTCAGCGAACTGTAATACCGTTTCAATTTCCGTTATTAAAATATTTCATTTATTCGGCGAATGATAATTGTGAGTAATAATTAAAATATCCTTTTATGGAATTCAAACGTTGGATCGTTAAACACGTAGAAATGCACATAAAGCTATATGATATTAGTCGAATATGATACAATAATTTACCTGAAACATAATATTTTATATTATATACGTTTATCATTAGGAATACGTACAATTATATTAAATTCTAATTAAATTTGCTTTTAAACATCTTCCCTAAGATTATATATACAAAAAATAAAATAACATTAACAAAAAAAAGCCTCACCTTGCAAGAACTCGAGCAAACTGCCATTCCTCATCAGTTCGGTAATAATATAAATCGGTTCCTCCATCGTGCACACAGCATACAACTGAATCAATTTCGCGTGTCGTAGCTTTTTCATTATCTGTGCCTCAGCAAGGAAATCTTTCGGGTCCATTGTACCAGGTTTCAATGTCTTAATCGCCACCGGTGTAGTATTGTTCCACAATCCTTCCCAGACTTCACCGAATTGTCCTTGGCCGAGCTTGCGAACGAATTTCAAGGATGAACGGTCGATCTCCCATTGGTCTCGTGTCCTATGTGACAAGCCTTCCGTCACGGGTTTCTCCACCTACGCACACACAGCAGAATGGCGCGCGCAACGCCCGAGCGCACGCCCCTCGAGTTAGTTTTCGTTTTATTTGGGAAATTTTGTTTAATTTATTTTATTTTTTTTTTTTTTTTGTTGGTCGAGGGTGAGTGAGAATTGGCATGTATACATGAGCGAATGTGTGGGGAAGTATATATATATATATAAGGTGGAGAGATATTTTTAGGTATAGAGTGTGACGTGGAGATATAAGCACGACACGATGTTCTTATATATGGGGGTGATTGACGATCTTTTAGGATGGTGTGTACTTTGAGGGTACAAAGTTTGAAAAAAAAGTATATTTTTTGAATTTTAACTATAGTAGAATGTAAAAATGTAGAAGCCACAGAAACGATAAATATATTATAGAATATTATATTTTAATCATTAGTTGTCTTTCAACGGATATTTTTCATATTAAAAGTTCGTAAATTCAAATATAAAAGTATATCAATCATAATAATGGTGTAAATGAAAAAAAAAAAGATAGATATAAAATCGAATTTCCATGTATATTGTTTTATGGAGTGGATTACATTGTACCCTTAAAGTATCTAGACATCACAAAGGGTTTAAGTTTAAACTAAAGTTTCGCGAGGATTTCCGCAAGCTTAGCTCGTTCATAAAGGCAACGCAGTGTCTCGGCACAGCCTCGCTTCTTATAATGCTGAAGCCCTTTGCTGGTTCTAACCACCTGACCTCTTATTGTAAATTTTGTATGGATTCTGTTTGATGCAATCAGTGAGACACTGCGGTAGCGCTTATTACACAGCTTTTCTTTGCGTTTATGAAGAAAAAAAATTAAAAGAAATTCCAATGAATGATATTTGAATACATTGGATGATCTATTAAATATGAAAAAAAAAATGTTATTGTTAACATTTCTAAAGAGGAACGATGTAAGTAGTTTTGAAAAGTAACCAAGTTCATAGATAATATTTTCATTTATTTTATTTTGATTTTTTTTGTTTGTTTTACTAGATTTTTACATCACATTATCAACAGAATTCCTTTTAACAACACAATAATTCTCAATCGCTTTCGCTCATGTGTATAAATACTAAAGTAAATGAGAATTGATCTCAGTATAGAGCTATTGTAACTTACTGTTATGTTAGCACCATTATTTACAAGAAATTGTACATGCTTCTTACATTTCACAGTCATTTGGACGTATGTATATATTATACAAATTGTGCAATTCATGCGGTATTAAAAAAATTTTAAGATTGTTTTTACTCATTTAGAGTATAACTATGTATAAGTCAGTCATCAGTAGATGCAAGAAGTAAAATTTTATACATTCCTATGCATCAAGTCTTACAGTTTCAAATCTTTGGCATTTGTAGTAAAAAAGTTTTTCAGAAAATATGTATAGTTGTAGAAAAAAACAAAGATATCAAATCCTTAATCCGACGTGAAAAGGCTTTTTTGGTACAATAGCTTTGTATAAACAGAGTGACAAGTTTACACTGGAAATTATGGTTTCAAGCCTTAATTTGGCTGATCAAGTCACTGATTTGGTTATTACACTTACTGTGCACTTGGTTATTAAAGTGATTGATGATTGAAAAATGAATTTCAAGCATTATTTTCAATTTTGTTTAGAATCAATACTCCAGAAAATGTAGGTATAAAAAAAGAATTTGTGTTTGATATTCATTTTTCAAGGCAAAGCAACTCTAATAATGCTGACATGGAAAAACAGTTTAAAATAAAACAATTCCATGACATGACAATGAATGAAAAAAAAAACTACTAATATCGTTGAAACATAATTCCATATAAAACAGGCTTATGCTAAATGCAAGCAAAGGATGATATGGTGGTGCGTGTTCGCAATGATAGTAAACATCATATTATAATGGGACAATCAATTTACCAAGAAAATCCAGCGGGAGTAGGGTAAGCAAAAACAGAGAAACAAACAAGTCTGTTAAGACAAGTAGTCTTAAAAATATCGACTTATATTGTATTTCTTTACTAAATAATTTTGATTTTATAAATTTTGACATTAATAAATTTTTTTTTCTATAATGAATATTCAAAAGCCAATTCACTATGTAAAAGTTTCTCCGATTTGAATCATAAAAAGTATTTCTTTTAATTTTCTGCATCTGTTGGAAATTAAGAATATAAGATTTTAAAAATATACTAATTTATTTACTAATGTTGTCGAGCAAAGTCCAATTGGAGCTTAGACAGTGCTTTAATTTAACTAATGAAAAGAATTAATAGAAAAATTACTATTCTTTATCTCCATTGGGTTATCAAAGTTACAAACGCAATTAAATTCAAGGTAACTAACTGCTCTAAAAAAAAAAGCTCAAAAATAATTGACTTCATTGGCATGTATCACAAATATAAATTGTATCATGCGCTTGTATTGAATCATCATAAATTGATATTAAATCTTGTATATTACTGTGATGATTCAAGGGATTTCTCAAGGATTATTATTACAGAGGATTTGAAGATGATTAAAAAGTATTAATTCTTAAATACTCATCAAATATGTACAATAAAAGTATTATAAAGGTTTTATGTACATAAGTTAGTATTGTGATAAACAAATGGAAGTCTCAAGGAAACTTGGGTCAAATACGCTTATCAACAGCAAAGTTAAAAGCACATACCTATCATTCAAGTGAAACGAAGAGGTTTATAAAAAAACGTCAATCAACTTATCTAAACTTTGCTATTGACAAACAGAAACATCGATCAACTCTTTAATCTCAACCACATCATGAACACAAGGCGCTCAAAGATATACGAAAGAAGAAGAAGAAGAATAAAAGGATCCCACAAAATCCGCAGAGAAAGAGACATCTGAAATCCCTTGATCCACTCCACGTATATATATATGTAATAAAACGAAGCAGCAGACCGCACTTCACTTCACGACAGTGTGACATAATAGTAACTGTATATAATAATAATACTTTGGTCGCATGCAGAGCAAGCTGTCTAAACTCCATTCAGACAACGTTAGACCACAAAGGTATAATAGTAATAATAATAAGAATAATAATAATTTCAACTCGTCGTCATTGGCAGATGGAGCCAGGCAACTTGTCGCTGGTCGGCTTACCTGTACGCATGGCTTGCAGAGGTTCACACAAAGACCATCCGCGTCCTTGCTATAATGTTCAACGAGATCCTGGAGGTTGCGGAACGTCGTTCGCCTTGCAATGAAGAAACCACCTTCGTCCAGCTGCCGAATCCTGTAATGTTTCACCGTGTCGCCGTCGCGTACTACAAAAAAGAGATATTATAAAAATTAATATTCTCTCTTGCGTTAACGCGCAGAAACTATAAAGTGTATACGGGCGTGTGTGTCTGTGATATCATTGTATAGGTCAATGACACTATGATACTATGGAAAAATTTTCGGTGATGCATCGTGTCGACGATTATATACTACCGCGACTGTGAGTAATTTATCTCGAAGCTTATATATATATATACTAAACGTCCATGTTTTTTCCTGTACAATTTAGGTGAATCACGAAATAATATTACTTTTAATAACCGCGAGCTTTACATTACACATCCAGCTCTACCAATAATATACAACGTTCCACATAAAACCGTCGTTAAAGTAAAAAAAAGAAAAATTCCTCCACCTCATTATCAATATATCCCCCCACCGGTTTCTCTCAACCTCATTACGTAACACCCTTTTCTCATAAACCTCGCGCGCGCGCAACAATCGTCTCTCTCTCTTTCTCTCTTTTATACACATTCCCGCGCGCGCGGCAAGGAACTCGCACCCATTGTACATAGTATGGGCTTTTCGCGTAAGCACGCACGCTGCGGGAGCTTTAATTGCGCGCGAGACTTGCGCGTGAAAAGGGGCCGGAAATGACAATATATCTCTGCGCTGTCTCTTCTGTTTCGCGCGGGCCTGTATAAATAAGCTTTATCGTAATATATATAGGATGTGACAAAGCGACGTCTACGTCAAACTATATCTTTTTTTTCTTTTTGCATAACGCGACGACCTGTACGCTGATATCGGAAATGCGACGGTTAGTGATTTGTGGTGAGTGTATATAATAGGTATAATAAGTACCGTTGCAACGCGGTGCATCTGATATAGGTAAAGTGTAACAAAATGAGCGGTGAACGATTAGCATTGTTCGCGTGTGTGTTGCGGTAACGGTATAATATACATAAGGTAGGTTTGAGATACATTATGGCTGAGGAGGTTACAGGGTTAATCGCTATACAGTGTATGTGTGTATGTATATATATAAATATACCTGATAGGGAGTAATCGTTGTGTCTGCTTTCGGAATCGCGGATGAGGAAAGCGCCGTGATCGTTTTCCGGTAACAACAGCTTCTTCTCTGCTTCAATTCGCTTTATCTTTCGGAAGTACCATCTGGAAGTGGGAAAGAAAGAATTATTAAGTGATGATGCAATGTATAAATAATAATAATAATAATAAAAAAGAAGTATAAATATATAGTTGTTTTTTCTTTTTATGTATATGTATATATATAAAGTAGGTGAAGCGCGCGAACCGCGCGTTGAGTGTGTGAATTTGAATACCATTCAAGTGCATTTTTACGAGGACTCATTTGAATTCAATGACTAAGAGCGTGTTATTTTCGTGCGACGACCGACGTCGTCTTTGCAATTTTTATTCCGCGGAATAAGTATATACCAACGCGCGCGGAGTTGTTGAACATTCTATAGATAGATGAAAACATGATGCACGCGGCTTCGTAATTAAAAAAAATGTAGAAAAATATATATTATATGAGATTCTTTTTCTCGTCGGTCGTTCCTATGATGATGAAAGTCGAATGATATCTGATGTTTTTCTGGTTCTCGTGTTGTTTTGAAATGATATAAGGTGTATGTATAGTAGGAAAATAGATATATATAAAATATGCGCTACATTTATTTTTCACACTGACAGAAAAAACAAAATAAGAATTATTATAATGTATCCTGGTAATCCGACCATATGTATCTGTAAAGTAAAATTTTCCCCATAGCAATTTTTACCAGTTTACTGACGAAAAAATACTATATAGAATCTAGGATAAATTTGTTATGTAACATGGAACAAATTTACAATGAGAAAAATTTGTATATAAAATTTACTATTTTTGTAGTAGCGCTAAAACACACTCGACATGTGAGATATTTACTGCTTTAAATAGTAATTTTACTTTTTAAATATTGATTTTTCTTAGTATTGTAGCAAATTTTACCATTTGGAACAGTACTTTTTATTATTTTTGCAACAGTCAGATAAATTTCTCTCCGTGTATGATCGGATTGCCAGACAACATAGTAATATTTCTTATTTTTTTCTGTCATGAGTATACAGATAATAATGCGGTTCTTCGATTAACTCATCTCCTTAACAAAACTTTCCAGTAACGCTAAATTACGAGTACCATCTACATCTCGAATTTTCTAAAAAAATTCAATCCTATATTTCAGTACAATCCACCTCCTACTTTTACACCACCCAACCTGTCAACGAAAAAAAAAAACTACCTATATATCCAACGACCTCCGAAGGCCCCTACACATATAGATACTTTCAATCAATCTCACACCGCACACTCGCATTTCATCGCACGTGCGATGAAAATGCAGGTAAAAAACACACAGCTCGCGCTTGGCCAACACACTATATACTAGAAGCATCGACGGTCCGCTCTCTCGCGCACCGGTGAAAGCAAGGTCGCCGTATACACACTATCTATATATAACTATATATATGTACATAGAGGAAAGAAAAATTTTCAGAGAAAATCGCGCGATTCCGCTCGTCATATCTATCTATACCTTTTTCCTAACGCTTGTATGTGCGCGTCGCTATATAGAGAACGAGCAAAGTTCTTGGGTATATAACGGGACACTCATGGAAGCGAACGCATGATCGTCGTCGTTCAATTTCATAACGCAACGGGTATGTAACTGTACAGAACTGCGTAGCGCGCATTTCGAATGAGAAAGAGACAGAGAAGTGCGTGCGTGTGTATATATGAGCGAGCCATTTCTGTTTTGACGATATACGATGGTATGTATGGCTTTGCGATGGTTACAGAGGTGAGCTGATGGATCGCGATTGGCACGAGTTGAGAGGAGGTGTCAGAGGGATTGACGTTGTTGGTTTGAATAAGGTTGAGGTTGATTAAATTTAATGAAGTGTCTCGATCTTATTTTAGTTCGGTACTGGAAAATTATCGTCTGATTATTTCGTAAGAAAGTTGTTGTTTAAATATTGTTGCGGAGGGTTTGTTGCAAAAGTCAAATCAATATTTTTTAATGAAACTGAAATACGCGATAAATAAGGAATTTATAAACAGTTATAAAAATCGAGTTTTTAAGTTACATTACTATAGAGACAATAATTTTTATACTTCCAACTTATTTCAATTCTAGTAAACGAATGAATACCTATACTAGAAAGCATCAGAAATAGAATCCATGTAAAATGTATGAGTCGATGATATGTTGACCAATTTATTTAGATATTAATCACGAAAAATTATAAGCAAACGATGTGACGTTCTTTACATTGAAATATTTATATTTTTCTGTTGTCTAGCTGTAATATGCTTTTACTAAGATTATCAAAATGAAAGAAACAATTATTGAGTTAAAATTACACGTAATTTCAATCGATTTAATTAAACAACGTTCGATTCTAAAAATGGCACGTAAAAAGAACTATTAAAAAAAACTCGATGAATTACTTGGAACTATTTTAATTTGTGATAATAAAGACTCAGTTTATTTCTAGAAATTTAATTTGATTGATTTCTCAAACAACGCACTTGTTCATTTAACGAAAAAATATTATTATCTATATTTTCAGAGAAGTTGAGAATACTCGTTAAATAAATACTGGTAAAGATTGATAAATTATTTTTAAAACAACGAAAGAAAATACGAAGAAAACTGTTTATTGTTTAAAGTAAATCTAAAATAAAAATAATGTAAACACAACTTGAAACTTACAGCAGAATAACACACAGAAGTTAATAGTGATAATCTCGAGTGATAAAGTAGATATTACGACTATAATGACGTGAAGTGCGGTAAGTAGATTATAATAGAATGTCATAAGTATAAATATATAATGTTAAATGATTCGCTTGAACTATCACTCTTCTCAAATTGATTAAACGTGAATCAAATCATCCATCAAATCTGAACTCTACATAAGAAAAAAAAACCGATCACGCCTATAATCAATTACTTTTTTTATACAAAACTCCTATAAAATCGCACTTTTCAATCCACTTTATTACGTAACCCTAACAGAACTTGACTCTCCCAACATAAACTTTAGCCTTTATCTAAAATCCACCACAACCAAAGTATATAACTTGGCAGCGATGCACAAAATCTCTCTCTCTCTCTTCCTACATTCCTTTCACTCCGCTGAACCGAATCACCGTACCGAAAAAAAAAAATAAAGAACTAAAACATCTCTCTATACTCACGGCTCAGCCTCGATGGACTTCAACTTGGCTACGTAGTTGCTCGGAATGTATCCTTCTTGCCTAGTCCTCTTGCTCCTAGCAAGCCACCAATCACCTTGCGTGTCATTCAGTATCTCAAGATGTTCACCTTTCCTAAAGCTTAAATCTTCATCCGTCCTCGCGTCGTAATCGTAGAGAGCGACGAATATTTTAGCTGTAGGTACATCGGTGTCTGGTATCTGTGGCATTGGTCTGATTGGATCAGGTGGTGGCGTTGGTACTGGACTAACTTGAGACGTAACCGCTTCGATGCTGGGGTTACAGATTCGATCTGGCTTCTCCTTCTCTACGTCTGTCTGGCAGCTAAAGCAGTTTCCCATCTTGACGATCGAAGCCCCACGGGGGTTTGTATCACACTAACTCAGGTCACACACTGACTACTACCAACAAAGCCTTCGGCTGTATGTACACACAAGGCGTGTACGTATTTAGGTGTGTATGTATGTGTGGAGATATAGCTTGCGCTCTGGATTAGGAAGCGAGAAGCTCTCAGGAGACCTTTTGGCACATCATGGGCGAACTGCAGGTGGTCCACCACATCGGTTACAGCAGTCCACAATACGTTGAAGTGACTTGGTTGATGATGAGATCCAGGTTGAAGAAGCGGGGGAGAGCTTCAAAACGCTGCGATTGTTACATTAATGAGGATACCTGTGGAACAGATGAATAAGACGGTTGTTAGTTGTAGTAAGGGAGAACGAGGTGAGAGAAAATTCTCGTGCAGTTGGGTATGTGTTGAGTTGGTGTATAGAGGGAGGAGTATTAATAGAATTGGGCGCGAATATACATACGCGAGACGATCTTTATCGCTCGTTAGATTCCCGCTAAAGACATGTTGAGCTATAGTCGTGATGAGATTTGTGGGACGAGAATCAAAATTTGCTTTTGTGTGCATGTATCTACACTCTTAAAAATTTTATCTGAAATTAACACGAAAAAATTGTGTAAAATATGAATTGTCAAAATTTACAAAAATATTTGTGTAATTGAACCACACAGAATATGTGGAAAAATTTTACCGTTTACTTTTATCACCGTTCTACACAAGTTTGTATAGGTTAAAAATATTACAACGAAATTAGAGTAGATTAAAATTTAAAAAAAGAATTTGTGTAAATCGAGATATTATACAAAGCAACATGTAACAAGTAAATCGAGATATTATATTGTGTAAATAAAAATTTTAAACTGTGTAAATTTTTCGCAAAATTTCAACTACACAGTATTCATATTATACACAAAATTTTTACCGTGTAGGTATCAGATTGTATAATTTTGGTTTAAAAAGTATATGTATTCATTATATAAGGAAACAATGAAATGTTTTCAATCAAATTTTAAATATCAAATACTTTTGATCTGTCTGACATTTTAATTAAAACCATTGTAAGCAAATAATTTCTGTAAAAAAAAAATGGTTTCGTTGCATTTCAGTTTTAATTAAATGATAATAATAATAATAATAAGTTATCAACACATATTCGTATACGAAATTTCATTCAAAACAATTTCCCAAGCACACCAACCATTTATCACCTCCAAAACGTTCAAAAACCTATTTTGTTCGTTTGTTTTTTTCAAAAAAGAACTCAAAAACCACTTGGAAAACTGTTCCTCGCATATACGCTTATACACACACACACACACGCTCTTACGTAAACCGAAACGCGAGCTCACAACAAGCGATTTTTTTATCGACCATTACATAAAACCCCTCTTTTGCGCTTCTACAACAACGAGTCTTTCTCTCTTTCAACAAAAGCCCAAAAAGAGAATCGATTTTTATATATATATATATACTCTCGAAAACGAATGCTACCGGCGTCTTATAAGTACAGCAGCAGCAGCACCACGCAGAAACCGAAAGCGCGAGCATCAGACGAAAACGAAAACCTTTTCCCACGATCCTGAACTCTATATATATGCACTCTCGTGTGCGCGCGCGCGCGGAGGAGAGGAAAATTAAAGCCCCGTGAGTGTATATATATATATATATAGAAAGGGAAGACTCGTCGTCGTCGGTGGTGCGGCGGTAGCGGACAAAGGGCGCGTGAAAAGAGGAATGTTGCTTCTGCTGCTGCTGCTGCTGCTCGCCAAGGTTCTGTTGAGATGTCTCGTCTGCGTATGTATGCGCGTGGCTTTATACTTGCGTCGGTACGGCTCTGTATAGCGTCCGTTTTTTTTCTCTCTCTCTCTCTCTCAATCGTTACGTCGATTGGTTTCGAGAAGTATATGTGCGCGTGTGTGTGTGTGGTTCGGGGATGTTGTAGGAGGAGACGAGAGGAAGTGTGTGAAGGTCAGTTTTAGGAATGCGGGCGGTATTAAGATATGTATGTGTGTATTGGGAGTTAGGGATGTTGTTTTTCATGGAATTGGAGAATGGGGAGAAAATTGTATAGGGGGATGTGTACTTTGATTTTTCGATGGAGTTATAAACAAATTTGAAGTTGAACAACGAAACAATATAAAGCTCTGTAAGAATTTCGGATTGATTTATTACCGAAATTGCCTACGTAATCCGATAGAAGAAACTCAAAAAGGTTACCCGAACAAACAAAATCTTTAACGCTATTTGTACATACGGACAGATAGATACAATACTATATATATAAACGTTCACTGCACCGATTCGTATTTACGCTCTTCCTGATTGACACGACGATATCGAACTGACGATTAGCTTAATTCGACTGCGTAACTCCGTTTTCCTCCTACTACTCGCAAGTCTTCCAAATACACGTTGCGCGCAGCGGCGGGCCGTCGTTGTATTATATCTCCGCTTTCGATCTCACTCTACAATTTCGTGAGCAGTGCACCTTTCGCTTTGCTTCGCGAACGATGCACCAAGCTCTAGGTGTATATATATAGATATATATAATTTCGCTTGATTTTTTAATGTTTTTTATGAGTGTTGTTATTGTTAAGATTTCCAAACACACGACAGTATGTTAGGTGAGAATGATGATGATGCAGGATGTTTTGATTAATAATGTACATTTTTTTTAGTAATCTAGTTTCTTACTACACGAAATGTATATATAAGATTTTACAGTTGAGGCAAATTTCGGAGTAAAAATTACATTACGGAGTAATTTACAACAGAAATTGTTATTTTGTAAATTTTACTATATAAATTGTAGTGATTTGTATTAGAAAATTGTATGATTTATGTTCAGCGTATTAGGATTTATTTTTAAGAATTAGTGAACAAATAATATTGAATAAAAACACATGACAATAAGTGAAATTGCTGTTCAATCGATTACTATAAACATATTCTTTTAAAAACGGGTATATCAACGGACTGATAAAATTATTGCATAGGTGAATATATTTATTTCAGTCCACGATAATCTTTAAATAATCCAAATGATAACAAAGATATAAAAAAATAATCTACAACCCTAATACGTACCATTCGCTCCAAATCATCATAAAAATCAAAGATTCCACATACCCAGAACCTCGCAACCTATTCCAATATCTCAACGAGACTCTACAAATTGGCATACCACCGCACATTCCTTACATTCGCCACTCCATACTCATCTGCCAAAACTCCTTCGTTCTCGATCGCGCTCTAAAACACAAACACACACACACACAGGTGCTCTACAAATCAAACTCGGTTATATATGCCGCAACCACCGCATAGACGACACTTTCTCGTATATGCCCACCTATAATACTAACACATCGAACGACCGCGCCGCCACGCGCACACGAATTTTCACGCCGCGCGTGTGTCCCAAATACTCTACCACCGCCGTTAGCTACTCTTCTCTCTCTCTCTCTCTCTCTACTATCTGACACACAACTGCCCCAATTTCCCACCGTTCGATTTCCTCCCCCGCGCACATATACCCGCTCGCGCGAATCTTCGGTTGACCCGTTTTTCGCGACCTATCTCCGTTTATGTACATATACAAGTGCATATATAGGTATGTATGTATAGTGTATTATAATATACGTATACTATTGTTTTTTTCTTATTTCTAGCGTGACAAATGACTTTATATATACACGCTATTGTCGTACCAGCGGAGAGCTTTCTGATAAAAAGTATAAAAAGAGAGAATGTGAACGATTGAGTCATCGTCATCAGTAGCAGCAGCAGCAGTGGCTTTCTACGAAAGTCACTTTTCTCTTTACCGTCGAACTCGTTTAGTATATATATATAGGCAATAGAACAGCAGCAGTAGTAGTAGTAATACGAGCAATATACATTGGCATTAAAATAAAAAGATAAAAAGGGGGGGGAAGGGGATCGATTGAGAATTACACAATAATTTCCCCGATCGTCTCTTATTATAGCGGGCCGTTGGGCCGTTTTGTTGTTTATGTACACGCGACTGCCACTGACTGACTCTCATCGTTATAGCGTGCATTCCTCGCATTGTTTGTGCGCGCACACCGGCGGGGGGCAGCGCCGTAATTTTATTGGCACTTCCGACAGTTACGCGACGACGACTCCGAGACCTGTCACAATGGGCATAGAAGTATATATATATAGCGGTGTCTACAGAGGAAATAAAAAAGAATACTACAAGATAGAGATAGATAACATTCACATATACGTATATACGTTTCTATCGAACCCTTTTCTTTACTACAGTGTATATACATATATATGCAACTATCTCTTCTCCGCATTTACGCTTATATATAACACCAACTCCCATAAAAATCCCTCTGCGCGTTTTTCACCCCGCGACGGTGGGCGTCGATCTCTCAGCAACGCGCGCGCGCGCGCAGCTTCCTCTCTTTCTCTCGCACATATATATATATATACACACAGAGCACATTATGCCTTGCACATATACACATATACAGGCAACCGTATAGACTATATGGGCTTTTTCGTTGTTTTCTCAGCGAGACGACGACGAGCCTTGCTCTCTGCGACTGGTATAATAGCTATATATGCGCGAGTGAGAGAGAGAGAGAGAAAGATCCTCTCGCGCAAGGTTACGCTCTCGACTCTCTTGTCTATATGTATATCTATATATATACACACACACATATATATATACACACTCTCCACTTTCTACTGCTGGCGTTCGTTCCTTGCACACATAGTCACGCGCGAGAGCGTAGGCTGTTCTGAGCAAGAGAGAAAGATATATAAGTATACACATACATACACAGAGAATGGCTGGAAAAACGGAGAGATGTATGTTATTTTTTTCTCTCTTTTTTTATGTTTTCACTCGCGAAGCACGATTTGCCGACTCCTCTCGAACCTCGCGATCATGTTCTTTTTATTTTTTCGTGTATATATACACACACACACATGCGTACAACATACAACGACTGGGAGGTCCACCTGTGCACAATGTTTTGCCGTGATTGAGAACCGTCACTGTATATATACCTTATATATATATATACGTGCCGCGCACGGTATGTAGAAAGAAGGCACTACCCGAATGAGAGAGAACATATATGTATACACGCACGTATATACACGCACTCACACACAAATCACAACTCAACACACCGCGGGACGCGCGGGCGCGCCCATGTGTGCATATACACCGCCGTCGCCGCGCGCTGCTACTCACATATACTATATATCACGTACAGGCAGCAGCAGCAGCAGCAGCTCTCTCTCGTTCACCTTCCGCTTCTTCACACAGTTTTGTAATGATATATATATATATATATATATATATACTTTTTTTTATATATATATGTATATCGTGAAAAAGATTTTTTCCGTACTTGAACACAGTATGTATAGCGATGGATTAACGTTAGGTTAAAAAATGCTACACTCGATTAGGAACTACCCTGCGGTGGAGGACGTTCACGCGGCCGTGTATATAGAACGTACGGGAGCGACGGGGAACAGCAGCCGAGACTTCGCCATTGTGCGACCGACCGACCGACGACGGGCGAACGCGAGCTGAGGCGCGTATAGCGATTGCAGCGCCATCGTCGTCAGATAGCTGTGTTAAAAAGAGAGAGAGAGTTGTGTGTGTGCGTATACTCGCAGCGTGTGCATGCTGTGTTGGGTAACGCGAGAAAGAGAGAGAGAGAAAGAAAGATGCAGCCGAAGAGGTAGATTACACGAGAATGGGTGAGGTAGAATACGCAAGAGTGTATATATATGTGTGTGTGTACTAGAGAGAAGAGGTGAATGAGGAAGTTTTGATAGATAAGTGTACTGTGAGCCGGTGATTATTGAAGTGAAAGTGTGTGTGTGCGTTTTTTTTAAGAGGGGTGGGGTACTACTGGTGATAAGGTGGCGGTTACCGTTTTGGAGTTTACTAACGATATATGACAGAGTCGCGTGGAATTTTGATTTTTCTTTTTTTAATTGACGGCTTTTGTTGCGGGAATTGTTGTTGGGGTAAGGGGAAATCCGTGTGACAGTGGTATAGTAATGCGTTACAAAGAGTCGTTAGCCGATGATTTCATTGCTGAGTGGGAATATAGTGTAAGAGTCGATAAAATTGTTTCTTCAAGGATTGTAATGAATAAAATAGTTTTTCTATGTATTAATGGATTTTTGTGTTGGTATATTGTTGTAATTTAATTAAGTATCGTTTCGTAGAAGGTGAGGACGATGAAATTTCTTTTTTGTGCGATTAAACGTATAATACGAGGAAATAAGAATGGAATGTGAAAGACGTTGCGAGGAGAGATGCAAACTTTAATGTAGTTTTAAAATATTGAGATATCGAGATGATTATATACAGTAACTTTTTTTTTGCGTAAACCAACCGCAACATGAAGAAATATACAGTTGAAAAAAATATATAGTTGCCAGAAGAGAAAGATTACTTGAATCCACGGAAATTATATAATTTCACTTTGACAATTTTCCTTCGTTCGAGAAATACTATAAAACCACTGACTTCCTAAACCTTAAGTCAATATTTCATTGTTTTTTTTCATTTAACGACGTAATTGAAACGCGTTATGATTTCATAACGTGACGACAGCGGATGTTACGATTAGAGGAGTGAAGAGATTTTCAGGTGAAATTCGTCGGTTTCACTTTAACTTGACGCCTCGGGCGCGAGTCGTGCGAACCATTTTAAATTGAGTCTTACAAAACATATGTAGCATTTGGTGTATATATACTGGTGTTAAAACAGGTCGAAAATTCATAAAAATTTCATGAAATTAAATTCTTTAGAAACTCTCAGATGATGATGATGATCATTTCATTATCTAATGCTTAGCACGTGAAATTAAGTCATTTATCATATTACCTTTTTTTCTTCTTCATTTAAGTACTTTTCGTTAAAAAAAATGATGGTCTTTCGGATTACTTATCATAATTAAAACTCATCATCAGATTACAATGTTCGAATGTATACTTTTGGCATTCGTCGCGAATTCCTGAACGTATTAACTGTACTCGTTGTTAATTAATATACTGGTTTTTCCATGTACATAAGATTACGTACATTCATAACAGTACATACTACATGTATATCGATGTATGTTGACGCTCATGACGCAACGTTTTTTTGAATTTTTTTGTATACCATTATTTCTCGCAGTAAATTACAACGTTTTTTCTTAATATTAACAAGTACTGTGTGGTTTCAACATATATCTATAGTAGAATGATTATATTTTATCAAAATTCGTAAGCCGCGTCTTCGACTTACAAGTAGCTAAAAAGATTGGCCTACGTCATAAATCTTAGATCGTCAGTTCCATAATTTGAAGAAGATAAGATAAACCTACATAACGTCGAACCTTCTGTGTTTACAAATTGAATGCGCGTGATAACGAAACGTTTTAGTATACTAGATTTTAGTAGATTTATCAAGTCTAACTAACATTTACACTTTTAAACACTAAAAATTTTAAGACTAAATAAATTATTATATACATACAAGTTACTTTTAAACGTATATTAACATATATCTAAAATCAATTTATTAAGACATTCTCTAATAATTATATATTTATCGAAATACATCCGCTAATGAGCAATTTACAACTCCTATACTCTACTATTCCAAGAAATTTCATTTCAACTACGATTTCAACACTAATTTTTAAGCAAATACCAACCCACATATCCAAACCATCTTTTAACATTTCCAACGTCAATTTCATTATATTATACCCTGCCCTGAACAGCAGCAGCAGAGCAGCAGCACCTGCTTGATAACAGCAGCAGCCTCGAAAATATTTTTTAATTCCACGTGCGCACGCGCGCGCATCTGATCCCAACATATCGCCACGAGGGATCTGCAAAATAACATCTTTCTCATGTCAACTTTAATTTCCAGCACCGTCTGGCCGTATCGTAACAACAACTGTATATATACATGAGCGTCAGAAATGTGTATATATGCACATCGGCTGTGCTCCAAGTTCAGCACGTTCTGCTGTTGGTCGATCGAATGGAGAATTCGGTGTTGGCAATTGTTTTTGTGACGATGATGCTTTGTAAATAAATTGTTGCTTATAATTTTAAGGAATTTCAATTATAGAACGATTATGATATGCTTATCGTGTATATAATAATCCAATAAATCTTAAAAAATAAATATAGAAAAAAGATTTCTCTATAGGATTTCTTTTAATCAACGAAACACATTGAAATCAAACCCGATCAATCGACAACATTTCTTCATTGCATTACACACGCACACTGCACTGTATATATATATATATACGACCGTAAACTAAAATCCCACCCGCAGTGTCCCACACACGTTTTTACAACTCAACAGTCGCGCGCGTTGCTCCAATCCCCACAATTATCCAATAAACCTAACCAGACGTATACACTTACATTGACACGTATATATACACACCCACCTACAAAAGCCGCCGATACATATACATATACAGAGACACCGACCCCGCAGAGTACAAAGCGGCGACTATACGATGGCGACTTTTTTTTACCACTGGCACATTACGATGGTTCGCGCGCGCAATTAGACTCTCTCACGTGCGCAAAATCGTATAATATATACACACATGGCGACGTTAGACCCGCGAGGGTATAACCACCTATACGTGTATTAAACTCTCTCTCTCTCTCTCTCTCTCAACGTGTATGTATGTATGTACCGTTATCCAACGGCGGCGACGGCGGCCATTTGTTAAACATATATTATATATATATACGCGCACGCGGTCAGCCACTTGTTGGCTATATGGAGAAATGTATGTGTGTGTTTCTTCTCTCGCGAGTCGCAATGGCGAAAGAGGAGCCTCCTCGGGACGACGACTGCCGGGGAATTATATGATAATTTATGAAGATCGATTCTATACGTTTATGGTAATCGAGAGAGAGAGAGACGAAGCGTTTTCGAGAAAATCATGTGTATTTGGTGCCCGCGCGACACGCGTTTAGGAATTGTTGCGGTTTCTTTTTTTACTTGAGGGTTCATGGCCAGGTTTCGATATAGGAGGCTCGACGTTTATGGATGTTTGATGATACGTTTATTGTATAGGGGGGAAATTATACAACCTTTTTTTTAATGTTTTTTTTTTTTTAATTTGGTTGGGGTTATAGGTTTTGAATTGGCAGGTATATTAGAGAAAGATTGCGAGTGTACGTATGTAGATTTCGGGTGATAAATTGTTAAGGAAGTATTACAAACTTCTTTTTTTTTTGGAGGATCGAATGGTATGTAGTAGGTTGTAAAACCAATCAACTATAGGGAATAATAATAATGTGTGTATATTTTTAGAAAGCGTAAAAATAATTACATCATTAAAAGTATAGTCGTTGAATATATGTGCTGCTCTACATCCTGGTAATATATAGTGTAGTGTCCTTGCGTTATGGAAACATTCACTGTTATCAACCTGAACTCTTTCACTTTTAGGTTAACTATAGATATATACATTTTCCAAGCAGAATCAAATACGCACGGTTATAATAGTATATATATATATATACGTGAAAGTAACGCACGCAAAAATGACAAAAATATATATGGTGTGTGTGTATATATATATACATTTCTATTTCCTTTCCATATTTAAATTAGACGAAATGTATTCGTCTCTTATAATAATATGTAAAACACCGGGCGATCGTTTCAAAATGCCTCATCGACAGAAGAAACTGGAATAAGTAAAGTGTGAGTGTGTCCGTGACGGTTGAAATTTTATTTAAAAGAAGAAAAAAATAAAGAGGACGGAATAATGATCCTTTCACGCGCGGACGTTGCTTTATTGTAAGGTGTATATACCTATCGAGGTTTATGCGCCTTAACAACGCGTGTTATTTAACGCAATAACTATTTAAAATTAATGGAATTAAGGTAACTTGTATGATTAGACTAAAAATGCGTATGACCCGTTTTCGTATGCGCGCAGATGTTGAACACAAGAATATAGAAAATATTCACGTGAAACGATGTTCCAATTAATTTGTTGACTTGCTTAATTTGAGGTATAAAAAATGGTTCAAGCTCTGTGCGTGTTGGTATATATTAGCATAAACATCAACTTTGGTCTACATTCTATTAATAAAACACGAGCTTTTATTAGTGCAGGTAATGAGAGCAATTATTCATACCAACTTAAAAAGTTTAAACGAGAGGAAGCAAAAAAAAAACTAACATAAACTCTATATACACACGCGCATTTATATAGAGTTTGTTTCCAATTATTCACATTTTCCACGGCGGCATAATTGCCCTGCAATAAATTTACTACTTTAATTGCATAATAGAACAGTTTTCTAAAGTGAAAGTATTTACATTATATTTGCTAAGGTTGCGTATTTTTTTTTTATCGATAACCTCGTTAAAAGTTGAGAACGGATATTTCCATTCTTGAAACTCAAAAACCATGGCAATTAAATATTCTTTTATTAATATTGATAAAAAAAAAATTCATACGTACATAGAGTAAAAACCATCCGTTAATTTAGATATTCGTTAGAATACCTTTATTGATACAAAACCGGAAAATTTAAAAAAAATTTGGCAACATCGTGAGATATTTATTTTATTAATCACAAATATATACGTCGATACGTGGAATTGAAGAAAAGTCTGTACGTCATGCGAAATTCTATATATTTACGATTTTAATGAAATAGATTTGAACTTGTTAAAATAAAGCAAGAAAAATGATGTACAGGAAGTTAATTTTCTTGTGGATGGTCTACAAATATACACATTTAGAAAATAAAAATGTACATAAAAGAGATATAAATTTATCACAAGCGATGCACTGCAGAGTTTGAATGAATATTAGTGTACATATGTGCACTGATCAGTATCATGCATTTATAGAAATTTAAAGTAAACGTATTGATTTTATAAGTTTGAATTTATATCGATGATTAGTAAATATTTATTTTAAAAATTCTAATACTTTATCAATTCGCACTTGTCATCAGTACGATTCCCACCGATTACATTACCAATCATAAGTGTACCACTGATTTAGTATATCAGTGCATAAGTATAACTGATTTAAATTTAGAAAGCATATAATGTAAAATGAATAAAATAATAAAGTATTTCTATGTGCAGCAGTATAACCGCAGATGAATAATTCAATTGCAAGACCATGTACCACCGCGCATTAATAAAACATCATTTAAATCAATGATTAAATTGAAAATATACGCCACGCAATTGTCATTTATCCACACTTTCGCAAAAGGCATAATATTGATATATAAAAGAGTCAGATTTTCAATAACCTGCGGTAACAACCAAGGTCCCCAATTCCAGAACGTTCAATTTCAATAACCCGTCCCCTTCCATGTTCCACACACACACATACACACACACAGCGGTCGGTAAAAGTGAAAGTGCACATCGCATACATACATATACACTCGCCCACGTATATATATACACAACCATGCAAAAGCAAGACCAAACCATTCGGCGTCGAGACACGAAAAATTTATATCGCACCTTCTCATCTTATGTGCGCACGCTTCGAAGAATCCCCTTCATCTCTCGTGCGCGTATATATGTATACAACGCGAAAACTTAACTTCGCTCTCGCGAATCTACGTTATATATATCGAACTCGCGAGTAAGTATATATATATATATATCGCGGACAGCGAGTTTCACTCGCGCAAGTGTAAAAGTTCCCTTCTCCCTCTCTCCTCCTTCTGTCTACGGGCCTCCGCAGGCCTTTTTCAGGCTTCACGCGCAGGTGTGCGAGAGTCGCGCGCGCGCGCGTGCCTTGTTAAACTGTATAAGATTTTGTTTTGGGCCGGTGAAATCGCGCGTCGATTCGGAGTAGAGTATGTGTATATATGTATGTATGTGGTTGTATATACGGATTCGCGATTCTCGCGTTGCTAATTGCCGTTACTAATGCGAGTGTGCTGGATGTGCGCAGCACATTGCGGTTGTACTGGAAAAATGTAGAGAGAGAGAGAGATAAGATTCATGCGGATGTACGGCGGGAAAAGCGCGGCGAATGGTAATAAGAGCGTCTCGAGAGTGGAATAATTAAGGAGATATAGATATAGGATTTGTTCGGTGAAATGAATTTTTATCGCGTGTTAGCACGATCGATGTGATTTTTTTAATTTGTGTTGAGTATCCGATGGTTACTGTATCTAGAGAAATTTATTTGTAAACTTTACTTTTTTTGTAATAACGAAATATACTAGTTTTAGATAACAAAATTTATTATTTTTTAGTAACGCTAGGATATACTCGACATTTGGTGGGTTTTTACTGTTTTAAATAGTAATTTTAAGATTTTCATAGCAAATTCTACTTTTTTCTGATTCCTGCAAAAATAATTACTATTTCAAATAGCAAAGTTTTCCACAAAACTAAGAGAAATTAATAATGAAAAAGTAAAATTGTTATTTAAAGCAGTAAAAATTCCACATGTCGAGTGTGTCTCCCTCTAAAAGTTTACATATAAACTTTTCTCTGTATAATATAGTTGAATTATTATTTTCTGTATTTACATTAGTGGCAAACGATCCTCAAAGTAAATAAACTTTTTTTAAATAAATTAATTAAGCGCAAAATATATAAAAATATTTTCCAATTAACATATGTTACATTTTTCCAATGAATTCTAGCTGAAAAGTGAACATGCAAAAGGCTCTATACACACAAATATAAAATATCCAATTCAAATAAAAGTTTGTTTTGTAAATTCGTAGAAGAATTGATTTTATACGTCGATAGTCTATAACACTGCTTTCATACAAAAACAAACTTTACATATTCGCCACAGTTGCATGCGCATTAAACGTTGCATACGCGTAAGGATATGTATACATATATATATCCAATAAGTATACGCATGCATACACCGACTTTTTCCTCTCCATCGGGATGCACGTGCACGCTGTTCCGATGATCGTCCAGATAAATTTAGCTATCGTGGACTGGTAATTCACTGGGCGTGAAATTATCCTCGAGGAAAATTGATTTAATTAAGTAACTCCTCCGCGCGCTACTGGTAATGAGGTAAGAAAGTAGAAAGTTTTTTAAATAAATTACATTCCCTCGAGAAATGCAATCGCTGCTCGGGTTTTATCATTTATATTATTATTACTTTTTTTTTTAATGGTTCAAATTAAATACCGACTTTTACTCGGAAAGATTTCGCGTTTGTTTGATGATTAACATTGAGCTACCGGAAGGTTTACGTTATATTTCCTTCCTGATATGGTTAAAGACAACGTGTGTATATATCAGGTTATACATTGCATGAATCATTATTTATATTAATAGACGTACACGACGACGCAAACAGGAGTTGAATGTTCGAAAAATCCTATAATATGTTATTTAAAAGTAATAATATATACGTGGCGATAAGTAATGTTTACTCATAGTCACACGGGTATCGGTACATTGCGATAGGAATAACATTTTTTTACTTTCGACAAAAACCTCCTCTTTACACACATTTATCGTGTTTGATTGTAATAATAACAATTTTTGTGAAAAAAAATGGGAATGTCAACTGAAAACAAAATAAAGCGAAGATATAATGACGTACGAGAGATACAGAGACATTTCCTGTCAGTGGCATATATATATAAAATGTAAGTATACACGCATTTAGAAAACAAAAAATCATCATCTATACAGGATGGATTTATCACGCAGTCAGGATGTTGCCTTCGCGCGGATGCGTCAGTGTATATTATACTCTCACATTTATAAAAACTTCGAGTGTATAATCATACTTTTTAATAATTTTAAATTAATACCAAGAACAGAATATTATTTTGCACTACTGCAGAATCAAACCAATAAACTACATGAAACTTTATTCCTCATTTCACCAAATATCTTCCAAACCCTTTTCATCTCTCTCTCTCTCTCTCTTGTACAACCCGCACCATCCCAATTCTACACCAATTAACTCATGACTTCATTCACGCACACACAGACACACATACAAAGTTCCTTCGCTATACCAATTCCGCAATCTACCATATAGCCACACAGCAGTATAGCAGCAGCAGCAACAACCACTTTGCAAAACCATACCCACGGATTTAGCAAGCGCGCACCTCATCCACCTTGCCTACTTTAATCCTTAGGAAATTAATTCCCGCACACACTTTTCTCTCTCTCTGTGTAAAAGTATACAACAGCTGCAGAGCCGCAAAACTGATGGGAGCTGCTATATACACGCTTTTATACACTGTGCTGCTATACGGCGATTGCGCTTGTACTTACGCTTGCTTGCTGCACTACACTCGTCGGCAGCGGCTACACATTACGTAAAAACGAAAACGAGGTGCACGCATACATGTACGCATATATATATATATATATATATATAGAGAGAGAGAGAGAGGAATCGAAAGGTTGAAAAGCGAGCGAAGGAAGAAACGCGTGCTTATTATGCAGGGCCGATATGAAGTTGAAATATTCCTGGTTTCCGTCGTATGTTTATAAGTATGCGAGAGAAAGAGAGAGAGAGAGAGAAAGAACGCGACTTGACTCTTATCGCTTTCTTGCTTCTGCGTGTCTGCGTATATGTGTGGGTATATACGCAGCGCGTCTTATCTCAAGACACGAGTGAGAGAGCGATAAAACGTATATAGGTGCATTACGCTATTTTTACTTGCAAGAGAGGGAGAGAGAGAGAGCGACAGGCCAGACGCAGGACACCAGTTGTGTCTATAATACATGCATTATAGTTTATACTCTTACGCTACTATATATACGTATATATAGATACAAGGTAGGTGTGTACGTGGGTATATATATGTATATGCATACTCGCTTTGAGGTTAGGTCCCGCGCCGTGATGTACACATCTCCTCCTCTTTTACACTCTGCACGTCCAGCACCAACAATGCAGTAGCAACAAACTAAGTAGGTATATATATATAGAAAACTCACAAGGCACTCTGACGTTTGATTGGAACAAAACCGCGCCCGGAGCTATTATACCACTGCATCGCCCGGGAGACGATGCAGTATACACTGGTAAGTATATATATATGTATATATATATATATATAGAATATGTGCAGCTATAGGCACATAATACACGCATACATACACGTATACTCTTATATACGTACACACGCGGCGCGCGCAACAGGGAGACTGAACTCTCTTGCTGCAGGCGCTCGCGCGGTCTTTCGCTCGTGTATATAGATATAGGTATATAACTTGCTCTCTCTCTCGCGTTAGAGAGGGAAAGGAATGTGACGGCGGCGCAAGAACGACGGCGGTATGGCAACGACGGTGCGCGGTTCCTTATAGTGAATGATATGTATGTATATATATAGGTATATAGGTGTTGTGTGAGCTTCGTGAAGTATATATGCAGGAGTGAACTTCGATATAATGAAGGTAAAAAATTGTATATGGATGTAATTGCGGAATGATTTGGTAGTTTTAATAGTGGGAAATTTAGGATGACCACCGTCGATATTTTAGGAATTGAATTATGACAGCGACGTCTTGGTCAAAAAGTAAGGATATACAATATTTGGATGTCGGTAAGGTAGGGATGCGAATAATGCAGGATATAATCATAATATAATGGAGTTTTGAATGTTTTTAGGAAAAAGGTTGTGGTACATGGCGATGGAAGTTTATTAATTGTACAATATCAATAAATTAAAAATGTTATTTCAAATTTTTACATTATTTGTAGAACGCAATATTTTACTTAGAAATACTAACTTTGCATAAATTCATTCGGATGATAAATCAACAATTACTATAAATAAGATCCATCTCGTAGCTTCAAAACCTGTGTAATAATAAATAAGTATTAATACATTAATTTACAATAATATTGTGCTTCGAAAAACAATTTTGTTTGTACTCAATATTTCTATATGCATAAGATCAAATCCGTTTCAGGTTGTACTTAAGTAGTAAAAATAATATTTTTCTAGGGCTGGCTCTTCATGATTTAATTATACGTAAAAAAATTGATTTTAATTCAATATGTAATATTGTATAACAATTTTACTTTGATTAACGTCCTACCGAGTAGTGACTCCAAAATCGCTCACGCTTTTGTAGGTCTTACAGTAGCTTTTCGCTTTTATATTTAAAAATATTATTTATAGCAAAAACCTTGTATACAAATAGATTTTTTGAAATTTTCAAAATGTTCTCAAAAAATAAATACTAAAAGAAAATAAATTTTCATATAGAGTATTTTATCGCAAATTATGTGCATCTAGTATTTTTATCGAGAAATATCGCATTCCAAGTAGTACCAGTGATAATAAAGTGTATATAAAGAAAAATATCGAATGAATAGAAGTTCATTGTTAAAATTATCAGTGACAATATATGATATAGGATAAATAAAATATCGGTATATCATATTATGGTTTATAAATAAATTTAAAAGTGTTACTTCATTAAGAATGTTGAGTAATCAAAGAGTGATAAGTGCATGTGTAATATGTAGAAGTGCCTATAGCTAAATATTTGATATTTAAAGCAAAAGTTGTGCATAGACAATGATATTGATTTTTCATATCGACGCTCCGTATACGAAAAGTAGCACAATCCAGCTTCCTAGAAAAATAAGCACGTTTCTGCGTTTGCAGCAAATTTGCGTCTCAGCGTCTTGCATCGCAGAATAGCACGTTTTGCGAGGTGGCGACAAAAATTGGCACAATTTTCAAATACTCGCTCTAAAATGAAGTTGACATTGTCTAAATTAAAAAATATATATGTATTTTAATACGTATAGATTTTTTTACTACAATAATACATAATTGAAAAAATATAGATATTAAAATGGTTGTCACTGAGTTTTTTAAAATTTGTAATACAATTTCTAACATACTTTGAAATATGTTTTTGAATGTAGAAATATCACGAAAGTTGCAATATAAGACCTTATTGCTCAAGATAACTCAAGTTCTGGCGATTTTCAGCTTAAATTTTGAAAAAATCTTTTAAAAAGCCTCTGTTTAATATGCCTTGATATCATTTAATTTAAAAATTCGAATATCAATACAAATAGACAAAATGAGCTTTCATTTACTTTTTCCAGAATTATAAAAATATTGATTTCTATCAATCTTATGAAAGTTGAAAGGTAAACCATGAAAATATATTGGTAAGTCTTGAATATCCCTGTTTGAGTATCTAAATATTTTGGTGCAATTTCGTTACTCAACTACAAATTTTCATAAATATTCACATTTTTATTTTAATAAAAAATTTCGGAGAGTTTCTCAAGTAGTTTCTTTTTCCATATTTTTACACACTAAAATAACAAAATATTCCAATTATTCTATTACTTACATTGCCATCGTTTATTTGGATAGTATTTGACAAGAAAAGATGGACTTTAAAAGGGACATATCCTAATAAAAAAAATCTTACTATTGTTAAGGTCTTCTTTTACACTAACTTTGAAAATTTTTATTACGAGCTTTCTCATATAATATTGATTTGCATTGAAAAATTAATGTAACTAATGTTAATTTGTGTCGTAGTATCTTGAATCGTGCTAGAAATCGTGTTATAGTATTCGACGAAAATTGCGTGAATTCTGCTAGTTGTCGTCGAAATTTTGCGAAACGTGCTAGTTTTCGTACGGAACGTCGATATCGTATATGACGTAAATGGCGCACGTAATTTTATACCATAAAAGCTAATCTTTTTTATATAAGATATATCTTTAAAAAATTATAATCATGCGGTATGTACAAACACGTTGAGAAGTTTTGTATTGTAAATTGCTGGTAACAATTATAAATATAAATACACTTCGAATAATAAACGTTCAAATTGCCATATTTTATTTATTAATATTAATTTTCATTTGCTGTGTTAATAGTTATTATGTCTGTCAATAAAGTATCAAGTTTATTGAAGGTTTGACTATGATTATATAGGAACGAATCGAGTAGTTCGAAAATATTTACCTATTTTTTTAATAAATTTCAAAATATAATAGTACATTATTATAGTGAATTATTAAAATGTGCATTAAAATCACATTCATTTTCTATTCAGTCCATTGATATAGGAAAAAGGTTTCAAAATTCAATCAAAATTGAATTTTCAAGTTTTTACTCGAAAATTGAAAAAATACACGAGTCAAAAGTTATGGTTATAAACTTCGAAATAAATTAAAAATATTCTTCAACTTCATATATAGTCCAAACATTGCGATTATTCATTCGACATATTGTAGGGGGTATGAACAATTTTCAAATTATCAAAACGCATACTCTTACATGTTATTATAATCATTATATTATCGTTAGAACAACGCAATTAAGCTCGAATCGAATGCAACGTTATTATTCGCGCTATCATTTATCAATTTTTTAAACATTTTAGCCTTTTTAGCGCGCATAAATTCAAAAGATAATATCAATTCTAAGCTGTTACAGCAGACTCCTGCCGTACCGAAACAGTTAACTTTGTATCTCTGTGAGGTAACTCGCACAGTAGGCGTGAGATGACGCGTCGATCCCAAAATCGACGCTGCACCGATGAAACACGAAAAGCCGTAGGGGATTCTAAGTTCACTTTAATTCATAAAACCAAAAGAATCTTTATTTGAAATGATGAAATGATATATAGACGTGTAAAATTTTTACCTATTTAATGGTAATCATGAACAGTTGATTTAATAGTAGTCTTTAATCTTTATGCGAAGTTATTTTTCAATTGCATATTACTGGCGGTATATTCAAATAATAGAGGACCATACATTGCGAAAAAAGTTTAGTAAAAATCATTTGCATTTTGTCTCGTAAATCCTCTAAAGATTGTAAAAACTCAAAAGATTACCATACTTTACAAGAAACTTTACAATATAGTATTGTAAATTTTCCCATAATTCTAGCAACATTAGAATATAATTAGCAAGATTATAATTTTTTTTTTATTTGCATGCGTCATATTGATATGTATCTGACGTTTCATCGACTTAGTAAAAGGTAGAACCTATTAAATAATAAAAAATTGATCTTTTAATTGAACTTGCGATCGTAAAAATGAATTTTCAGGTAATTATTAATATTTAGAGTTTTTTCTATTATTAAGATCATAATTTTTTTTTAATGATGAATATCATTTAGTAATGAATGAAACAAGCTATGAAAACTTGTATGGAAAGGTAATATATCGTCTGGCTCCATGTTACATATATAGGTTCATAAAATGTTGTACATTTAACGTATTCATAAGAAACATTTTAAAAAGTTTATTTTTTGTTTGAACGATCGGTTACGCGAGTCTAAATAAAAATTAATTAATGACGAATAAAATCATATAAAAATCCTGTTTGTTTATTAATCAATTGTTATAAATAAAACTAATAAAGCTTTTATTGATAAGTTTTATCGATTCAATCAAATTTTCTTGAGAATTGCTCGAGTAAACTCAGTATCAGATCTATTATAGAGAAAGAGATGTGAAAGGAAATGCATACCAGAAAGTTGATAAGCTAGATATTTCCCATAACTTGATTTCATAAAATATTCTAGTGCTATTTATCATGACTTTTTTGGATACATAAATACTCCTTTTTTTATGAAATAGTTTAGGTATTAAAATGTAGTCGTAATTATGCATAATATATTTTATTGTTATTGTGTTTTCAACAATACTGTAGGAAATTAATAAAATAAAATTATTATACATCAAAAGTAAGTATAATATAATGTGAATATCAATAAATGTATTTTTAGGTCTATCTAAATGCTAATTTGAAATAGATTGTTTTTCGTAACAGATATTTCAATGTAAATCACAGAGAGCTTTCCAAAT
>JAWWEQ010000027.1:3336503-3427566 GCA_035583055.1 Torymus tubicola
AATAAATAAATAAATAAATAAATAAATAAATAAATAAATAAATAAATAAATAAATAAATAAATAAATAAATAAACAATTTTTTATGAAACAAGAAAGTCAATTACAATACATTGCAAATATATGCAATAGGACATAAAATTTTGCGATATCATGATATACATTGCCACATACTTCGAGTTGCTCCGTAATAGTGTACAATCATCTAAAGTGGTATTGAAATTTGCGTGCTTTTGAAGTATTTCAAGGTTAGAAAACAGGATTTATCAAACACGTTCTTACATTATTCAGTTACACGAGTTCCCTCGACTGAGATGACACTTAGTGCAGTGTAGCATCGAACGTAGCAAAGCTTAGAAAAGAAGAGATCTTTATATTATTATTTAATTATTACATATCACAATGTTGGAAACACTTTCTCCAGTAATTTATACAAAACTCTTTTGGATAACAACAATTATAGTAGCAATCTATGCGTACTTTAAATTCGTTATATATAGTTACTGGAAAAGAAAGGGAATACCTCACGATGAACCAAAAATACCTTTTGGAATAACTCTACCAGTGGTACTTGGAAAATCTTCTTTAGGTAACAGAATTATTTTTAAATTTTGTAATAATCAAATATTATAAGTATACAACTTATGGGTAAGATTCATTCAAAGTACATAAAACACATTTTAACTATGTGCCTGACTAATATACATATATATATTCTAAAAAGTAAGACTTTCGCAATATTAAATAATAGTTTTATAATAATAAATTATAATTATAATAAATTAACAACAAGTATTAATTTTAAAAATTAACATTTTTGCTTGCTTTCTATTTGCAAAACATTGTCACTGAATTGGGCTTATTTTAAAAGTACTATATACCTCTCTAATATGTACGAAATTCTTTTATAAAATTTTGTACTAATGTCCTCATAATATGTATGCGAAATTCATTTTGACGAAATGTATTTGAAAGTAAATTCGAATTACTAAATTAAATTAAAGAAGTGAATAAAAGAACTCTATCAGAGAAAGTGCAAAACATTCAATAAAACTAAAAAAAAAGGTTATTGTTTGTAAACTATACTGCAGGAAAATATTGAAAGTGAGACAAAAACAATATTTATTTACAATTGTTTTTCGTTTTTTTTCAGTTTATTATATTAAATTTGAGTATTACAAAGCAGTTAATAGTACATTTGAATTTAATAAAAATTATTAATAATATTTTTTCGTAGTTTAATAGTATATTATGCACCTAGGGAGTAAAAGCAAAGAATGTCCCAGATCGCATGTAAATTATCACTCGAGCCGAAGGCGATGGTGATAAACATGCGATCTGAAGCATTCTTTGTTTGCCCGCATGTGATACATATACGATTTTTTTGCCTAGCAAGGTCAAAAGTACAATTTTTACGATCAAGCGCCGGGAGTAAAAGTGGTCCTTTTGTCCCGGTAGGCAAAAAAACAAATTTAGAAATATATAATTATTGTCGACATTTTTCAATGGTTCAGAATAAAATTGTCATTCGCGGTTTTTAACAGTTTTATTCAAAATAAAAACTATTACCTACAATTTTCTACTTCATTTTTTAAGATCACTTTTAATTTTTAAAAACTTTATATAGGTATATATCAGATAGATATAACCGTGAAATACTTATTACGACTGTAGAAATTCTTTGATCATAAAACAAAACTGTTGCTTTTGTCTCGACTCCTACACTTATAACACTTAATTTCTGTTCTCTTTAATTTCTATCAATTTTTATCACTTTATTCGCTTTAGATATATAAACTGTTCACAAAATGAAATAAACTTAATCGTGTCAATGGGTTCCTAATATACCCAACATCATACACGGAAAAATACTTGACAGAATGTATGCACAATGGTGGAAGTAGAGTAGCGTTTTGAACAATCCCCCCGAGGTGGAAGGATCTGTTTTCTTTGTATGTATGGTCTATTTTACGCCAACTGTGATAGATCAAAATTTTAAAATTGCTCAAAAATTGTTTACTAGATTTCACTTGAAAAAGCCTAAAAGATTTATTAAAATATTATTAAAAACACTGAAAAAGTACTATTTTCTTGTATTTCAAAATATTGATACCAAAAAAAATTGTATTGGAGAAAACACAATTTTTAAAAATTCTTCTTCGAATTTGTAAACTTTTTCATAAATAATCTACTATGCAATTTTAAAATTTTGACCTGCGTTACGTGTGGATACACGTACGAATATAAAAGAACGAAGTAAACAAGGCGTCCGATTACAATATTACGCCGATTAGTGTGCACAAGTTCGGCCGATGACGGACGTGGTTTGTTGGTAGTGTTTCTGACTCGCGAGTTGGCAGCTCTGATTCAATCCCAGGATCCGTCACTTTTTATTCTTAAAAAGTTGCGATGGCTTACTCGTAACACCTGTCACAGTTGACGAAAAATGAATCAGATATAAATGGGGATATAGTTCCTCTTCATCTTGTCGTCTGTTATGGTCAAATCGTTCATCAAAATTAATGAATATGTCGTATTCAATAAAAGATCAATTCAATTTAATACTTTTTTTCATTAATTGCCAGTATTCGAATATAGGTTTTATTCAGTCAATCTAAAGGGGGAAGTAGCAATCAATTTAAAACTGAAATTACCAAAAAATCTAATAAAATATTTAATTTTCTTTTAATAAAGAAAAGTTCTCAAGCTATCAAATATAAATAAAATTAGGACAATTGAGTTAAAAAAATGTAAAACTATCTATCTACGAGGGGGTGTCATCGGAATTCACTCAAAATGTACTTTTGTTTATCGCTTCTAAACCTTTTAGTAGCTTTATAAAGGCAGAATGAATATCTAACTTTAGTTTGATATGTAGGCAAATCTAAAAGGGGTAATTAGAAAGTGGTGAGATCATCGTGTTTCAGTAATATAACTGGGTATTATGATTTCGTATTTTTGAAATTAATATCTTTGACTTTATACATTAACTGAGTTCAATATTCGATTTGTAGAAGTCTAATACAAAATACTAGTGTGCTTTTACATCAATAATTTATAATATTAGAATTTTTGATTAATTAAATTATACTATAAGGTCAATATTTCAAATTTTTGTTAATATAAATATTCAGAAATTAGACCATTATTAGTTAAAGTGTTGCTTATTTGTACATTTTTTTAAATATTTTGGTGACATCACGTTAAAATTATCCACCATGTGCGTACGGCTTCTTGAAACTAAATTTGAATTATTATACAAACATAATTTATTCATAACCAAAATACAAATTTTTTTATTCCGTATAAAATATTTTATAGGAAATCTTGTAAAAGATCAATATGAAAAATACAAGAAATTCCGTTTTCATGGTATTTACATGTTTCATCAACCAATTTTAATGGTGAATGATCCTGAAATGATTCGCATAGTTTTGATAAAAGAATTCAACCGATTTCGAGATCGTGGCCTGTATTACAATGAGGACGTAGATCCCTTATCAGGTCACCTATTTCTTCTACCTGGTGAAAAATGGAGACGATTAAGAGCTAAGCTATCGCCGACTTTTACATCCGGCAAGTTAAAACAGATGTTTCCATTGATTATGGAAATTGGCGATGAGTTGATCAAAATTTGTGATAATTCTCTCAAGGAAGGAAATGTCGTTGAAATAAAAAATATAATTGGAAGGTAAATTTAAAAAATGTTATCGCAGGTAACAATTAAATTTAAATAATGGTTAAATGTAAAATTTAAGTTCATTAATTCTTTTCTATTTTTATTGATCATACATATTATTACGATCATGGTATAATTGAAACAATTTTAGATAATACTTTGAAAAATAAATGTATAGAACATATACAAAAGTAACCTGGTAATCTAAATAGTCTAATTTCAACAAGAATGTTTTATTTGGAAGACATAGAATATTTGTGTAAGTAAATATCCGTTTGATACTCCGTGATATTAGAAAAATTTTATACATGCTTAATTGATAACATTAAAAGGAAACACTGTTCATCTTGCAGTGCATGAACAATCTACTTGTTTACATTTCATTGACTCTGATGGCGTTAAAGTACATTTTATTAAATTAATTATACGGGGTGGCCCATTTTAATCTATAATTGAGAATAACTCAGAATTGTGGCTAGATACAGAATAAAGTTGTAGACAAAAGTTTAATCATACATTAAGTTCTATGCGCAACATGCTCGCTTTGCTCGGACGAATAATTTACGATATTACTCGTTTTGTTGCATTTGTAAAAAAAAAAGATCGATGGAAAAAAGACTTCATTTTTTCACTAATAAACTGTTTGTGATTTATTTGTTTCAACATTTTTCATCAAAGAAACAATATTTTCTGATGTATGAGGGAAATTAAAAATGATCTCATTATACAGGATTAATAATTTCCAACAAAATAGAAAATTTGTTTTTAATTACTACATAATTTTTTAAATCATTTTATTCAACATTTGTATATTTAGATTATAAATAATTCTTCTCAGGATTATTATTTAAGATCTAAAGACTATTCTTTATCGTAGATAGATAAATTATTGTAAACATAAAACCTCAATACTTATACACTTATTCTCAAAAACTGTTTAATAATATTATTTTAATTTATAATAATAGGTATACTACTGACAGCATTTCTTCAATCGCATTCGGACATAATTGTAAGAGTTTGGACGATCCCAATAATGATTTTAAACACTACGGATCTTTAGTTTTTGATCAAAATCCAATTAGAAATGCTTTAGGGGCTTTCGCTCCTATCGTTTTGGACATTTTACGTATTCCATTGATACGTAGAGAAGTTATTAATTTTTTTACAACAACGTTTAAAGATATGGTTAATTATAGACGGCAAAATAATATAAAAAGAAAAGATTTTTTTGATTTGTTAATGCAATTAATGGATAAAGGAATGGTAGAAGACGATGAAAAGTCTCAAAAGAACTCTGTTCCTGGTATAAATATTATTATTTAAATTAATTAAGGCATTCAATTTTAAATTGGTTATTTTCTTTTAGCTATATCTGATGCAGATAAAATTACTCTAAAACAAGCGCAAGCACAGGCATTTGTGTTTTTTGTCGCTGGATATGAAACCGCGTCATCGACAATAACATACTGTTTGTATGAATTAACTTTAAATCCTGACATACAGGAAAAGCTGCATGCAGAAATTGACGAGGCGTCTAAAAAACCAGGAGGTTTTACTTATGACAGAATAATGAATGAACTCGAATATCTTCATATGGTATTCTCAGGTAATCTACACAAAATAGTGATATTTAAAGTAAGTTAAATTAAAATAGTTCTATTTTCATTAAGATACTTTAAAAAAAAATTGCAGAAACGTTGAGAAAGCACCCATCTGTTCCATTTCTGAATAGATTATGCATTGATGACTGTGATATTCCGGACGAAAAATTTATAATTGAAAAAGGAACTGGAATCGTTATTTCTGTATCAGGTCTCCATCGAGACCCGAATATATATCCAGATCCCGATAAGTTTGACCCTTTACGATTTACTAAAGAAAATATTGCAGCAAGAAGTCCATACGCATATTTACCGTTCGGAGATGGCCCAAGAGTTTGCATTGGTAAGCTTTTAATTAACACATTTTTTCAATAAAAGAAAAATATAAATTTCTGCAAATTTAAAATTTTACCTCTAGACAATATTACCGGTTTTACTTTATTTTAAACCATTCTTTTAAACGTTTCTCAAAAAATTGAACATCTATTTCATAATATAATAACCACCTTCATAATAACATAAAAAATAAGCAATAATTTTACTTTTCAGGAACACGTTTTGGTATTCTGCAATCAAAAATAGCTCTTATAGCATTACTTCAAAAATACAAATTTTCTCTTTGCGATAAAACTCCTGTACCTATAAAATATACAAAACGCTCATTTACACAAACTCCAGAAAATGGTGTATATTTACGGATGGAAAAAAGAAACCAATAAATGTAAATATATAAGTAAAAACTAGTACTTAATGTTTGTTTTTCAAAATTACTTACCTTTATGCAAAATAAACAAGTATAAGTCACGAATGTGATACTATGTATAAGTGACGTATTAATCCCCAAGATTATATATACGCCTCGAATAGAACAAGTTTTTTGAAAGCACATTCATAGGGTAAAGTTTTTCTTGTTCATTAGGCCTTACTGAATATACAAAAAAAATAGAAACATGCTTGATGTGATAGTATCATTTTTTGCTGATCATGATTAGATTTTTAAAAGATAATTAAAAATAGCTCTACTATGTTTGAATCATTCCAGCAAAAACAACTCAACAAAGATCTTGGAAAGAAAATGAGAATAAAGAGTGAAAGCTTATTTGAAATCTTTTTACAGAATGTCACATCTCTTTTTAGTTTGAAATAAAAATACAAATTTTAAATGCAAATATTGATTGATTCAATTTTTTACTCTTTACTACAACTTCAAACTCACATTACTTTCAAAAAGATCGAAATTTTCTAATTCTGTTTCAAAAGCTCTCGCTCTGATCTTTTATTTTCCTTTTTCAAAAACTCAAATTCAATTGTTTTTAATGGAACGATTTAGAGCCAAACTAGGGTTATTTTTAATCATTTAAAAGAATCAAATTGTCAGCAAATAGTATATTACACATCTCGGCTTCGCCTCAGACGACAATTACATGTGATCTCAGACATTTCTTATTTTACTGGCCATGGTCTGTATACTATTATTCCCTCCCGCCGGGCCGAAAGTACCACATTCCCTCCCGGCGTAAAAACGGGAATATGGCATTTTCGACCTCAATAGGAGGAAAAATAGTATACGCTCCGCGGGAGTAAAATCGGACAGCCCACATCTCGTGTTTGTCACCCGAGCCGAAGGCGAGATTACACACGAGATATAGACTGTCCAAGTTTTTTCCTCCCACGGTGCGTAATATACTAATACTATTCTGCTCCACGGTGCCGGAAATCGGCAACTTCGTTTCGCGCAGCGGCCAGAAAGTTGGCGTTTTTCGACCGGAGGGCAGAATTAGTATATTACGCACCTAGGGAGGAAAAAACTTAGACCGTCCATATCTCGTGTAAATTTCCACCCGAACCGTAGGGAGTCTATATCTTGTGTATAATCTCGCCTTCCGTTCGGCTGGCAAACACGAGATGTGGGCTGTCCGTTTTTACTCCCGTGGAGCGTATACGATTTTACATAGCACGTAAAAATAATTTTATAAAATCGAGCGTGTTTCTATATTTTTTTACATTAAAAAAGACTTAAAAGAACGAAATAAAACTTTATTCTATGAGTGTGATTTCAAAAAATATTGTTATTCTTTTCGAGAAGTAAGAGAGAAATAATCTGAGGATTAATAGCTCATATAACCGTTTGTGAAAACGCATTTCTTAATGACCAGTTAATGTACTTATCTAATAAGTTCATACGTTAGAAGAACAACGACATAATATGGAAATACGTGAATGAATTATTATATCGACTAAACTTCAATTGAAAATTCGCGGGAGACAACAATTCCACTCCTTAGAAGGGATCATTATAACACTCAACGAGCGATTAAAATTGTCATCTTGTCTCTGAAATTTATATAATTCAAACTATTCTGCAACATCTACAGATCCCATTACATACCCTGCAGATTACTGAAGGACTGCATTCCTTATTGTCATATCTCCACTACTGAAGATATTCGGCCATTCGCTGCATTCGGAATTTTTCCAAAATCATGAAAACTTGCTTTCGTTCACTTCCTTCTAAAGTAATTTCTATCTCGTGAAATTAGTCATTTACGTTACATCATCTATACCTATATACACGGTATCTAAAATCTTTCAACAGATCACAAGCTTGGTCACCTTGATGTTCATATTCATCTGACCTTCGATAATAAGAAGATAATACTCATGGCTACGATGAAGTTATAGAAATATATATTTTTCACGAACAAATGTTCCGTGAAACGTTTCAGCGAAACTTCAGCGGTAACACGTAGATGTACCTCAAAGAAGTGTAACTTGAATGGTCTGGATTTATGGATTATTTAATATATATTAGCATTATCTTCTTCTCCCCATCTATAACGCTCTCCCTTTTAAATACTGTATAGATATCACCTGCACGAGACTCTTGCCAGAGTTATGTATTAGGCTGCTACAAACGGTCTTTCAATCACCGACAAGTCCTACAGCAATTTGGTTTGGGTTTCCTTAGTTTATCAGAAAATTGCATAAGCTTGAGACTCCATATTGTGAGAAAATGAATATTCTGGCACTTTCGCTGGATCATCAGTGTGCACCTACATAAAAAAATTATATTCTTGTTTATTGCGAAGGTGTCATGATTTAGTTCCGCGGAAGACGATTTTGTATCTCGTAACTATTTGGTCTTGCCCAACATATGGATATAATGGTGCAGACCATAGAGATCTTTCAATGGTTCTGAATAAAATTGTCATTCGCGGGTTTTAAGTTTTATTCAAAATAAAAACTATTACCTACAATTTTATACTTCATTTTTTAAGACCACTTTTTATTTTTAAAAACTATATATCTGTGGCTCCGAGGCATAACAACGTAAATTCATTTTTTTGAAAATCGAAAAAATTTTGGATTTTGTATCTTTAAATGGGTCTTTTTCATTTAAAACTGTCAGTAGTAGTTAAAATATTGCCCTAAAACTGCGATATACGGAAAACGTAAAAACATAAGTCCATTTTTCAAATTTAGTGCACAGCATAACAACATAAGTCCAGCAGTGATTTATTTTATCCAACCAAATTGAATATAAAAATTATTTTTATATAAATATATACAATAACTAGATGAAATATATAATTTTACAAACGTTAAAATGATAAATATTTGAGACAAGATATTTCTGCAAGAAATCTTGCAGACTTTTTTTTTATACGGAAACACGGCCATAGGCTTTGCAAAGAAAATTTTTGAAAAACTTTTTTACTACCCCGAGCATGGTCTGCTCAGTTGAGTCTTCATTTATGACAGAAGTCGAGCGCTGATGAAACGAAATTGCAGTATTTCTAAAAGCACAATATTTCTGCCTATATTTCCAATCACAACTTCAGCGGCACCTACTAAAACATCACGTGATAAAAACGCTTGTTTTAATTACTGAATATACTTTAACGTCTTCAAATATTTTAACAGCTGTGTGCTGTATGCCTCTTGCATGTTATTTTATTTTACTTTTTCCTGAATATTCTTTTCTAGCTTGTGATTATTTTGCTTTATTTATAAATAAATAATAAGGATATCAATATAATATATTCATTGTTGAAAATGTAAACTCAACTTTTTCTATATACTAAGAATATATTTAGTAAACATTAGAAGTAAGTACTTTTGTAAAAATGGTCATGTCGTTTAAAGCTATTACAAACTGTAGAAGCAAAGAAACGAAATGATCATACTTCATAGAAAAATTTTCCTATATTGCTAACAAAATCTGTATAAAATATAATACAATTGTTGGAGGGTCAAAGAGTCTGTAATAACCTATTATAAGACAGAATTTTCACAAAAATATTTGTAAATATTATTAAATTTTTCTTCTCACAATGAACGATTACTTATATATATGATGTATTTGTGCACAGATAGCTAGAGGTCATTGGTTTCTTCACTTTTGATAAGTTTATAGTTATTATTCAGATGTTACATAAAAACGTAACATTTGGAGAAATGTAATTAACAATAATAATTAATACTGGTGTTAATAAATTTAAATAACTTGAAATAAGTGTATCAATATAGTATATTAACTAATGAAAATATATGGTAAAATAAATAACAATTTTTTTCATTTAGGTTTTTTTTTAATATCATAAAAGAAGATTGTAAGAACATACACTTATTCTTCGCATTTCATCTAACAATATATTAAAGATCACAAAATTCATTGGCGAGTTTTATTTTAAAACCCCGAGTCGTGGAAAAAATTGATAGAGATCTAATTTTTGAAGAGTATAAAACAAAGGCACTCGAAAAATTTTCTTAACGAAATAATCGCATCTTACAGAAAAAGTAAAAATTTTCGAGGAACAAGTTTATACTTATACATTCGAAATAACTTTATAGAAAATGCAGATATAAATATCATTATTGATACCGCATTAGCAAAAGTAATCTCGTGGAAAATGGTACTTTGATTAGAAGCGTATTATCGTTTTAATATTCTTCTTAACGCTCTTAGTTTTATTTTATTTTTGCACTTTGTTAGCGACTTATTCACCTAAATTTGAGAGTGCAACTCACTAAATCAATCAATAGTCCATATTATATACTTCTTCTCGAAATTTTAGCATATCAAGCTTCATGTTTGATAGTTCTTAATGCAGTTTTATTTTTTTTATACTAGAAGTTGAAAAAATCTCTTAACACAGTGGAGCGCTTACCAAACTCATAAAAAAACTACTCAATTTGGTGTAAATTTTTATGAACATTATTGTAATAAATATTAAATAAAATATATGTGTTTATGCAATTTTTTATAAATATTGGTTTATTTTCATCTAAAAAATGAAAAAATTTCAACTATAATTATTTAATTTCATATAAAATTCACCCATACAGTTCAATATTTAAATTCAGCAAAACATGGCATCATTCACGCACGCATGAAGTCTTTTCTTGTAAGAAAACCTGGTAGTATATCTGTATTAACAATACTTGGCCAACAATACATAATAAATAATGAACCTTGAATATTCTATTCATTCTTCTAATATTTTCATAAACAAAGAAAAGATGCTTATTTTTAAACCATAAATGATTTTAATATATTTGAATAATGTATGCTCTTTATGTATTCAAAATATATTTCTTTAAATTATTTTCGTATAAAATTAAAAAATTAGGGTTGTATAAATTATTAAACGTATTATTCAACATAGATTACTTATTTTTGTGACTAAATTTTTTTTTATAAAGAAACATCAAATCACTGTATATTGAAATAATAATTGCAGTACTCAATATTATACCAATTTTTTAAATATTCCTGAATTAGATTTTTTATATAAATATTAATACAATTATTTTACAAAATATCGTTAACTAGTGTTAAAACGATAGGCGTTAAAAATGTAAAAATATCTGAAAATAATGCAGGTTTGATAATGTATAACACACGTAAACATTCATACTATCAAAATTTTTATATCAACCCTAGACTGATTCGATATATTAACCTAATTTACAAAAATCATTTCATTTAATTATTTTCACAAAGAACTGCACGAAGAATGCCCTGGCGCTCGATAAGCTAAAAATGCAAAAAGTCAAGATCGGGCAACGCGAGTGGATGAGAAGTCATCATAGGATCGGTGATAATAACACGAGAGCACTCCAATGAACTAGTCCATTTTTTCCGACTTCTCCTCAAGTGGCACTTCGAGGATTCTTGGCCCGTAAAGAAGAACGTAGGCACAGTGCCAGTCACCACCTCCGCTGAGCTTGAGTACATCTTCCTCCGTGACTACGCTGATGTTTTCGTCATCGCATTTGAGCCAAGTATCACCTTTTTGACGTACCCAAGCCACATAGTGACCACTACTACTCGTACGGCCCTGATGTGTCAGAACAGCCTGAAGCGTGTAGTAACCGCTGTTGTTTGAACCAAGATCTAAAAAAAGTATAATCACGGTTTATTGTAAAAAACAATATTTTAGCAAGATATTAAAAATTTATTTTTCATCTTATTTAAAGACCTTATACAAAGTTTTTAATATATAGATGTAATTATACAATATAAAATTAAAAGCATTTAAAATCAAATTATCACATTGTTTAATAATGTTAATTTTTATTCAATTATTACTGATTTTTATTTTTTATTTTTTAACGTCTTATTATTTGAGCACACAAATTCGTGTTTCCATAATTAACAACGGACCTTGCAGTGCATTTTTTCGTAAATTATAATTAAGTAAATATAACTATTAGTGATAATGCATTTGCAGAAACCAAAACTTGAACTCAATTATACACATGACTAGGTCTTTGTTCTAAAATAAGACACTGCAGGCCTCTTTACTAAAGTTTCAAATATAAATTTAAAATTATTTTTAAGTAATTTTAGCAAAGAAAAGAATATATTTTTATCTTTACCATCTGGGAACCAAAACGGTTCCTTTTTCACATTTTTCTCTTCTTCTTTTTTATCCTTCTTTCCTTTTGAACGAACCTCTTCTAGTTGAGCTTCTTCTAACTGTTGAAATCGTTCTCGCATTGGAGTCAATTTCTGTTGAAGCTCTTTTGTACATAAATCAAAAGCATCAAAGTTTACAGGAAATTTAATATTTTTTAAAATTTTTGCATTGATTGACTCCTTTTCTTTGTAGTAGAAACGAACAAATTGAATAGTTAAATAAGCTGGTAATCTGCTAACTTTCGACTAAATAATGAAAAATCATTAATATTTATTTGTGAACTCAATAATAATATAATAATTTAAAATTTGGCCCTCACCGTTTTTGTATAAACAGCGTCTCTTCCTAGTGTTGGAGAAAGTTTTGTAATTTGCTCTTCCATTTTATTTTTAAGACCAGCAATCATATATTTATCTTGAGTTGAAATGAAACAACTTAATTGTAAAAATTCCTCTTTTGAATTAGTTGGAGGCTCATCTTCTGATTCAGTACATTTTAATTCAGTATCAAAAGTACCACCAAAGTATTGATCAATCAAAGATTTAGGTTTATAACAAGCACCTTCTTCAGATGCACCAGGATTTTCCTAAAATTAGAATTTTGATAAAATAAAAATTGTATTAGTATTCTTTACATAGTTTTCAACCATAAAACATTATGAAAAGTACAAAAATATTGAAGAAAAATATTTTTACGCAATACCTTAGCAGGTAATTTTTGTTGCAACATTCTAACGAGTTCTGTCCAGCATTCGTTAGCATCCTGTTGCTGGAAACCTCCCATTTTAGATTTTTCTGCAAATCTAGGGAAAGCAAAATGCATCATTTGCACCAACACAACTGGTGGTAAAGATGAACCTTTGTCCATTCCCTCGTAAAGATCTCTTAACGCTGCTGTAATACTTTGTGAAGCCACAAACTGCATACCAGCACCAGGTGTCGTAAGACCACCAGAAAAACTTCTGAGTGCTTCACGCAACTCCGGTACAGTCTTTAAACATTGAACAGTAGCATTTAAATAACATGTATTGCCAAGATTAGTTAACCCAGCTGGCAAATCAAGAGCAGAAGATAATTCTTGTTCATTCATATCTTCCAAAAAGACTGGCTTTTCAGCAGGTTCATTAGGTACATCTTCTTCTTTTGACCCCATCATTAATACCATGGTACCCTGAAAAATATAAATGTTTTAACAATTTATAAATTAACATCAATTCTTTAATATTTAAAAGAAATTTAACAATACAAAAAAAAATGCTTTATAACCGGAATACAAAATTGTTAATCATATTAATTTTTGTTCAAATTTAGTAATTACCAAGTAAGTAATAATTTAATAGTTTATCCATAATATTATTAGTAATTATTATTCGAAAATAGAAGTGCATTAATTCAAGTAAACTTTTAATGAATAAAATAAAGAAATATTAGATTAGAAATAAAACTCCACAAATTTTTAAATTGTAACAAGTATCTAAATTCAAAATTAAAATTTTGAAAACTTGTAGTCTAAATAATTTACTATAGATAGTAATCCTTTCTGAATAATGATACATACATCTTTTAGCTTGATATTTCCCCAGTCACTGTCCTTTAGCGTCATACCTTTTACCATCACTTTTTGTCTTTCAGGTTGAACTCCAGTCAGAGCAAAAAGCTGTGCTTTGAACAACATTGGTTCTTCATCTGTATTGACTTCAACATTGGGGAAAAGTTCTTTTCCCCACTTAACTTTAACTGTAACAAGTCAAAGTAATAATAAAAATTATACTCTTTTGATAAAAAAATTTTAAAAGCATTGAATTTTAAATGGTAAATTTTTTAAGGTTAAGAATATAAAAATTCTTGTACACAAGTATTTACTAACCAGAGTGTTGCGGCATTTTTCGTTATTGTTCGCGTTTGCGCTAATACAAAGCTTGAACGGTTTTTGAAAAGGAACGTAGCCGTATCTTCGAAAAGGCAAAACACAAATAAAGTGCACAGTCAGTGTGCAGCAACAGTTTCTCTCAAAGGTGCCGAGAAATGATCAGCACTGACTCTGAGTCCCGAATCCCCGATTTCCCGAATAAGAGTTTAGCCGCTAACTTCTCACTTAAAGTGAGAACTGACTTAAAGTCACCACATGCATGAATTTTCATGAGCATATCGCTTAAAAATATAAGAATTAATTATAATCTGGCGGTATTATGTACATTTAACTTTTAATTAACTATTTATTTATTGGTATATATATATATATTTGTTTATTCATAAGTTTAAAGTATATTGTAATAAAACTTTTGTATCATGGAAATTTATACTTATATTTTACATAAAAAAAAATTTCCTATCTTGAATATAAAAAATAATTTTATTTATTTTATTATGAAAAAAAAACCGATTACATTGGTGTATATATATAGATATTTATTAATCAAAGAGGGTATGGAAAATATTAATAGCACCTTAATAAAAAAAAGAATTCATACATAATATTCACTTGTAATTTTTTAATAATGATATACATTGTGGATTTAATATAAAAATTTTAAAGTTAAAAAAATGTTAATTCATCTTGTTTCGAGGACATTAAAATTTAAATTTAGAAGTGAGGAATGTGTTTGTGCCAAACTTCACTGCAACTGCAGACAATAAGTATTATATATGCTATAACTACAGTATATTACATACTGCTATATACATAAATACATCTATGACTGTATACAGGATACAGTTCAACAGTTGCCACCGTATCCGTAAGTGTGTATAAGTGAACTGTGATAGTGTGCAACTATATGTTTTCCTATGGCGCCCATATTATGCGAGAGTGATTTGTAAGACGATTTTACCGGTGCCATTCGCCGGCGCCAACCGTTTACTTAATCGTTTTTTAAAAGAATTCAACGTACACGACTACCTATGAAAAATCATACATCTTGTAACATTTATTCTGATAATTAATCGAAAAAATGTTTTCCAGATTTCCGTAATCTTGTAGAAAGAGTTTATAGAAAATGTATAGTATTTCTTTTTTTTATAAACAAAATTGTTATTTTACAAATGTACAAGTTAGTGATCTTTTAAGTAGAGATTGAGATCTCAAAGCTTATGATAGTAATTTCTAATTCTGTTAAGCAATTTAGATTAGAAAACAAATTTAAAAAATGAGGATAAACAACTTGTTTATTATTTTTCTTTTTTCAATAAGTTTAATACATATAGGAACTTGTATTATATTAGAAGGCGCTGCTATTGGAGCAGCACTATTAGGTTATACTTTCCAATGCAAATTTTGGGAGTGTTGCGATACAGATTATGTACCTCTAAATACTACAAGTACGTATATTTCACAAACAAGTTATAATATCTGTTTTAGGAAATGTAATGAAGTATTACATATTGATTATGATTTTTGTTTTTTAGAACTCAAATTAGCCTTACGAGAACAATTATATGGTCAACAAATAGCTCAAGATATAGTTTTCAGTGCTATTCATAGTCATGTTCATCATGAAAATCCAAGAAAAGCACTAGTTTTGAGTCTCCATGGATTACCAGGAAGTGGAAAGAATTATATTGTTACCATGATAGCCAATGCACTATTCAAAAAAGGAGAAGAAAGTAAATTTTATCATTTCTTTAATGGAAGAAGTGATTTTCCTTCTGATAAGAATGTGGAGCTTTACAAGGTATTTTACAAGTTGAATTTAAATTTCTTCTGAAATTGTTTATATTTAATTGAACTAATAACGTAACCTATTTGCTGAAAGTAAAATCCTTTCCACATTGGAAATTTATTAGAGATCTATACAAATTTACAAAACTTATACTTTTGTTGAGACAAAGACCTCAATGTACAAAGTAAATTAAATCTTAATAATCACTGTAATGTATTTGTCCATTTTTATAGTACAATTTTGATAAATTCTGAGAGATAATCAAAAAAATTCCTAGGAATAAATGTCTACATACTGATCATTTGTATTGATTTATTTTATATTTTGAACCCTACTGATTTGTGCATTTTTTAAAAGGAAGTGAAAGTTGCAAAAATCAAAAGTTAAAATGTTGACTATTATATAATTTATTTATATACATTATTTATTTGTTTGATGTATTGAGTTTAAAAAATTTTTTAGAGTTAGCATTTCAGACAAGATAGCATACTTTTATTTTAACACTCAATCTGTTAAAATTCTATATTCATAGTTTGACAATCATATTATTTTATAAATTAAAATATAAAATTATGTTTATTGAAAATTTTTATATTTTTTTAATTTAATAGTATGACTTGAAAGAAAAAATTCAAAGAGCTCTGGACAAATGTGCAAGAACGATGTTTGTTTTTGATGAAGTCGATAAAATACCACCTGGAGTTCTTGATGTATTAGTGCCATTTCTGGATTACACAAGTTGGAATGGAAGAGAAAAAAGTAAAGCCATTTTTATATTTTTATCAAATACTGGAAGTGAACAAATAGTTAGACGTATGATAGATCTCTGGCAAAGTGGAAAAAATCGTGATGAAACTAATTTACAAGATTTTGAATCACTTATAGCAATTGGTGCATTCAATGAAGAAGGAGGCTTGTACAAAAGTGGTACTATAGAATCAAAGTTAATTGATCATCATGTACCTTTTCTTCCAATGGAACAAAAACAAGTTATAATGTGTATCAAGTATGCATTTAAACATTGGGGTGCACCCAATCCTTCCAATAGTATGATTCAGGAAGTTTTAGAGCATGTAATTTTTGGACCACCACCTCACAATTTATATTCTACATCTGGATGTAAAACATTGGATCACAAAGTTACTTCTATTTTACACAGAAATGAATTGGATCTAAAGATTGGTTAAACCAATTACTAAAAAAAACCTTGAAAATTGAAATTTTGGATAAAAATTTATTTCAGAGAGTTTTAAATTATATTTTTATTATTATTTTTTAACAAATATTTTTTATATTAAAAACTTATTTATTATTAGAATAAAAATATGAACTTATTAAAATTATTTTTACGAATAGTCATTTCAATTGACAAAGCCTCTCTGTGCCTTCATTCTTACATTGTTAGATATTTACAATGTAAACTTTGTAACTTAATCAGTCAAGTCTCATGAATGACTTATATGATCTTTTAAATATTTTTACTAACTCTTTGTACATAAACTAATCAAACATGTAGCCTCTCTATTCTGAGATAATTAATTATTTTTATACTTCCATTTATTTACTCATGTTTTTTTATTACATTGTTGATATGTAAATACTTTACTGAAAGGATATAAGGATTGGAAAAATTAAAATGCAATTAGTTATTTTTATAGTTAGCTAAAACATAATGAGAAAATTTATATTAAAATGTATGGTATAAGTAAAAATAATATTATGTATCTATAGAATTAGTAAAAATCAGTTAATGCAAAATATTGTAATTACTGTTAGTACTGAAAACATAATTCTTAAGTCGTAAAATTTGTAAAATAAATTAAAATTATAAATTTTATAATTACTTAAATAAAGAATAAAGAAGACTTGTGAATATTTAATATTTTTATTTATTCTAGTCTATTGAAAAGTATTTTATGATAAATTATGTGGCAGTTGTTTAATTATAACAGATAAAATTTCATCGTCTAACTTCTCTCCGTGAAGACAAAATACATTGTTACATAATTCTAATTATTCAGAAGATGATTGATGCATTTTGGTTTTAGCAAATTCACAACTACATCAAACTATGAATTGGAATTAAAAAAATGTTGCTAGCTAAATTATAATATAATTTAAAATAAATTTAAGTATTTTTTTTCATTTTTCTAACAATTAAAACATAAGTTAAATAAATGATTATTTATTAGTCATTGTATTAAAAATTTATTTTTGGTTTTGTTTCTAATTTTAATTGTTTACTTTTTGGTTCAAAAGCATCAATCTTCTTGAATAAAAAAATTTTTTTAAATTACATGACATTGATCAAAGAAGTACATTGATAAATCAGAATTTTCGCACAATGACATAACTAATTAACATAAATTCCTTTATATTAATAATTTTCATCAACATAATTAATTAATAAATAACAAAAACTGCATTTTTACATTGTGCCTACTAAATACTTGTTATTGTTTACTCTTCCTATACTTTGCCTTCCATATTTTTCACTTGATTTTTCACTTTTCTATTACATTTTCATCTGACCGACAACGGGAATGTATACTTCTACTGTTCAAACGACCTATAAATTAGGACCAGCCTAAGCACGATCTGATCTTCTCTGACTAGGACATCACATTTTTTTTGTGTTTAAAATTTTTTTTTCTATACTGCGTATACACTCGATCGCTATTGCAATTAACGTTCTACGTTTTTATCGACGACTATAACAATATCAATCGCTTTATTCTGCTTTTCTGTGCGACATTTACCCGCCGACTTTGGTGGCAGTCTTGAAGCTCATCCCTGATGAAAATATTTTTATTTGGAAAATTAAACTGTAAACTTTCTTATTTGATTGCTTTAATGGTGATTATTCTATAAAAAGTCATCAATTTTCATAATAAAGTATATTTTAAAATTTGTATACAATGAGTTTATGACTATTCAATTGTTTATTATTTTAAAAAAAAGATTTGATAACGTAAAATATTTTATAAAAATATTTTCAACAGGTATTTAATCGTCACTGACTCTCTCGCTATGTCGATCGAAGGGCGCGTCGCTTTATGTATTTGTATGTACTTATGTTTTTCTTACTTTTATTTGATAATTTTTATATGTATAATCTCACTTATATTTTAAATGCAATTTTTGTGCACTTGCTTTTTTACATTCCTTCATATTTCTTATTTTTTTAATACTTATAATATAGCTCTTTATGCACTAAAAATATATATGAGACACAAATAATATTTTATGTAATATTTAGTGAACCAATTTTATGCCTTTAATGTATGCATGAAAAATTGTAATTTTATATGTATAAAGATGCAGAAAAAAAGGTATGCTGATGTGTATGAAAAGTGGAATCCAAAAATGATGAATTTTAATCATTTTCTTGGAAAATTCATGTGTTAAATAATAAACAACACATTTTTATCTACATTGTGAAAATTACATTAAAGTAGATAAATATTATAATAATAATGTGTTTTTCATGTTCAAACAAATCAATAAAAATCTATTAAATATGTGAGATTTTTAGAATATTCTAAAAATAAGATTGAATGAGTATTCAATTTCCAACACATTTTATGATTTAGGAAAAAAATGCAGAAATTTTTAAAAACTTTGCTTACAATATCAAAATCTCCTAAAAACTTTTAAACAAAATATTGCACAAAAATTTGTAAAAATATTATTGCGATTTAATACATATTTGTTTTACGAATATTTATAATATTTTTTTTAACATTACAAAATCAAATAAGGTAACTAAATCATCCACTGTATGAAAAAGCTATGGTCTTCGATTCACGCCACAAATGTCTTGAAAATTCATTACAGCATTGTGGCACAAAAGTAAAACTTCGTAGGATAAAAATATCCCGAATCGGTCTATATTTTACGCAACAAAGTTATAGTGAGCACCAAATTGGATCGTGACGTGAAATCGCAACCACTCTCAGACTCGCTCTCACTTCCGAAGCGAAGTATATAAGATTATATATAGTTAATAGATTCGCCTATATACGGGTGAATCATGGTCATTATTTTTTCTACAAATTCACAAATAAAGATTTGTTGCAATAACCCGCATTTTGAGTGCTATAATGTGCATGATGAGAAGACATTAAGTTTGCAAACAAAATATGTGTTATATTTTTTAAACAATTTCTGCAAAATTTTTCCTGAACAAAAAATATACAAAATTTTGTAGAAGTATTACAGAAATTCTGTAGAATTCTCTTACGGAAATTTTGGCAGGAGTTTTTCCCATGGCGTTAAAAAGATTATCTGTAATTTATCTACATATACAGTAGATACTTACTACTAACTTTGACCAAATTGAGATTGCACTAATTTTTTTCATTTTAAATTATAAAAAATTTCATTTATCTTGTACTAATTTATACTATTAATTAATACAAGTTCAACTTTTTGAATTGTAAAAGTATTTTTTGTTAAATAAAATTCTATATGAGACATGTTTTTCTAAAATAGTGTATATAGATCTGCTGTCAAGCAGTTAATAATCGGCACATCTACTTTATAAAATTAGTTAAAATTTTAAAAATAATTAAACAGTTAAACGCATGATTTTTGAGGTAAAAATAATACTGAAAAAACAATATCGATCAGTAAAATGTTTCTCTGCGGGCAGTCAAACAAATTTTTAACTTCAAGTTAAAAATAATAAGTTCATCAAAAACTTTATCTATGAAGTGCGTTTTATTCAAACGCACCATTTGCTTGTACGTTAGCATGAATATTACTTTATCGAAATTTGATTGCTTAAATACTGATGTACAAAAAGTCTTTGTATTAACAATATTAATAAAATTATTTGTACTTTTTTGGGCCTTTACATACTTTTCTTTTTATAATAGCAAATAAAAAAAAACTTAAATTCAACCCTTTCATTCCTAATGTATTCACATTATAAATAAAAATTTATTGTATCAATTTTCTGTTTGAAAGTTTATGATTTTTTTCAATAAAGTACATAAACCATTATTTAGTACAAAAAATATTTTATAATTTACAGAAAACTCATACTTAGTTATTCAAAATAAATTATTAAATTTTTAAAAGTTATACAGATTGCGCAAAAGAAGCAAAGTGTAGTAAGAATCTGTCGCAATAATAATGTGTAAAAAATTATTCAGCATCTTTTTAAATTTGAAAATTTTTTCAACAGAAAAAAGAAGAAATTACATTATTCAATTGATAGTTTGAAACATTGTATCTCAATTTTGACTTGAAGTGTTTTATCATTAGTACTATAAGTAAGTAGTTTCAGGTCCTAAATATCTCCTAAATTAAATTATATATACCCAAAGTAAATATGTATGTATTTAAACGCAAATACACAGACATGAATATATTTATAGTAACGTACAGTAATCATTTAATCATTATAATCTTTCTGGTATTACTAAATTTTTAATGATGAAGTAGTATCATATATAGGAACTTCTTCACTGTTTGAGATCTTTTTAAATTGCTTTTTGCAGACCGATTCATTTCCGTAAGAAAAAGTTAATTTCAGAATGAAAGGGCCCAAAATATTCTAATGTCATATTTTGGAAAAAAATAATACTTTTATCTTATCAAAATCTATAAGAATTTTTTCTCTTAAAACAATGATTCAACATCGCACGTCAGTATATGTACTCAGGAATTCAGGCAATCAAAATTCTTCCAAGTCGACGACTAGAACGAAAGTAACGTATGCAGTGCAAGATAGACTTCCGCGGCGAGGTCTGCACATAGGCTGCGGTTAAATTTAAGCCCAGACGCGCAGCGTCGCGTCCCAGCTACCCGTGGACAGGGCTGTGCCGTCAGGCGACACGCGCAGGCAAGAGACACGATTCTCGTGACCGTAGAGCAGCGTGACTCGCTGGCACTTTAGCGTGTCCCAGACGTTCACCGTGTAGTCATTGTAGCCGGCGAACAGCAGGCGCCCACTCACCGACAGATCGACTGCATTCGCGCCGAAGATTATGCTCTCCTTGGTGTAGACGGCGACTTCCTTGTCGGCGCGCAGATCGAACAGTCGGCAGGTCGCGTCGTCCGAACCTGTGGCCACCGCGTCGCCGCTTGGATGGAATCGGACCTACGACATCGACATCAATATGAGTAGATGACAGAAACATAAGCGACGCTTCATTTTATTTTATTATTTGTAAACTAGTTATTTTAGTTACCTATATATCAGCATATACGAGTATAAACTTCAAGCAGTTTAATATTCGTGTACAAAGAAAAATTTTACTGCCAATAATACAATACAATAACATTTTTACTATTGTAATAAAAACGGACTTTTTCAAAAACTATTTTATTTTCATTTCGATGAATTTATAAATGCTGATAAAAAAGTATCATTTTTATAAAAATAACACAATAAATTTGTTTTAAAAAACATTTTTTTAAGTACCTAAAGTTTAAAAACGATATAAGTATAACATATCGCATTATTTAAATTATATATTTAATTTACATTCCAACTGTGCGTTTATAATATAAATAATTCAAATTTTTTTAATTTCAAGAAATTCGGAGCTCAATATTCATCTCCATAGATAAAATACGAATTTAATCAAATATATTATTAAAATTTTGCGTTAAATTGTAAATAAAATGTAAGAAAAACCTTCATACCGAATTGACGTCGGATTCGTGTCCTTCAAAGCTCTGAACACACTGACCGCTTCGCATGTCCCATATAAATACAAGCTTGTCGCAGCTACCTGAGACGAAAGTATTGCCCGTCTCGCTGGGTGCGAGATCTATGGACATGACACTATCCGAATGCCCATGAAAGTTTTGGAGCAATTGGCCACTTTCGACATCCCACAGAGCGCAAGTGCTGTCGCCGCTGCCAGTTAGCACTTGCTGATCGCTATTTGGGAAAGCGCAACAAGACGTGTAGGACGTGTGAGTGCCCACTGTTTTCTTCTTAGCAGACACATCGTCTTCCAGACTGAGAGGATAAACTGTTACCTTGTTGTCCAATCCTCTGAAATAGAAAATTGTTGATAATAAAATTGTTAAACTAAAATAATAATTTTAGAAAATGTATCAGTTATTCAAATTGCATACCCGCATGCAACAAGTTGTCCACTTGGTGCATATGCACAAGCAATGACCCACGTAGTTGGCATTGTCACAGCATGTTCCTTATTTGTTGTAAAGGCATCCCATATTATCATTTTACCATCCTAAACAAAAACAAGAGAATGTAATTTCAATATCAATTATTATTTCATATGTAACTGAAAATGCAAAATATTATTGTTTATAAATTACCTGGGAAGAAGAAACAATGTGTCGTTTATCTGGTGACCAGTCAGAACACAACACTTTTGCCTGGTGACCTTTCAAAATTCGACGCTGTTTTACATTGATACAACTAATTGGATCAAGTCTTTCCGCAACAACAGCCACTATGAAATAAAATTATGATAAATATAAGTGAGATAAAATTAACTTATTAATTCATGACATAGAAGGGTACATAAGTATATTGTTCAATAAACTTACAAGTAACATCATTTAATTTTTGCCTTTCATCTTCAAGACGGACCTTCAGAGATTCAGCCTCCTTGGCTAACTTTTCAATTTGTTCCAACTCTGTTGCCGAATCCATCTTTACATTTAAATTTTTCTATGATTCATAGATATTAACCAGTGAAATCCATACAAATTCATTAACCAACAACTGTCTGTGTATCATTTAAAAATTGTACTCTGGAATCCTAAAAATAAGTAAAGAACAATTAATTTAAAAAAGTTACCAAATAATTATTTTAGTCTGAATAAATATATACAATTATTTAAAATCACAAGAGTCAGTTGCTTGAACATTATCAGAATATTATTAAACCTTTCATTCATAAAATTATTTTCAAATTAAAGAAAAACTACAGTTGCATTTATCAAATTATAAATATATGGAACGTGCGCTTGTATAAACAATCAACAAGACCCTTTCAAAGAAAATCCAATTTGAGAACGAATTCAACAGGACACCCCATTAACGATCCTCTCGCGGAGAGAACTATCACACTATAAGTATTTTCGAGCAGCATCCATTGCCATATAAAACGCACCAGACTCGAGGCGCCGAAGTTTCGACGTTACCCAGCAGCCCCGATCCATCCTCGTCGTCGAGAGAGAGAGATAGGAAGAGAGAGAAAGGACAGCGCTCCTATACGCCAAGGGCGATCCTCGGCTGAAGAGCTCCCCGTGCGCGTGACGAACGGCCACACGGGCAATCAATAAGCATCAATAACAACAAACCGCGTCCGCCGGCGTCGTCGCGCGTCGCGAGTCCGTCGACCGTCCTGGCATCCGTGTCTAGTTATGGGTGGAACCTTTCAGGATGATTGGTGCATCTTCTCCAGGTGGAGGCAAACTGCTAGGACGAGATATCAGCAGTGCAGAGGAGTGAAGGGCTCAGAGGTCGCGGAGCACCATGACACCTGCCATCTTGGGGATGGATGATTTCTGTACGGAGGGCTGCTGCTCGCTAGCTGCAGACGACGCACAAGCACAAATACACACTGCTGCATTATTACAGAGTAGTTTGATAAGCTTTGCGTTACGGTCGCGTTTTAGGACGGTCGCGAATGTCGTGACTCGTGAATCGTGATACAGAAAGGGAGCACTGCCATAATAGGAAGGCGCCAATTTCGAGATTTTACAGAGTATGTTCTAATAAATATTGTTAATTTGTATACAATAGAAAAAGTTTTCTTGATGAACTTGAACTTTGAAAATGGAAATAAAAACTTTGCACACATACCATTAATCTCAATAAAAAAAGTACTACCAATGTTTTTCTAATTGGTAATACAATTCATTTTGTATATTTCAATACTTTCGTTACTTCTGTAAACAGAAGATTAAACAAGTTTATACATTTGTGCTATAAAAAAACGTGTTTATACACCCTATACCTATATTGTACAAACAAAAATACTTGGTATCAGATGAGCGTCAGCTGACCGTCAGCCGTCACTTGTTGTTAAAGCTCCAATATGTGAGCAGACGACGTTTAGCGGCCCGCCCCAAAACAGCGCGGATTTTGTGCACATCGAATATTTTTTTTAATGTTTTCTGAGAAAGTACGATCCAATTCTGGCGATCTTCGATCAGATTCTTCGAAACAAATTTCTCAGATGTATATGAATACTTGATTGAAAATTGCAATAGCAAAAACTATACAAGAAGTCATTACGTTACTAATTAAATAAATAAAATTATTTTTATTTTCTAAAAATTTATTATATTTTGTTGAAAATTTATGTATTAAAAAGGTAAAATAAAATAAAATTTAAATTATTATTAATTTAAATTTAAATTCAAAATTGTTCTTTTAATTATGAAATATTTAAATAACATTGGAGGATAATTACATTTACATATATACATACTGACGGTATTATATAAGACTATTCTAATCTATTTTAGAAAAATATACTTATTTTCAACAGATATAAAAGTACTCTAGTGCTTATACGTAAGAACATCGATATTTAATTTGAAAACTGCAACATTTTTCTTCCTAAAAACTTTAAGTCAAAATACGATATCTACAACGTACATTATATCAATCAAAATAAAAAACCGAATCTAAATTAGAAAATCATTCAAGTTGGTATATCTATTCTAAAGAACAACTATATACTTATAATAAATAGCATGTGAGTCTCGAATATTATCTATTTTTATTAAAATATTTTGTAAAAGACAAAAAGCATGCAATTAATGTAGTTATATTTATTTACTGATGACAATAATCTTTAATTTATTAATTTGTTTTTTAACTTTATCTTGTGTCTAAACCCTTTATTACTTATTATATTTTTTGGAACATGAGCAATAAATTTGAATTTTCCGCTTTTTAATATAAAGTACTACGTTAATCATAACCGAAAAGCTCCTTTTATTTGAACCTTATCGTATTCATATTGTAGGCCGGTTCTTCTAGGCGTTTGTAGCAGCTTTAAAGACACCACTCAAATAATTTCCACCAAATTGGTAAAAAAACGTTCCTATAAAAGAGCAAACCGGAAGCGAGAATTCGGTGACCCGACCTAAATCAAGTACGCGGCGGCCGTTCGCGGAATCAATGCCGCGAGCTCGCGGCACTTCCTGACGTGCGCCGTGATAGCGGCGCAGCCGATACCGCACGACCGAGACGGCATTATCAGCTTTCGCACAAGTGCGAGTGAGACAGCGTGAGTAATAGTGGGGGAGGGACACTGCACGGCGCTGCGGCTTACGACGGCCCGTTCTTCTGCTGGCTCCCCGAGAGCGCTCTCCTCTCATCATCCGACGTTGTCCGGCTTGACGGGCGTGCGTGTATAACTTTAGCGAACGAACGGAACCAGCAAAAATCATGGCCCTCCTGACCGTACGTCTTGCTGCCTCGGTAGCGAGACAGCTACCTACCGCTCAGGTAAGCGATTACACATCTACCGGGAGACGCTAAAACCGCCGAGTCGGCGTGGCAAATGGTCCCACGACCCGCGGGCTTATTCTTCAAGCGCGAGACGAACACGAGAATGGAGGGGATGGGAACCGACATTTTTCTCCCGGGCCGCGTTTTCTCAACCGAATTTGCTCATCGATTTTGCGATTATTATGACGAATAGCACGGTTGCATTTGAGAGGATTTTTTAGTTGGGGAGAAAATGCGCCAAATTACGCGCGGGGGAACGAAAACGGCTGTATTATATAAACAGAATGAGATAGGCCACAGAGGCTGAGAGGCAGTTATGTAACGAGTATTTTGAAGCGGGGTACGGGAGGGATGGGACGGTGGTAATATCACATGGAGGATAATGATTGTTCTGTTTAGGTGAGCTGGCCTGCTGCTGTGGTAGCCTCCAGGAAGTACCATGTATCCTGCAGCCGTAGATCCGCTGAGATCTCTTCCATTCTGGAGGAGCGTATCCTCGGTGCTACCACCAAGGTGAGACGTACTGTACACTTGCTTTCATGGTGTACATTTGATTAATATCTGATGTTCATGAATGAAATTATCCTATTGAACATATATATTATCTATATAATTTGCTAAATGCACTATATTTTACCTCAGAATTTAAAAAAATCAATTATATGATAAAATAAATCTGACAAGATAACACAGAATATTTTTTCAGTACTTTAATAGATTTATAATTCTTCTATGTAAATGATTCCTTTTATAAAGGAAATAATTTATCATCAAATTATTTTGACATTGAAAAAAAAATTATGAATCTGCTATATTCCATACCTGTACATCAAATATTTTGTAGTTTTATTTAGGTACATTATAATTTATACAAAATATATTAGTACAATATTTTATTTTTGTCTCAGTATGCATTTAAAAAGTTATTTTTAGATACACTAAAATAATAAAAAAATACTTTAATGATGTTACATATTATATAACATGAAATATTAAATGTTAACGGATATATGTGTAGATATATTATTTGTTTTTTACTTAATTGTATTGTTTTATTAATATAATATGAATTATTTTTATTATTGATTGAAATAATTGACTTTTTCAATATTACATAATTAAAGAAAAATTATTCAACTTTAACCTTAAGTTGGTTAAAGTATAGCTTAATTTTATTCCATCTTATCTTTCATATTAAAATGTAATATATTTTGATATAATATAATACATATAATAATTAATTATATGTTTTAGGCTAACCTCGAAGAGACTGGCCGTGTGCTCAGCATTGGTGACGGTATTGCCCGTGTCTATGGTCTCAAGAACATCCAGGCCGATGAGATGGTGGAATTCAGCTCTGGATTGAAGGGTATGGCCTTGAATTTGGAGCCTGACAATGTTGGTATTGTCGTCTTTGGTAATGACAGGCACATTAAGGAAGGTGATATTGTCAAACGTACCGGTGCCATTGTTGACGTACCCGTCGGTGAGGAGCTTTTAGGACGTGTTGTTGATGCTTTGGGTAACCCCATTGATGGCAAAGGTCCTCTTAACAGCAAACTTAGGTTCCGTATTGGTACCAAGGCCCCTGGTATCATTCCTAGGTACATTTTATTTCTACCATATACATTTGCTTATTGTTAAAATTATGTTTTATTTGCAATCTTATAAAATTGTAAACAGTGGTTTAACAACATTATCATTTTAGGGTATCTGTACGAGAGCCCATGCAGACTGGTATCAAGGCTGTAGACTCTCTGGTACCCATTGGTCGTGGTCAGCGTGAGTTGATCATTGGTGACAGGCAGACTGGTAAAACTGCCTTGGCCATTGACACCATTATTAACCAGAAACGTTTCAACGATGCTGGTGACGAAAAGAAGAAACTGTACTGTATCTATGTTGCCATTGGTCAGAAACGATCTACTGTTGCCCAAATTGTCAAGAGGCTGACAGACAGTAATGCCATCAATTACTCCATCATCGTTTCGGCTACTGCCTCTGATGCCGCCCCCCTGCAATATCTTGCTCCCTACTCTGGCTGTGCCATGGGTGAATACTTCAGGTATAATTATTAACTTATCACAATATTTATAAAAAAGTAATGCTGAGACAATGATAGAAGGTCATTTATTGTGGAAGTATTATATTTACTTCTAGATGATCAATCTTACGGATATATTATGATTACTTTACTATTAAATTAAAGTGTAAAAATTAATTTTTTTTTTCAATTTTAGGGATAACGGCAAGCACGCTCTTATCATCTACGACGATTTGTCGAAACAGGCTGTGGCCTACCGTCAAATGTCTCTGCTGTTGAGGCGACCCCCCGGCCGTGAGGCTTACCCTGGTGACGTATTCTACCTTCACTCTCGTCTTCTCGAGCGTGCCGCCAAAATGAACGAGTCTCTTGGTGGTGGTTCCCTCACTGCTCTCCCTGTCATCGAGACTCAGGCTGGTGATGTATCAGCCTACATTCCCACCAATGTCATTTCCATTACTGACGGACAGATCTTCTTGGAAACGGAGTTGTTCTACAAAGGTATCCGACCTGCCATCAACGTCGGTTTGTCTGTATCCCGTGTAGGATCAGCTGCCCAGACCAAGGCCATGAAACAGGTATATATAAATCATTGCCATGACCAAAATGTTTCGAATACTTCTCTCTAAATGAAGAAACAAAACATTAATCTTTTGCGTGTTATAGGTCGCCGGTTCCATGAAATTGGAATTGGCCCAGTACCGTGAGGTCGCCGCTTTTGCCCAGTTCGGTTCTGACTTGGATGCCGCCACCCAGCAGCTGTTGAACCGTGGTGTTCGTCTTACTGAACTGTTAAAACAGGGACAGTATGGTATGGCTAAAGAGTTTTTATAAAACATTACATATTATAATTTGTAAGATAATTTTCAAAACCGACAATTTTTATTCTAGTACCCATGGCCATTGAAGAACAGGTCGCAGTCATCTACTGTGGTGTCCGAGGATACCTCGACAAAATGGACCCAACCAAGATCACTGCCTTTGAGAAGGAATTCCTTGCTCACATCAAGTAAGTTAAACTTATAATTGAATATACTGATAGAACCAGAAATTCTCTTTTGAAAATAAATTACAAAATAATAATTTTTTGCAGATCCACTCAGCAAGATCTCTTGGCCACCATTGCGAAAGAGAATACTATCAGTGAAGCATCAGACGCTAAACTGAAGAAGATCGTCACTGACTTCTTGGCTTCCTTCAATGCGTAAACACCAAGCCACTCGACTAACAACCGAGATCTAGTTTAGTTGAAACAGCTACTACGCTGGAGCTGAATTCTGTGCATGTGTAGTATATTGCAAAGTCTCACTGTAAATATACTTCACGTGCATGCACTGTAACGTCATATGCAAGAATGGAAAACAGAAAGAAATAAAACAACAATTCCACATCCGAACGATAAACTCGATAGTCATATACATATGTTAATACGTTACACGTTGGTTCTTTAATAAAAAAAGTACCTCTTATTTCGCAATTAACCGACATTTAAATGTAAACACCCGACATTGGCATCAAATTACTTCGCTTATTGCAAAAAAAAAAACAAATAAGCAACTGTCAGAAGTAAGATAGTATAATAAACACAATCTGAATAAATGTTAAATTTTTATCAAATTGGAATAGTAGTTATCCTTTATGATTTCTATGTAAATGAACTAGGATGTTAAACATTAAAGGTAGACTACTAATTAATTTAAATTTTTTTAATAAAAATTTATTATAACATTATATACATCTTAAAATCTTTATACAGTCACTCCAGGTATCTGTATTTCATTCATTTTCTTTTTGTTAAAATTGATACGATCATGGACATCAGTTATTATTCCAGTTGCAACAGTAATTTTGTGTTCTCTTATTGTAAATGATTGACCAATTAACATTGGCATACAGTCAAGTAGTGTTAATCTGGCTTTAACCTGTTCACCAGGCATTAATATATCTGTACCTTCTGGAAGTATTAAATCTACTCTGGTATAAATATTCCATGTAGTAGAATATAATACAGAACAGTATCCATTTCGCTAAAAATGATGATTTATATTTAATTTTTTATTTAAATTAGTCTAAAAAGATTTATATGAATCATTACTCGAAGAGGGATTTGTCTGCCTCCTTCAGCTTTAGACAGTAGATAAATTTGAGCTTCAAAATGATTTGTGAATTTTTGTGAATTTCTTGCACAAATCCACATTCCCCTTCGAACAGCGTTTATTTTGATTCCTCTTAGTAAAGCTCCAACATTTTCACCTGCTGGAGCTTGTGCCACGCTTTTTTGAAAAATCTAAATGATTAAAAATTTTGTTGACATTGTTATCAAGTAATATTTACTAAAAAAAAATAATTAACAAATTCCTTAATGAGATAGTAAATAATTAAAAAATAAAAACTAACAAAGTTTTTAAATAAATGAAAAAAATAAAAAAAAAAATAAAAAATTACTACGTCTTACCTGAACATCTGTTACAACAGTTTTTAATTGTTCATCAAAACCTATAAGATCAGCTTCTGCTCCTTTTTTAATTGTACCTCTTTTAATAGTTCCCACAACAACTGTACCTCTACCTGGTACATTAAATACATTATCAATTGGTAGAAGAAAAGGTGATTCTAAATCTCTTTCTGGAATTTTAACAAAACTGTCAAGGGCATCAAGTAGAGCTTGAATTGATGTAGTACCATGTGGTGAAGTATCACCCTTAAGAGCTAATAAAGCAGAACCCCTTATCACAGGACTATTTTCACTGTCGAAACCATAATTCTCAAGTAATTCTCTTACTTCTAATTCTACAAGATCCAATACCTCATCATCTGCAAGGTCAGCCTAAAAACGTATTTATATTATAGACAGTGTTTTTCATAAAATGTACACAGTAATAATGATACAGCCTTATAATAAAAATTATTAATAAAAAACTGTAAGTATTTGTTCAAACTATAGTAAATTAAATGAAATATTATTGCTTACTTTATTAATATAAACCACAATTTGTTTAACTCCAATTTGTTTTGCTAGTAGGAGATGTTCTACAGTTTGTGGCATTGGACCATCAGTAGCTGCAACTATTAAAATTGCTCCATCCATTTGTGATGCTCCACTAATCATATTTTTTATGAAATCTAAGTGTCCTGGACAATCGGTATGAGCATACCGTCTTTTCTCAGTTTGGTAGCCAATATGAGCAATATTTATAGTGATACCTCTAGCTTTTTCTTCGGGTGCCTTATCAATTTCATTGTAAGGTACATATTTACAATTTTTATTTTTTTCTGATAAATATTTAGTTATAGCAGCTGTCAAAGTAGTCTTACCATGGTCTACATGGCCAATTGTTCCTACATTGCAAACTAAATCACTGGCATTCTGTGAATAAAGACGTATTTTGCTACAATTCACACCCCAAATATTGCTGTTCCATTTACGAATATGTGTAGCATGAAAATTTAGTCTTTGTGATCTCACATACTTAAAAGAACGTAATAATACTCTTTGAAGTAGCATTTTTAACATTAACTTATAAATCCTATAAGTTAAATGAACTTTGTTTACAAAAAAGTAAGGTTAGAGTTAAGAAATAGCATTAAACATTAAATACTTACTATTAAAACTTAAAATTTACAAAAATATTCATTTAATTATTGTGATTACTAGCTAACATTGTAATGTCATACGAGACATTACTAAATATGAAACTCCGGCATATATTTTGGTTAAAGTTTTCTACGGCGTGATTCGAATAGCAGGCAGCAGACAACTTTAATCTAATATTTCTAACCTCGAAAAATAGTGTTGAGTCGAATGAATCGCGCGAAATTTAAATTAATCGTGAGCGAATATGTATCGTAATCGTTTCGAAATTATTATTATATATATAATACAAAAAATATATATGTATACAAAATAAGTCTTATCATTTCATCTTCATATAATGAGTTAAAAATAAAAGTGGATCATAAAAAATAATTTACAAAAATAGAAAATTAAAAGAAAAAAATAGAAAATACGTAAAACTTGGCCTATTATTTAATCATATTATTTCTCTGATTCTATGTACATTTACTGAATTTACAAGTTACTTTAATTTAGTACTGTTAAAATCATATAATAACGTGGTTTTAAAATTATAATAACGATTTTAATTCTAATAGACAATAGAATTTTAATAATCCAAATGTTGTATTACTTGTATTATACGTTGATTTAGAAATTTAAAAAGTATATTAAAAAAATGAATTGAATATAAGTAGACATTTGAAAATCGCGCCTCAAAAAATATGCGACAAAAGATATCAGTCATTCAACGCCGGTCAATCTCGCGGTCACGAGACTACCTCCTGGGCCTCCCCAATATCCTCCGTTACACGCGAGTCCGCTCCAGAAAGCCAAATTTCGGCCATTCGTGACGGTCAGTAAACATATCTAACGGTGCTCTATTGCGCTCTTTCTCTCTCTCTCTCTCTTTCTCGTACAAACATTAACTTAGAACGCATACATAATAATACACACGCACGTATATATATCGCGACAAAGCGGCGCGGCGTTGGAATACACACACACAGCGTGTTTGCTGGAAAAAGAAACAAGATAGAGGTATAGAGCTCTGAAAGGAAGACGAGGGCAGAGAGCGTCGCTTGCTCGACTCCGCGACTCCGAAAGTGCTGCAGTGAGACAAAGATAGCACTACGAAGGAGCGAGAGAAAGAAAGAAAGATTATAGAGAGAGAAAGAGAGAGAGAGAGAGGAGAGAGAAACACGCGCGCACTACGTCAAAGGCGCGAGCGCTGCTCCGAACTGGTGTGCGTGTACAGTGTACTGTGTGTCGCGGGGACTATCGGAGTCGGAGCAGAGGCAAAACGGAGCACATAAACTGAGAGCGAGTGTTCCTCGCAAGATTCCGGAGTCCAGTGACTGACTGCAGGCGTGGAACAGCAGTATAGCAGCGTGTCTGTGTTCTATCGTGTGCAGTGTGCTGCGCGAATCAACTCTGTCCTCTGCGTCCCGTGAGCGCGTTTATGTACGTGAGCTCAGACGCGCGCGTGTGCTGGTGCGCGACGACGACTACGAGGACGGGGACGGGGACGAGTGAGGCTTACGTACACACGTCGCGAGAAGTGAGTCCGCGCCCAGTAGCAGGCCGCCTGGAGCTAGCGAGCAGCTAAGAGACGCAAGAGTCGCCCGAGGGCGCGACGCAACGGCGACAGATTCCCCGACGAAGGTGAGTCTATACATTAGCGCAGCGCGAGCGCCGTAAGGTGGCCCTCTTTCATTCACTCACTCACTCTGCATATCCCGTATTTACGCACCACTCACGCCAGGGCGAGGTTGCACTGATGTTAGCGTAACGCGCGCAACTCAGTCTTTTCTTCGTCTTTCTTCTTCCTGCTTTTCCTAGCGCATACATAAGTTCCATTCTGCCTTCTGTTCGTTCATTCTCTCTCTCTCTCTCTCTCGCTCGCTCTCTCTTTCTCTCTGTCTGCCTGTCTCACTCGCTCTCTCCCTCAGTCCCTCTCTCTCCCACCCGCGCGTCGTGTATATGCGGCCTGCTCGTTTTCTCTGTCCAGTATACTCGCACTGCTGCTATTGCTGCTGCGGTTCCTCCGCTGCTGCTGGTGCTGCTGCTGCTGTGTGTTCTCTCTACGTATTGTGCGAGTGCGTTTTATTATCGTCTCTCTTGCTCGCTCACTCGCTCGCTTGCTGGAGGAGAGCAGAGAGTGCGCGAATGCGAGTCACGCTCCAAAGTGTTTACGTTACGTGGAGTCACCCAGTTCCCTGATTTATGAGCAGTCCTCGCTACTGCTGCAGTTGCGCGTGTATATAGGTATTTCGATACGATGTTTTCTATGATGACGGAAAGTGATTCTCTGATGATCTCGATGCACTTTTCGAGCCTTTTATAGAGTGGCTGTATTATAGTGTACACTTCGTGTACTGTACGAGCTCCCTTTGACCGAGATAACTGTCATCGTGTTTGGTTATTGCGTGTAGGTTGCTGTACTAATTTGTGTTTATTATTGTTCATTGATGATGGGTTGGGGGGAGGGGGGGTAAGTGACTTGAAATTTTCTTTAAATCGACGTTATTTTACGTTATGGAGAGGATGCTAGTATTGTTAAGTGATTGTTACACCTTCATTGGAAACAATGCAAAATGGTGTTACAGTATACAAGTCTGTGAGAAATGCATTGTTTTGTAAGAGTTCATGGACTTTGATTTGATGTTCAGTCGAATGGTAAAGTTAGCATGGCTGTGCACAGTAGTAATTCCAGCTGACTCCATTTTCTCTGTACTACTTTAATTGAAAATATTCTTCATGAATTATATACATTTTTTCAGCCATTTTTTTTTCTTTATATGATATATTTTCCTTCTAAAAAAATTTCTACATTTAAGGAAGCTCTGTTTCTATCGTTTTTCTTTAAATAAAGTATTTTTTAAGTATTTTTAGTGAAAAAGATAAATTTTTTATAAAAAAAGAGCTTTTTTCAACCTTTCACCATTACTTTAAATGTTATTGCATTACACATTTTTACGAAATACCATGTTTTAAATTAAACTCATAATTTTTTGTATAAATAAATAGCAATTTTTAATTATTTCCTTGTTGTTTTGCAAAGCTTAACATTTATGTAACACAACCAATCAGTGTTTTTCTTGCTTGGATAGATAAAAATGTGTTACAAATCTACTTGAACAATTAACTTAAAATACATAGATGAAAAATTAAAATTATTTGTTCACAATTATATTTATTAGTAGTGCTGTTTTAAAACTATTTTCAAAAGATATGCATTTTAAGATGAAAATTGTAATTTATGTTTTACCAATTCTTTTAATAAGATTCTCACTTCTCAAGATCTTTAGACTGCAAGTATATGAAGTTATTTATGAAGCTTGAAGTCCTGCTTAATGGCAATATTGAATTTGATTGTGATAAGAATATTAATTGCATTATTTAATTGTCAGTAAAAGTAGAAAAATGTTGTATATATGCATGTCACGTTTTCTTCATACAAGGACACTTTCTTGTTTTTTATCCTTGTGATGAGATGTCTTTAAATGGATTAAAAGTATGGATTTAACAAGAATTTTTAGTGTTTCTTCATGCATCACTGAAAACATTTTACAGTTATAGCCAATCAGAAGTGATATATCATTTATAAAAAATAAAGTCTATAATTTAAGCTCATATAATAATAGCTTATTTTACAATAAAATTTTATCTTATTTATAAAAGAAAATACGAGATAAAAAGACTTTAAAACATTTATACTCATTGCCATGCTGAATATGATAATTTTAAATTTACGAGATATTGTTAAGACATGAGTGTTAATTAACGATTAAAAGTTATATTTACGACATGCTGACAAATTTTAAAGTAATAAAATATAATATATTATAAATTCGTTGTCTATGATCATAATATTATAATGAAGAAATAGAAAATTCATGTTTTAACTACATGAAAACGCAATTATTAAAGTAATAACAGTAATAATATGACAAACTCATTCCAACAATTCTCTACAGATTAATTTTTCTGTCAAACGAAACTTTATCGTACAATTTTTTCATTATCTAGATTGCGTCGCGACTCGTCAATTTTCACCTCCGGAGTAAAACAACAGGTGTAAACGCGCATACGATCTCTCTGCACACTCACACATTTTATACATACATACATGTCCACATGTATCTCGCATACGCACGTGAAAACGTCCTTATCGATCACGTCGCGCGCGCGCGCTTTATCTGTCACATCGTGCAGCAGCTCTTGATAAGAAAGCCAAACGACGACGCCGACGAGTCGCTGCAAGATGCTTCGCTTCGCCTCATCCGCTCAAAGGACGTAGACCCTCTATTTTCGGTACGCGCACGCGCGCGCGGGCGGACAGTAGATATATTCTGTAAACAAATCAACGTTGTTTAACTCGCCGAGCGCCACAAGCGGAGCGCACGAGGGGCTAAAAATATCTTACGCGCCCGAGCGCTCGCTCATACCGTTTGTTGTGGGACACATTTTTCCATCTAACGTTTGGGGGTTCCCGTACTTATATGTCTACATGTTTACAGGATGACGATGATGTCTGGTCATAGACGTGTGACTTTGGCTTGCGGAAAATTCAATGTTATTGCCTGGGTGTCTCGGTCATTGAATTAGTGTTGATGTTTTAAATTTTGATACACGAGTGGGTGGCTATGTTTACAAGCATTCGAAATAAAAGAAACAAACATAAAATGTCGCGTGTGCGGGGTCTTAATCGCAAAGCCAGAATTTTCCTTCGTACAATAAAAATTGCTGTATTATATACATTATATCTGTTTATAAAACTCGTGCTCCAATATTTTTCTCATTTCTTTATGTATTTTAAATTTTCGGAGTATAAGCGCCGAGTAAGTATTATAACAACGACGTTGATCGGAGCAAATAATACTGAATGAAAAATATTCACGTTTGGCAACTACGCCTGGTACGGTGAAATTTCCACCCCCACGCTCCATTATTATCTTCCTCCGTGAGTCATTTGAAGTAACATGTAATATGGGATTACCACGTAGCGAAATGACAGGTCGGCACTCCGCTTTGGTATATACGACCACTTTTTTTTTCTCAGCAGTCGTAGAACGAACCCTCGGGACAATTTCGCCACCCTCGCACATTCACGTAACTCCGTAGTTTATTGCGCGTATGTCTCTCATTTTTCTTCAACGCGCGCATGCAAAACGAGCTTTCCAGTAAATATATATATATATATCCATCTTGATGTTCGTACATCCCGGTTGGCATTAATATTCATTTGCGACACCTTATACATTTATGAGTCGTGTTATAAAACGCATATTTTCCATTTGAAAAAAATAATTCTTCAAAACATTTCGCTAATACCGACGTAACAAAGCTTTCATTCTAAAAACACTTTTGTATATTCTTATATACCTATACAAACGGATATATGATTCACGCGTATACAATACCATATGGCAGCAGGTTTCTAACTTTGTTCCCGAGACAGTCGCGTAACGTGTCTTTGTTCGCAACGAGAATTTCGAGTCGCATAATTTTTCAGTGTTGTTCCCGTCTATTGGTTTTCTCGAAAGTCGAAAAATCACCGACTTTCGAACCTTGCCAATCGTATTTCCGATACGCATGATTAGCTGCGGTGTGTTGTCGCCAGACGCTGCTTTTATTGCTAACCATCTTTTTATCGATCGCTCGATATCAAATGTACGCAGATAAAGCAGCTTATATATATATATATATATATATGAATTCCTATATACCCAAACGGTGGGTACGAAAAAAAAGTTGTCGAAAAATAAATTCCTTCATTTCGAATTTCATTATTCTGCGCCGCAGTTCTATCGCATAGAAAACTAAAATTAAAGGAAAATCAGCTATATCCTATTGAATAGGTCGTTCCCCTTATATACACAAGCAAACTCTTGTACGTGCTTCCCGTAAAGACCTGCCAAAGTCATTGCACCGTGTCTCATACACTGCAGTCTCCGCGCCAAGGGTTCGTCAGTCGTTTATGTTCTCGTTCTCTCGTCGCGCGCAGACGATGGAAATCACCGCACGGTTCTCTCTCTCTCTATATATATATATATATATATATATATCCTCTTGTTTCTCTCTTTCTCCCATTCTCGTTGTTGCTCTATGCGCCATAGGGGCGAGAAGTTCATTGTCGAGCGTCTGGTGCATGCGCGCGACTAACGCAGACGAAACGGAAAGGAAGGAGAGAGAAAGAAAGACAGAGAGAGAGGGAGAGGCACTCACGCCGACGACGTGAGTATATACGGCATGTAAGTGTATGAGTACTGTATACGTCGGTCGCGCGCGCGTGCATGCGATCCGCGAGACTCTTATCAATCAATAAGCTCACGGTCGCCGTTGGGGTGTCAGTGTACGTGTATATATGTATGTGTTAATGTGTACATGTACGTGTAGAGTGGTTAATGTCATTAGGCTGCGGTGGCCAGCCGCACCGAAGAATCCTTACATACACTGGCCGGTGCGAGCTCTATCGGGTTCTTTAGCGCTTTATATATATATACTACATACACTGACCACTTCTCTGTCCGCCTGCGTGCGCGCGTATATATATATATACGAGCTCTTCTATTTCTTCTTCCTCCTCCTCCTTCCCTCGTGACGCGCGCTGTTGTATGTACCGAGTAGGTGTGCGTGTACTCGCAGAGGAGCACGCTACGTCAGCACGACGGAGTGGGGGTGCGCTGTGTTTTTTGAGAACTGATTAACGGGTGTACGCGCGAGCAAAATTTACGATGTTACTGAAATTTGCATCCAGGGGTCACCCAAACGTGGATAATTGCTGGTCATTATCGTTCCTTTTTTTATTCTGTACACGTCATATTTCAAAAGCTTTTTGGAGCATGTGACTTTTAATGCAGCTTTTTTAACGGGCTTTGTATCATAGGGAGTTTGTTGACTTGTAAATTTTTAAAATTACTTAGGTTAATTTAAAAGAAACTTAAAATTTCGCGATCAATTCAGGAAGTATTGATTCCACTTTTTTAGGCTATGAATGTTTTCCAAAACAATAAATGAGATATCAATACACTAACGAAATTACTGTTATGGTATATCTATTTTTTATGGTATTTGTATTAGAAAATTTGTTTCTTCGTAAGATAATTAAATAGTATCTGTTTTGTAAAAACGAAAGTGCAGATGCGCAAAAAGGAAAGAAATTGGAGATAATGAACTCTTGACTACATGTTATAATATAAAATTTCATGAAAGTGAAAGATTCGTACGGCAGCAGCTTGTAATGATGACTAATAACGGTACAACAGCAGTTTATTTATAGTCCAGTAAACGTGAACATTGACGTGCAGGCTTTCAAAAGTGCCTACTAGTTTGAAACGATCGGTAATTGAATATCTTCATGCACTTGAAAGTCGATATTTTTCATTAATTTTTAAGTGTCTTTCTAGTATAAAACGTAAAACATACTTTCGTACATACCATTGTAACAATATTAAACAATGTTTCCTTAACTTATAGCATAACTAAAATAACGACGAAATTCGATAAAGTGGACCATTATAGGTTTTCCTTGGCATCTTTTCAAAATCGTAGGGTCGTCAATACTTATCACATTTTGGTCTATATAAAAGGATCTCGCGATCGTCTATTTCAGTGTTTGATGAACTAAATGAAATATAAAATCGGCACTTTTAAAATTAGAGCTCACGAACTTTCGACATCTTAATACCAGAAAAAGTAGCGCTTAACCCAACCCAGGTGCTACAATTATAATCCAATAAATATAGCACCTGCCTTTCATACTTTGGTTAACTCGATAAAAGAAAATCGGACGAAACCCTCGCACCGAAAGAATCATTCTTGTAATAACCGACGATTCTTTATATTAATATTATGCATACATCCTTCCGGATCATATAATGCGAAACGTTATACGCAAAATAATCCCCTGACTGCAGCACTCGACAGACACACACACACATATTTTAAGTCAGAATACACGCACCGCAAGCAGCGCAAACAAGGACTCTTTGTTTCTCGCGCGTTTCTCTCTCTTTCCTCAAAGTTCCATCTGTTCGCGAGGGAGCACAAATGTACTTACATGCACGCTCGCGCGCGCGCGAACGCTCGCACACGCGTATACAGCAATGACCCAAATGCTTGACATTGAATCACAACGCAGCACGGAGAGTGTAGCGACCCTGAGGATGATTAATCCTACTAGCGTGTATTTCCTACCCGCAACAAGAGAGCGAGAGCATAAGCCTCCTACTCGCTCTCTGAGCTTTTTTACTCGCTGTTTTTACTTCGCTGCGAATTTGCTCGAAATATTGTGCTACGTAACTCGCTTGAAATGCTTCATAACTGTTGACTGTATTTCAGGCGTTATAATAGTGTACGAACGTGTTGGTACAGAGATAACTACAGAAATCTTATCTGTATGGTGTATTAGTGCGATTACAAGCTACTTTTTTTTGAGGCTGTAGTATTAACGTCGTCAAGACACTTGTAGGACTTACTCTGGTTACTGCGTGTCATCTAAAAAGTTTCTAAATCTAATAAGCAATTCATTTAATTCGTGCGATGCTTAGAATTACGTGTCATCATTTTGATTAGTCTTAAGATCCATTGTCTGACTATTTGAAAGTCGATTCGTCGATCGATTCGCGGAAGCAGAATTTACTACCTAATTTTTATCAAGGTCTTTATTAGCATATCATAAAATTTATGATTATTATTTATTTAATATTGAAATTGAGATGTTAAATAATTTTACAATGTTTCCTGTAGTGTTTTTTAAACTCAATATTACACTATGTTTTTACATCGGTTTGTAGATTCATTTGATAAAAATCAACTAAATAACTAAACGTTGTTTATACAAAAACACAAATCAAGTAGAATTATTAAATCGCCTTTCATTTCCAGTAAAATAAATTTTCAAGTTTGTTTTTGTTTGCGTTCCCGTCGGCATTTATATTTATAACATCTATCCTCGAGATAAAAGCCTCAATCCGTGCAAGTAATCGGAGAAAAAATGACTCTCAAAGCTTCACCTCTCAACTTGAGTCGCAATAGCGATCGCGTGACTTTGTGCGAAACTAGGCTCCGATAGCCTTTATGGATCGAAATCTCGTATCAATAAGCAAATTCCTCTCTCTCTCTCTCTCTCTCTCTCTCTCCTTCTCTTTACTCGTTCATTTGTCGGTGGCCCAGCACCAGCTGAGCGGCACAATAGAGAGAACTTTATATACCCCGGTCAATGAGCGCGAAAGTCATATGAGCGCACCTCGACAATGATCGCGTGCGTATATGTATATATATAAATTTATACACATATATACTTCATTATACGTATATACCTGCTGAGAGCTCGAAGACAAGATAAGATAGTAGTACCCTCGAGCCCGGGGAATTCAGCTTTGTAGCTAAGCGACACACACGCAGTGTGTAACGCCCAGTCATTGAGGCGCAATTATGACAAGTTCTTTCCTCACTTTCGACGGCTTATACCTAACGTCTGACGAATTTTTGCAGAAGGAGGAGGAGACGGTGGAAAAGCAAGGAGCTGGTACGTTGTAGAAGAGAGGGAAGAGGCTTTTCGTGGGGGGCACAACTCGAGAGGACCGTCGACACAACGCTATAAACGTGAGTATACTGGGAGTGGGTTGCCAAATGGGTTTGCTCAGATGCATTTCACTTTAGAATTGTGAACAGAATTCTGCATGTACTTGCATATATAGAGAGTTTCTCCTTTAAATGCATTTCAGAAGATGATCTGTTAATACTAGTTGTTATTTGGAAATCCTTGTTAGTTATAAAATATATTCTCTTTATGTTTCGATAAGAATATACGATTCACCGTCTGCTTTAGGAATGATCTAAAAACATAACTCATAATAAAATAGGTATTCAGATAAAATATTACAATTTATTAATACAGATTAATCAAATGTTGTAACATTAAAGAAATCTTAGTTAAAATTAAACAGGGAGTCAGACTTTACAATAGTAGATTACAACGCGATGAAACCGATTGTTTAGTTGATTCTGCTTCCTGTTTATATAATACGTACTCATTGTTCAAAGTAAGATTGTGATTCAAGCAACGAGAAAGTTATATGCTTTCTAGCCATTGTACTCGAGCTTAAAAGCTGTGTTCGTAGAATTTTAAAATTACTTTTTAACTCTAACAATATCTTTTATTTTGAATTCATGCTTAATTTATACGTTTTTTTATAATATTACAAAAATCCTATTATTTTTATTTCTAATGTCGCAGTTAAAAAAGGTTTTTTCTTATTTTACTGATAACTTGTGAAGTGCTAATAACTGATAATGTGCGTTTATGTGTTTGAATCAAATGTTGAAATTATAAAGTTTTGGTACTAACTTTTTGTAAATTGCATTTATATTAATGTACAAAGTACGAATTAGTATTATGTAATTTTTTTTTTAATAAAATAAAATCAGTTGAATTTATTATTTTTACAAATAATTCGCAGTATAACATAAAATGAACGGTCGAGGCGTGAGCGTAGAGGGACGGATCTAAGGTAGATGACATGTCAAAACTTATCATTTTTTTCAATATTTGATTTTCGAATAGACTATTATTCAAGTATTTTATTATATACTACTTTTATTTATAATTAACAATACATGACAGCAATAACTAATAATATTTTGAAATGAAAGTTTGACACAGTCATCTACAATTGGATTCGACAGCTCCTTACGATTCTTTATTTAAAAAGGCCTCTTTTGACATTTATTTTGACTGTTTTCGAACTATATTTGTAAATAATTTTACTCATAAGTAGTGCAACTTAGTTTTTCTAAATGTTTCGATACGTGTCAGCAATATTTTTGTATTTGTTATAAATGTATATATTTATATTTTGTTTATTTTTTAAAATGCTTGAATGTATATTTTTAAAACATGAGCTGTATAAAGGTAGATTGTGTAAAGAAGATTCTTTTTATTTGTCAAATACTTTTAAATGTATAAATTAATAGTTAACATCAAGATCAGACAATCGATATAAAATAGACCTTGAAGTAATTTCGATCATACCATAATTAAGTATTTACACGTATATCTAGTAAATGATAAATATTACTTGCAAAACAAAAATTAACATATTCTGATGACATACACTGCGATCCCTACATATGCATTTCAATCTTTGACCTGCAGAATAATCGATATTAACTTTACCTTACACGCGAACTGTTAATCTTATGAAATATTGAGGACACTAAAGTACCAAAAATAACTTCATTTCATTGATTTTTTAAAGTTAATTTGTAATTTACATAATCTATAGTTAATATTGATAGTAGTGCATGGAATGTACAAAAATAAATTTGCTATTAACTTATATTCGATAACGAAGATATAAATTTTCTGATAAAAAAGAGATATAAATTTTATTATTGAAGGGTATACTTTTCTAATTATAGAAAAGTGACTAATATTTCTATATCATGAAGCATTATTTTTAGTATGCTTGCGATTAATAGAATATCAACCAAACACACGTGCGCGCGCACAAACAGGCACACACAAACAATTTAGCTATTTTCCATAACATTTGTAGTAGTCCATCATGTATTGCAATATCATGAATCATAACATAACAATAATGTTATTTGATACATTAAACCGAATGCTTGATCAATAATGCTCATTTTCATACATTAAGAAGTCGATAAAGTTAACTAATTCTTACAGAAAAGTATAAAGTCCATTGCGATAGTAATGAAATATTAATTAGAATCCACAGTTTTTGTATGCTACAAGCAATTAGTGCTCATAAAAGCAAACAAAAATAAAAAATGTTGATATGTTCATAACGAGCATAAGAAATTTCCACAATTTATTGTCACTTCAATAAAGAATTTTAAAATACCTAAATTTATGCTATCAATTATGCAATTCTTTCAAATTCACTAAATCAAGTGTATTTTCTAAAAACATCGTTAGATTTTCGTTCATGCATTAATTGACTAATAGAATTTTTAGCGGATGAATTTTGGATAGTATTTGTTTCTTTTTAAATTTGATAAGATTTTTACAAAATTGATTTTAAGATAAAAAGGTTTTGCGAAATATAGAATACTGTACGTAAAATAATTTTTTGTACATTTAACTGGCAAATTAATTAATTACTTGTATAAATTCTGATTATATAGCCAACAGTTATAATATTTCCCCGCAAATAATTTTAAATATAAATTACTGATTGAACTCATCTTCTTTAATAGAAAAACGGTTACATTTGCAATAACTGTAAAAAGGTTTATTTCTGGCAGTTCATATCTATTGAATCATTTGTTTTTTACAAGTAAAACGCAATAATTATAAAACTTGAAATCAATCATGTATGCAAAGTGTAATGCGAAAAACCTGTGTGTTTAAAATATTGCATGTCATTTTACTAATGAGAAAAATGAATACTTTAACAAAATTCATTTATCTCGTCTTATTAAAGTTTATTAAAGTGTAGTATTAAAGCTTTATTAAAGTTCTTCTTCTAAAATTGCCTTTTCCTTTTGAAATCAGATTTAAACAAAATAGATATTAAATACTACTATTATATAAAAATATGCTAGCTTTATTAACTAATTATAATCGTTGATATGACAGGATTTGATATAAAAATAGAAAATATAGCAAAGAGAAAGTTTCTAAATTCAAATATTACCAAGCACTTATAATTTTATAAAATTTTTATTTTAATTTACTATTAGAAACTACTAAGACAACATCAAAAAAGTTTAATCAAGAACTTCATTGTGATACAGCCGAGCTGGTATCACATATACTCTACTTTTAACTCTCTCTTATACGACTACCTTAAAGTTTATATGCTCATACTACTTGAGAAATGAACCACACGCATTCCTGTGCGTATACGTACACAAATATAGCGCAAAATAGGCACGGCAACATTTTGAGACTTCCGTACCTCTCGTCTTATCTTTAATGCAGCAGGCCTCGGAGAACCGATCATTATTGTCGCTGCGTATATATAAGTTACGACTATTTATTTTTCTCATTGTGACGACAGATAAGTCGCTTTTTCGACGCGATGCATTGATTTAACGTATGTTATTGTGCAACTCCGAGAAGCAGGGGAATATCGAATAGGAAATATAAAGACTAATATAAAGACTGATGAAGATAATTTTTTAAAGGATAAATTGAATACATTTGAAAATAATGCTATGCAAAATTATGAAGGTTTTATCTTATAATAATATTTTTTAATATACATATATATAACATTGAATCTGACAGCACTTTGTTTAGAGAATACACAGCGTTTTTAAAATTCATAATATGTAATTAATGATAATTTATTTTAATCACGTATTAACAGTACTTTAAAAAAAATAATTTTTTTTTATTTCATATAAGATTTGGCGGTAAAAGTTGAACATATAAATAGCTTAAAATTAAATTTAAAATTACAACTTTAAGAGGTAATCTAATAGCCGTAGGTAAAGTTCTGACTTGTGGTTCTACGTGTAAAGGGAGCTTTTCATACTGCCGTGGACAAATAAAAGCACATAATCATCATCAAATCCCATTCACAGAAGAAAATTGTTAATCCAACGATAAAATGACGTTGGATAAGGTAAAATTAAAATGTATACTTGGGATATTGTATTTTGCAAAATGTTTATTAATCACTCGTTTATTTTGGAAATCTTGCTATATTTAGCAGTTAATAATTTTGTATGTTAAATGTTTTTATATTTTTCAATCACATAGTTTCTGCAATAATCGAATACTTATTGTTGGACATAAAGAAGTGTCAACGAATCTTGTATTTTATAATTATTAATATTAATAACCTTTTTTAAAAGATCAGTCTTCCATGATCACGCATAAATATAAGTATTATTGTAACTTTTTTCTTACAATTATAGGTATAAGAATTTATTTATAAAAAATTTATTGGCTTCTAGAAAAAATTGATTGTAGAACATTTCATCTCGTTTTCTTCATTAATTCTAGTCTTTTTTCTTAGATTACTAAAATGAAATAAAAATATAATGTTGCATTTACTTCGATTACTACCTAATTAAGAAACAATAAGTAGACTATATACAAACATGTCAAGTATATGGCACTACGTCGCTAACTGCGTTTCGATCGCACCTTTATATGTGTGTATATATAGCACAATTATTTGCACTTTATTGTTTAATGAAACTTCCTTTTGGAATTATAGTAAGAAGTACGCAATCACAAAAATATCGAATTACTTGCTAAATTTCAAATTTTTACGTACAACAAAAACTTACTTTAATTTACGTGAAATTGAAGGGTCATTCCAATTGGATTAATTAATAAATTGGTTTCTAAATATTTGCAAAAACATTAATTTATCGTTCTATTTTTTGTATAAAAATCATACTAAGAAATATTTTCAATCGATTTTATTAGTATTTTGTATAAAATTTCAGGGTTAAAAATTCTATGCAAATGTGATTTAAGTCAAAGTACAGTTTCTAATTAATAAAACTGTTGATAAATATTTTTTTTGAAAACTACAAACGTTAATAGGTTTTCCGATCATATAGAATTTTCAATGAGATGTTCGTGTTGCAAAATTATATGTTGAAATTGAATATTACCTTGATAGAAAGTAATTCTTTATATAATAGTATATTACGCATCTAGGGAGGAAAAACTTGGAAAGTCCACAGCTCGTGTAAATTGCCACCCAAACCGAAGGCGAGGGTGGCAAACACGAGCTGTAGGATTTCCAAATTTCCTCCCGTGGTGCGTATACTATTTTTCACCATACCCAGGCCGAAAATATCACTTTTCTGATTCGGTGCCAGGAGGAAAATTGATACTTTCGGGCAGGGTATGGTGAAAAAATATTTTTTTATTGCAAGGTTTGGCTTTAAATTATACATACTTTGGTTTTTCTGATTGTTTAATTTTTACTTATAAAAGAGTTTTCTCATAAGTAGATATCGTATAACTAGAGTACAGATATCTAAGTATAATAAAATGAATACTACATTTTATTTTTTACTTATAAATTTTACATATTCCTTATAATTGCTCAGTCTAAACTTTTAAAACTTTAACGTATTAATTTAAAAAGTTTTGTTTCAAGAATCTTTTCGGAAGAAAGTTTCATGAAATATTGTAATTGCTCTATTGCTATTCTCTTAAGTTTGTATTCTTTAATTCTCTTTGTAATATTTAAAATATATGTAAAAAAAGGTTTTTAAAATAAGTATTTGTTCATACTAAATTTTTACTACATATCTAATGTATCCCTATGTGTATACGGACAATATAAGAAGGGGAAAAGGACGCGTGGCAGTGACGCAAATCTAGTTTTTCTGTCAGTAACGTTCATACAAACACATGCAAATACGTGTCCACTTGTACAGATGGAACATTGCATACTAGCAATTTTTTTGACCTTGAAGACTCAAAATGGCTTTTGATTTTTCAAATATTTTCTGTTCATTTTTGGAGAGTTAGTTTTATTTTGTAAAGTAACAAATATATGATTAACTATATTATTTTATATTCTGATGCTCATAATAGTAAATATATGAAAGAAAATATTCAGATGTTATATTTGTTAGTCATTTTTATGATGTATATTCCTTGTTATCTTGAAGACAACCTTAATCTACACATTAATAAAACAAAAAAAAACTTTATTGTTACTTTATCTGTAATACTCTAAATGATGATAAAAAATACATAATTTTATCTTTTTATGCTGATAAATTTCAAAGATAAAACAATAAATCAATAATCACAAAATTCAAAGCCACTATAGGTACCGCTCAATCGTCCGTATTTTCATCTATTCTCTAAAGTTAAATTAGTGAAAATTGCTCCACCATTTCAATTAGTGGAAAAAACTACTAATTTATTAGTAAATATTCACTATTTGATTAGTATTTTTTTAACTACTAATTCAAATTACTAGAAAATACAAATTAAATTACTAGTTTTAAAAAACTACTGAATGAAATAGTAAATATTCACTAATAAATTAGTAGTTTTTTCCACTAATTAAAATGATGGAGCAATTTTCACGAATTCAACTTTAGAGAGTAGGTTTCAGAAATGCTCGATCAATAGTAATATTTTAATCCCAATTTTCGAACGGCAGAGTGTCCTCTTGAATATTGTAGTGGGTTACGGAAAAAGTTTGTACTAAATTGTGGCAATAGTTTATAAAAGTTAAATGCATGTTGAATGCATGTTGGAAGGTGATAAGATACTAGCATTGTTAAAGAACAAATGTTCGTGGTGCATGTACGACTTTCCGCATTGAAAAGGGCATTGGTGCATTGAATAAATAGATAAATTTTATTCCATTTTGGCCAAAAATATATATATTTAAATTTACTTGGTTTTAATAGTTAATAGATCCGAATGGATCATTACTTTTAAAAAGTAAAAGTGGGATATTTTACTGTTTTTAATGAGGATACCCTTTGTGTATAGAAGTATATAGAAACCGATTTGGCTACGCCGACGCACATGTGGTTATTTTTATTTAATGCATTTTCCTTTTAATCGACGCCTCAGCGGTTCTGTTTTCGTGTAAACAAGTTGACTTTTCTTGTAGGCTTTCAGTGGCTTTTAAACTAATGCAATTAGTCACATATGTAGCTTATGTGTACTCCTTTCTGTATCCCATATTTATCGTTACAACAATTCGTACGATTTCATTTACATTTGACACATTCTTATTTTATTTTTAGTTCCGAAATTTCATTTTCATTCTTTCAATTCAATTACATTTCATTAAGTGTTACTATATTGATTTTAAAATCAAACATTAACATTGTTCATTTGATACACTGTATATCTAAATCTATATATTGGACCACGTATAAATAGTAGTAGAAGAGTGTGTGTGTGTGTGTATTTAATGTATATATCTGCTTATAAACATAACACTAATTTATTTGCGGCTGTACTGGATGTGTAATAGAATTTTTCTTTTTAAATATGGTCACTTTTTCTGTCGCAAAAAGGTAAAAAAGTATGTATACTTTTATAACGCTTACAAATACAATAAAAAAATACCAATCAAAGAATCTGAAAGTCTATAAAAAATACGTATACACAAACACCATGAAGTTGTGACGCGAATGAACTTATCAGCAATAACTATATATGGGTTTGCAGAACCCCAAAAGCAGCATTGACCCATATTTGACATGAAAATCTTAATGTTTTAGATGCGGCGACAGGGACAGGACGTGATGCAGGTTAACCTGGCAGGCATCAGGCGAGACATTGTTAATCTCGCCCACAACTACAGCAATGCGCAGGTAAGTACGCGTGATACCTTGAAGTCACGTGCCTTTCTTCTCGTGCTCATCACTAACTCTTTGCTTCCTCGTTCGCGTGCGTGTGTGCATCAACTAATCATCTCACTTTGCCTTTAAGCTCATTATAAGTATTTCAACTCGTGATTTCGTGCTTTTCCGTCTTCTTCCGCATTTTTGGTTCGAGGAGCTTTCACCTGCTATATAAGATATGTTCAAATAGTATGCCTTCCTTGATTTTGAAAAGTATAATTAAAAAGAGGTTGTTGATAATTTTAAACACGAATAAGTGCAGTAATAATTATCATAACCAGTAATGGCAAATTGAAACATTCTAAGAGTTTACTTTAAAGATATCTATTCGAATTTATCTTACATAGTATCGTAAAAAAACTTTGAATACATTTGAATACAATGTTAACACTGCAGTGTACACGCAACTATTACCTATAATATCGCAATAAAAAGATTAAAATTGAAAAAGTGTCAAGGTGTGCCGGTCTGCGCGTATCTCTATATCGGCGCTATTTTCTTCTCTTGCCTCATTTTACGAAAACAATTTTGCAGAAAGCTGTACGCAAGGCGACTAGCAACGATCCATGGGGTCCGAGCAGCACTCTCATGGCCGAAATCGCGGACCTCACGTACAACGTTGTTGCCTTCACGGAGATCATGCAGATGCTGTGGAAGAGACTGAACGATCACGGCAAGAACTGGCGACACGTCTACAAGGCCCTCATGCTCCTCGAGTACCTGATCAAAACTGGCAGCGAGAAGGTCGCCCAGCAATGCAAGGAGAACATCTTCGCCATCCAGACGCTCAAAGGTATATAATAAAATTACGCGTGACCCCCGAACTTGCGTTATGTTGGTTGTCTTTGTTTTCATGCTAGACCGTTAAGCTTAATTTTTCGAAATTCTATAGTTATAGGAAAAGTCGTAACTTGCTTCTACTCTCCGTTTTGGTGTACCAAATAGATTTTCTGATTTTAACAAAGTTTATTTTCAAACTGATTTCATCTATTCCCAAATAACTGAATCTAAGTCGAAATTAAGTACAGTTTAATTGAAATTATTGTTGGTATCATTATCAAACCTTATTGATAACCTTAACTAACTAGTTTTTATTGTATTCTTCGATTAAAAGCTCAATTTCGCATTTCTGTTTGAATCATATTTGGATGAATTAATTAACAAAAAATTTATTTTTAGATTTCCAATATATGGAAGGTCATAAGGATCAAGGAATTAATGTAAGAGAGAAAGCTAAGCAACTAGTGGCCTTATTGAGAGACGATGAAAGATTAAGAAACGAAAGAGCAAGAGCACTGAAGGCAAAAGAAAGATTTGCTCAATCCCTCATTGGTTTCGGAAGTGATGGAGTTGACACGACATCGCCGGGTAGTAGTGATGTAAGTTTAGTCCCTTGATTGACCTTCACTAATCGTTTCCAAAATTATATCAATACATACCTCCTATTTTTTCATTGTTTTTTAGTTCCAAGAATGGGAACCATGTCATCTATCGGAATCTTCATCAAGACGTAAGAATTTCTTTACTAATATTCATAAATTTGGTTTCTTTTTTAACAACTCCATGCACTATTTTAATTTAATCAATCGTTATTGACCAGTATTAGACTTCCTTTTCATTGTGTACCTATAATGATCTATTATAGCTTACATTTTATCATTTGTAGAGTTGCAAAACGATCCAAATTAGATTTGGCATGCTCACACGACGAGCTTATATAAATTAAAATCAATAAAAATAAGCAGTAGCTCATTGTAAATTACCTTTCATTCTTTTACTAGCCGACTTGGAGGCTGCTAGACCTCAGACTGTTGGTGAAGAGGAACTTCAACTGCAACTTGCCCTAGCAATGTCAAGGGAGGAGGCTGAGCAAGAAGAACAAAGGAGACGCAGCGATGATGTTAGACTACAATTGGCGCTCAGCCAAAGTCAGCAAGACTTCAAGTTAGTAAAAACCATTATGAGCTTTTTATTCACATTGTTTATCAAACAATAAGCCATTCCATTTGTATTTGAATCAAATCATTTAAATTTTAGAACGCCGCAAGATAAGCCGAGTCATATGCTCGATTTACTCGATGTGAATTTAGAAGAAGCCAGTGGAACAAACAGCAGCCAAACTGATCCCTGGGGAGTACCAATAGCAGCACCACCCCCGCCGCGACCTCAGGTAAATACACTGATTTTAACAAAAAAATTAGATATATTAAATTATGGCCGCGCATGATCGTTAATTTTGCATGTTTGCACGGCAGTCGCTGGACTTTTCTGTATTTCGTATGTCGAAGGTATGTGCCTATGAGAATTGAATTTGGATTGGTGTGAATTATCAATTTTAGTATAAATTTATAGTTTTGAGTATTAATTTACTTTTAGACGATTAAAACGATTTAATTTATTAGCTTTCCAAAATTATTCATATTATTTTTTATTGATTAAAAATAGCCATTTGTTTTACTTTGTTATTTATTTCACTGCATCACGTGATTGAATTGGATTCATTGCGATACTTTAGTAAATATCATGCCAAGACATTGTAATTGATATTCTATAGATATGATACCCTGTAGATGTTTCAATTTATAGTTATAGCTTGGGGTGCTTACTTTTTTTTTAACCAAAGTAATACCTAATAAAAATTACAATAGATCAAATATCAAATAATATATTATCTTTGTAGACACAAACGGACCCTTGGTCTGCTCCAACAACAAATAGTGCTGCTTCAACATCGGTAGATCCTTGGGCTCCAGTTGTGCCACAAAGGCCGAGTAAGTCTGTGTTTATAAAACTGATTTTCTTTCGCAAATCGATATCATCCGAATTTACTATAACCCTTATCTAAAACAATTTTTTTTTATACTTTTGCATGATGCGACTCTTTCTTGATTATGGCTAACAGGATCGCCAGGTAATTTAACTAATTTTTCTTAATAACTATATCTTTGCTTTGTTAATTTTTGTGTGATCATAAAATGGAGGATTTAATAGATATTAATTTTTGTTGTTCTATATTAATAATTTAATTAACAATAACTTTTGAGATATAATAAGCAATATTTCTGTTGAATAATTCATTCTATTTGCTATCCAAAGTTTTGAGAAATTATAATTGTCTGTTAGTATCGATAAAATCGATATAAACTAATGTACGAAATAATTTTGATGCAGACAATAAATTTTTCAAAATCTCATTTATTCATATAATGTATTTCATCTTATTAAATATATAAATATTTTTGTAGCTGCCACTGTTGATCCATGGAAAGTCCCAGCACCTTCACCAGCAACTGTTACTCCTGCTCCAAGTCGCGTCGTAGATCCTTGGGCACCTGTCAGTGGCGGTGCAGATGCCAAGGTAGGTCTAAAGAATAATTGACAGTTTTCTTATTTGTACAAACGTCTTATTTAAAAATATTTTAAAAGTATGAAATACCAATGAGGAAATCATATCTTAGTACATATCTCATTTGTTATAAATTAAACTTTGTAATTATTCTAACGTAAATATTGTCCATAGCCTTCACCAATTGGATTCACTCTGCCTCCAACAACAACAGCCAATTTCAGTTCCACTAGCAACGGTTTTAATGGTTTGGGATCTACTTTCAATAACACATCAAATCAAGGAAATACTAGTCCACTTAATGATCTTGATGAATTCGATATTATAAGTAATAGAAATAAAATTGGAGCCAGTCCATTACCTACAAATAATGGTAAAAATGATTAATTAATTTATTGTAAAAAATATTTCATTCGTTAATATATTGAAAAAAAAAACAAATAAAACATTTGTTAAAGTTTTTCATAGTTATAAATATATAATTTTTAATTCATTTATTGCTAGTCATAAAAGGCTACATAATTATTTAAAACGAAACAAATGAGTATAATATTAATATTTGCGAATAGGAAATGCAACGTCACCAGATCCATTTGACTTACGCGGCCTTAGTGAAACTATGCCACCTAGCACTGGTGCTGTGAAAAAGACTCCACAATCATTTTTGGGCGAAAATTCAGCTCTTGTCAATTTGGACAATCTTGTGAGCGCATCGTCAATAAAAAATCCAGCTCCAGCACCTGCAGGTAATTGTTACTACTTAATGTAAAAAATTTACTAAAATGATTGAGAGTTTGATTCAAGCTTAACTTAGGAATGTGTGATGGGAATAAATTTAAATTTTGTTTAACATATTTCGTAACTTTTATAACATAATTGGCTGTAAGTAATAAGTGACTAAATTTTCTAACATTTCTTCTATATCTGCGAAGCAGCATTTCAATGGAAGTAATTTTTGTGAGTATAATAAAGAAATCATTGAAAAACAATGAAAGTTATTGCATGGTGGCATGAAAAACGTGATTGAAAAGTAGAAACTATTTTCAAAATTTGTAGCTTGAATAAATGATATCTTTTTTCTAAATATTAAGTTGTCTTTCAGCTACTCTAGTTATCTACTTTATGCTTTCCTCTACGTAAATGCAAAAGTAAAAGTACTCCACGTGTAGTTGAAAAACTGTTCATCTATTTTCTTTTTATATAAAAGTTTGCAGTATTATCCTTATTAATCTTGTCAATATAAAGCGATTAATATCGAACATGATATAAGAAATTAATACCGTACGAACAATTATCCATGATCTACTCATATTGACTCACACACACACACACACAAACACACACACACGCACAAACACACACACACACACGCGCACAAACACACACACACACATGCACACGCACACGCACACACACTGATGTATTCGGCAGTTGGTATTATAGCAGTCATTCGTATAATTATTTATATTTTCGTAAGGAAAATTTAATATTTCAAATTCATTTTCGTGAGAATTAATTGAGCTGTATTCGTTTGAAAAGTTTTAATACTTTGTATAAAATGTAAAAGTTTCTTATGTGATTTTCAAGGAGCAAAGGCTCTAATAAAACATTTTTCCGGCTACTAAGATTTATGGCATGTAAATTATTTAGAAAATTTTACAACGCACGACTTCTTGTAGCTTTGTTAATGATGTTAGAGGAAACCAACATACCTATTAGAATGTTCCAAAGTATAGAAGATAAAAAGTGGGTACTTATTGACTTAAAAATAAATTCGGTATTCACAACATAATAATTAAAGATAAATAAAAAATGAACTGGTAATAAAAATATAAAAATTTAACGAATTATACAAAAAAAAAATGTATTACTTAGATTTGCATTCCATCTGGATATTAAAAATTTAAGAAATTTTCATCAAATACTGGTTAGTTTTTTTTAAATGCTATAATAATAATATTTGGTTTTATGAGATTTACAAAGTGTATCTGCGTTTATCATATTTAATTATGTTTATATTGAGTGCAAATATTTTAAAAAGATTTCGAAAAATTAAAATAATGTCAAGCAATTCAAAAAGAATATTAGGAAGTCGTCGTAAATATGGGCCGTCATTGTGAAAACTTTTAAGACGACAATGTAAAATTTATTGTGAACAATACTCCTAAAAATTTGAAATTCGCGTTTATAAAAGAAGTGTGAATTGATAATTCGAAAACTTTGTTTAAACTCTATTTGATTGCAAAGTTGTTGTACTTCTATGTTTGTATTCATCATTATTACAAAATTCAAATTATCTCATTATCGGCACTTGCTCCATGTTCACAGCACCGGCATTTTCGGCAAATCCATTCGCACCGGTGACTCCACCACCGCGCCCATCGATCAATCAGATCCGGCAGGATCCTTGGAGCTCTGCGGGCGTTCCAGCTAACTCGACGCTGACGCCCACAGCTGCAGCGAACCCGTTCCTCTCGTAGCTGAGCTACATCAGCAACAGCAGTAACAGCGCCCCGCAAGCCGCCGCCTCGCGTCCAGAAGCAGTATAACGTATATAACATTGCGCGTCCAACAAGTGCGAGAAGAATGAAAGAGATAAAAATTTTTTTCTAAAACGAAGCCCTGTGCGGTATAAATTGATGATTCAAAGACTTTACACGTTGATACATCGACTGCGAGGCCCCGGAGAGGATAAGCCAAGTTTTGCGGAGTTCATAGGTCTCAAATTTAAAGTTTGATCACAAAAAGAGACAGAAATAAGGTTGAAATTGAGCTGACAAGAACATGTGTAGGAAATCGAAAATCAATTCGCATTTTACCTTCTAACGCTTCACGATCCTTATGATAAAAAGATAGATTTTATACTTACTCCTTTTTCATATATGTGTATAGCATATTTTTCGAGTACCCGAGACATTAACGACCGCGGATATTAAAAGATGGTACTTTCTTTTTGTAGTACGATAATTATATGTAATTTTCAATATTGAAAAAAATGAATTAATAGAAAATGATAACAATGCGATTAACTAAAAGAGAATGCATTTTACTTTTTAAATTAAACGACGGAAACGAGGGCACGCGAGAATGCGCTTTCGATTTCTATTATATCTAACAGGGTTCTGTTTTTTTAAGAAATATATAAAAAGACTCGTCCAATAAAACGAGCTTTGGAAGTTCTGTCAGTGAATTGAAATGCTGTTGGCTTCTAAAAATCGCAAAAAATAAAAACTCTTTTTTATTAGATATAACATATGTATGCAAGGTTTTTTAGTTAATGACACGGAAAATAGCCTAAGTATTTGATATCGTCGAAAATAAGTGAAAAAACCTAAGTTTTTCATTTAATTTTTTGTGGAGCGAGAAACACGGTTTTTCTTTCTCTTAAATGCAATAATCTAACGTGGTTTGAAGTGTCGGTGGAGGATAATCTTAAGTGCAGTGGTCGAGGTATTAAAAACAATTTTACGGATCTACCTATATTTTGTATAAGAATTGTAATGAAAATTGTTTTCTTTCTATTTTTTATTAAGAAAATGAAAAATGCATATACTCGTTGTATAAGCACCGAAAAATGAATTTGTAAAACCCGTGATCTATTTGTTCCGATTGATTTTATATGTCATAATGTTATAGAGAAAGTGTAAATAAGAATTATCAAGCGACGTTTTCTAACACCTGTCGCCTTTATACATTATAATATTATCTAATTATTATTATTAAAAATACTACCGCTATTTTATGTTGATATACCGAAAGAATAAAATGGCTATTATGAAAAGCCTTTAAGGATATTTTACTGTGCAAAATCATGATTTTTAAATGCAAGAATTATGTTTTATGGTGGAATAGCTAGCACACACGCTCTGCGTGCATTTTTTTGAATGCATCATTAACATAGTGTTCTATGTGTCAAGTTTAAAAAATATGAGAAATTTTTTGTAGGAATTGATAATAAATAGTAAACGATGGGTGATTTTTTAATTCGAATTAAATGTTGAGCGCCGAATACTAAAAGATAATACTTTTATTTTTATTTTTTCCTATTGGAATTCAATTAATTTTAAAGGCATTTCTTTCTGTGAATAGAAAGTTGTGAATTGATAATTGATTTTGTACTTCAAACGAATAATTAAATTTTAAATTTGATATAATCAACATGAATATTGATTTTTATCTTAGTCAGAAATCGTTTCATTCGAATTACCCCATCTCCTATTAATTGCTGTAATTTTGGTCTTGCTATATTGGTAAAAAAAATGTTACTTCATTGTAACATTGTGTGAAAAATCTGCACTTATCGAATCAATAACATTAACACTCCTTTTGAGCTTGATAATTTTACACATTATGTGAAAACGTTTTGGTAATAGATATTTATTATTGTGATGAAAATTGAAATGTTAAAAAAAACTAAAACATTATAATATCGAAAAACTAAAACTGAAAATTTTTGTTCATACAATATTTATATATACTCCATTATAAGAACGTGTAAAACCATGTGCTGAGTAGCATAATGAAATTGGAAATGAGATTTTTTATTTTCTATCATCTTTTATTTAAATTTTGTTAATGAGTTGATTATTTCAACTAATTTTTGTTTATCGGTAAAACGAGATAATCCTTATACATGTAATTATCACTATTCTTTTATGAATTCCATTTATATGATTCTAGAATAATACATTATATGTACCTAGGGTATTGGACAGGGATTTTGGCACGAGCGTGGGTCAGGTCATTCGAGCTAAGCGACAGTGTGATACTCACTATAAAATGAATCCTCCTTAGCACCCATAGTACATATGCCATTCTTTGACTTCGAGGTGTAAAATTCCAATTTTTGTGTTTTTAAAGAGTGTGAAACAGTATTCTCTGCCCTCTGGCCCTGAAAATTCTTGCAGTTCGCGCCGTAAGACTAGAATAAACTGTTCCGTGCCCGTAGGACAGAAACGAGCAAGCGAATTTCGAGCTCAAAGGGATAAAAAAATATTTAATCATCGCATTAACAAATATTACAACAATATGGAAAATTTTAAATCTTATTTGGTACTAAAATTTTATTTTTATGTGAATATTACGTAACTTGTTCAAACTAAAATTCTTAAATTCCTTTATACATTTCAATCATATGAATATTTCAAATTTTACTTACGATTTTAATGATATGATATATGAGTCTCCCTTTTTTAAATCTCATGTTTCACCTAAAATAATTTTTAAATGTGTATATAAAACTCATAAACCAATTTAATTTATTTTTGATTCATTACTATATTTCCATCAATGAATACGTGAATAGAGATTTTGGTTTACAAGCTACAAAATATTCACTAACTACATGATATAACAACAAAAAAGAAACTAAAAAAAAACATTTCAAGACTTGGGAAAATAATTTAAATAAAATAAATTATTATATTTTAGTAGATCATACATTGTATGTATTCCTAATATGATTATTACTATTATTACAGATCATTACTTTATAATTGTGATTATTACTATGTAATATTATGTTATTAATATGATGTAAAAAAACTTTAAGTTTATTCTTCCTGTAAGTATTTAATTGTTTTTCTTTTATCCTCATTTGAAATTATATTTTAAAAATTAAATTACATAAGTTATTTCTTTCACCATACTAATAGCTGATGAAAAATGCAAATAAAATCAAAAATGGATATATTTAGTTAACTAACTGGCTAATTTCTCTTGCTATAAACCTGCTCATTTTATTCTAATTTGAAAAAAAGATAAATAAGTATATATAAAAACTTGTAGATATTGTATTAATAAATAAAATAAATTTATAATCATTTCTATATAGATTTATAAAAAAGATCTTAATTTTTAAAATAATATTACACGAATTTCAGAATTTTTTTTATTCAAATAAATTAAGAATTATCACATAATTGTATTAGTACATAAAATTTTTATAATATTATTAAAGTAGCAATCAATCAAAATATTTGTTAAACATTCATGATATTTTAATAAAATTAACAGAATGTAATAAATACATTTAATTAATATGATTTCTAAAGAGTTAGTAATCTTAATTTAAATCCTTAAACTCAAATTACACTAATTACATACTATATATTTTTTATACAAAATAATTATTCTAGATAAATCTGAGTCTATCAAAATTATTGTCATTAAATTGTATGACACAATCCATGTATAAATTTTAGAAAGGCAAAATATATATTTGCTTTCAACTCAGAATTTTTTCCTGTAAATTTTACAATTTCAGATAATATTAATAATCTTTACTCAATGTATATGAATGTCTTTATTATAATTTTTTAATGATTTTTCATAATAAAATGCAATGCTTTAATAGAATAAAACCATAAATTTATGAAGATAGGTGAAAATAAAAAAATGAATAATAAAGTATAGATTCATAATATTGCTACAAAAATCTTATAAATAGTACAAAAACTGATAAAGTATAAATAAGTGTAAAATTCTAAAGTGATGTTAGCATCAAATATACATGTACTATACAAAATTAAATGCATTTATAATTTTTGTATAAAAATGAGTATTATTACATGGCATAAAAAGTTTATATTTGCACTTCAGTTCTGATTAATTTTAAGTTAAGTTTATTTAATCAGTCAAAGGCTTATATAAAAAATAAAATTAGTCAAAGTAGAGATATATCAATATCATAGACTAGTTTACATGGTATTCATATCCAAATATCTTCAAATAGTAAAAATTTTTTATAAATTTAATGTAAGGTTATAATTTTGGATTATTTACTGGGTTAAATTACTTTTTGGTCAAAGTACAATGATTGGTTCTCCTTTTATGGGAGCTTATCACAAGTATAGCTTTAAGTGTTACAATGAAGCGTCTGTTGACAAATTAATAGGTGCACTTGGAAGAAAATATGAACGTACTTGTGCATGTAACTTTGCTACTTCGTTGTCCTCCTTTTCTAAGGATCTAATCAATTGTGCAAATTGTACAGCGCCTAAAAATAAAATTTTGTCAATAACTTATTTAATACTTTTACTACTTAGTTATTGTATAATATCTTAATAGCAATGAAACATTAAAAACCTTCTCTTCCATCAGGGAAACCATATTTTTTTATAACTTCCATTTGTATTTGCATAACAGTAGGAAACACAAACTGCATTGTTTTTAGCATTTCATTTCCTGAATTTTCTTTAGCAGTGGAAAGTTTTTGAGTATTTTCTGGAGATTCCAAGGCTGTGAGGACATCTGCTAATGCAGCTATAGTAATAATTATCAAAAGTAATGAAAATTAATTATTTTTACGAAGTTATATTTATAAAATATCGTATTTCTATTTCATAAAATAGAGAAAGTACCTTTTGCTGCTTCTGCTGTAAAATTCATTGTTAGCAAGAAGTGCTTAAATTTTTTTTATCAAGGATTCACAACTTATTGAATTTCTTTTATGAATTGCGTTTGATTTATTTGCTTTTTAAGCTATGAAATCCTTTATTAGATATTTTTCAAATAATAATAGGAATATCGTGATAAATATTAGTAAACAACAACACGTATTAGTGTAAACTAACCTAAAACTCTTGACATTCTTGATTCTACACGTATATAGATCAGTTAGAGCAGAGACGACATGTGTTATGTGTACATTTGGGGTGGCGTTGAATGGCTGCCATTATATATACTATAGTGTGGTAAGTTCAAAAAAAGGATTAGGTTAGTTTTCAAGTATAAAGTTTTAGTTAAATACTTTTTTATTATTAGAAATTTTTTTGATTAGGTAATACAAGTTAAAGATTGGCTGATGTTTTTTAAACAATTTTTTTTCACCAAAGTTTTTAATATTCTTTATATAAAATAAATAAATCATAAATGTATTATTGTATAGTGCAACTAATATGGTTAAAAACATATGCAAAAATGTTGACCTTTTAACTTTTATTAACAAAATTTCTGCCACAAAATAAAATTCATGTCAAATATATTTCCAATGGTTGACTAAAATATGTTTTTACAAAGTATTAGTAATAATTTAATTCTAATATATATTAATTTCTCTTGGCATCAAAACTATTTTTATTGTATTTATAAATCCTAAAAATATCTTGAGCAACTAAAAACTTAATTTTAAATAGTATTAATTTTCATTAAAAAGTTAAAGTAGGTAAATTACTGTTAGATTTAAAGAAATTGATAAACTTTCAATAAAACAATTTTATAACTAGTACTTAAACTCTTGTTAAATTTTTAATAAGGAAAACTATTTTACAAAAATTAACTTATTATTACACTAGATATTTTATATTTATTCAGATTTTTTTATATTTTCATTGTGAGGTTTTAATGTCTCTTCGTTGTCTGTGTCTGCTAAAAGTTTATCCAGTCGTAATCTAATTGGTTTATATTTCTTTAAAACTTGAGTATCCTCATTATTTAATTCTTCTGTACTTTCAGACTTTGTTTTCAAGATTTCTTGTTTACCTTTTCTTTGACTCTGTCTAGATTGTAAAGTTTCATTAGCTTTTGCTTCTTTTCCAATCTTGAATTGTGCCTCAAATTCTTCAACAGCTTTTTGATAAACTTTATCTTCAGAATCACCCTCCTGTAAAAACGTTAAATTTTATATAATAAATTTTACAAAGTTTTAGTTTTGTTTTGGACCATACTTTTTCTATTTTTCTGTAGATTTGAATAAATTGTTCAGTTCTTGATACAAAATTATTGTTTCTTAGGTCAACCATAGATAAATATGGTTTGTCTTTATGAAATTTCCTAAAAATAACAATTGGAGTTTAAAAAATATTAATTATTATTTTTAAATAATGTGTAAATTAGTATCTGTGTTTATGAATTTACATACGCTCTAATTTTATCTTCTGCATAGAATATTTGTCTTATATTTTTTGTTGAAGCAGGTCTATCATAACGAGGTTCATACTTTGGAGGAAATGCTTCATATAATTTAATCCAGAAAGGTTGATTTTCTTCTTTCATAGCTCCAGATTTAAACAATGAAACAACCCTGGTATCAAAATATAATTTTATTTATTTGTAAAGTAATTATTTAATTGAATTATTTGAAGTAATTTTAAAAAACAATTCATTTTTACCTTGTGTAAATGGTTCCGACCTTTTCTAATCTACTTTGAGCCATTTTTTATGTAAATTAATGTTTATTTTTCGATTTTGCTAAATTCTTTTTAGATCTGAAAACTTAAAAAAAAAAGAAAGAAAAATTAATAAAAAGATCGTTGCAAATGATATACATTATTAAGTTTTCTTACCACCCTAATTAATATTGTTAAACAGAATTTCGTAAAAAATTGTATAAAAATATCATCACGATATTCTGTAACCCATGTTTATAATCGGATGTAGAGGTTATGTTCTGTCGGAAGAGAGGATAGACAGCTATAGTTCTTTCCTTAAAGTTATAGTGGATTGCGGCCATTATATCGTGCCAAAAATCTATATATGTCAGGTATATTTTAATAATTACACGAAAAATATTACTTTCTTAGAAATAATTGGGATGTTTAACTGTGTCATTTGCTTATTTCTGTTTATTCTTCCATCATTTATAAAGATTATGATATTTGAAAAATAAAAAATAAAATTTTATAAAAAATCCCTTAATCCACAGGTTAAATACAAAAAACTATTGTATATCAATAAATAAAATGTGCTTAATATAAAATGCCATTGTGTTAAATTAAATTCTGTGGCTTCCGAATAACCATATAATCTGTACTTGCAGTACTGTATACATATATATGATTTCATATCTAAATGATCTTTTTTTACCATAGATACTAAATTAATTAGTGATCATGTCTCAAAAATTGACTGTCACTTATACTGCACTGAGAGAAAAATATATCTTTATTGTTAACGTGTAACAAACGATAAAATTAAAATTAGCCAATATCTTAATGAAGATTGTGTAATTTATTTACGTTAACTATAGTACAATCTTCTAGATACAATGCATATTTTATTCCAAATATTCGATATGTTAATAGTTACCATATGAAGTTTAGAGTTATCGCAAAAAAGGTTTACAAGATTCTAGTCAATTTGGAAGAAATATAGGAATAGTGAAAAACACTAAAATTTTATCACCGTCATTAAATCAATTAACTGAGATGACATTTGTAAAAATAAACCACACTTTATTTAGAAAGAATCAGTCAATACAAATCAGCGTTGATGTAAATAATTACCCTACGTTTGGTTTTATTAAAAGTATTACTAAAAATAGCTCAAATAATGTATTTTTTATATATAAAAAATGTGAAACAGTAAGCTTCAACGAATATTTTCAAGTTTATGTAGTTATTCTCCCTCATTGGAAAGTACTCGATGAGGTTCATACTTTCGATTCAAATTGTTTTGTAAGATCCATGAAGGTTCATAAAACGGCTAATGGTAAACTGGTTATATGTCGTAGAGACTTATATTAAATTACTAAATAAATAAAATATTTCAAATGATCATCATTGTTATTGTATTTATTTGCCCTTTATTCAGATGCAACCTATATTTTTTCTAATCAAGTATAATTTATCTTTCCGTTTAATAATAAGAACAAACCCACTATTATGGGAAAAATTAAATATGAATAATTTAATTAATTGCAAATAAATTAATAAAATTTCATTTCATTGCGCCTCGTAGTTTTTCAATCCTAAAGAGTACTATTTTTAAATTTAAAATGTTATTGTGACTGTCAAATGACAGTATATTCATGTGAATTGGTTATATGTTAATAGTTAATATATGAGCTATTTGGCTTAAATATACGCCCATATACTTGCCGTAACAATAGCATTTTGCCTACAGAAGTTGGTATAATTGGCCCAAAATCGAAAATATTACGTTAACTGTTAACATATGTGGAATTCTTCGAAAACTTTGCCCTAAACTGGTTCCAAAAACGACCAAAATTAAATTTGGAGGCACACCTCTGAAGTAATTCTTTTTCTTATTCTATGGGTCACATAAGAGACGATAAGAAATTGGGACCAAAGAAAACGGCCTTGTAACACTTTTTTATCGTCAAATCAATTTTTCTTATGGGAATTTAACATGGGAAAAATTGACGAAAAGTAGTCGTCAATCATCAACCAATATTAATATTCCAAATATGTCAACAAATTTGTACATTTTACTAGTTAAAGTGCAAGGATAGAGCTTTCATTTAAGCTAAAGATGGTTAAAATCGGACAATTCAGTGCAAAGTTACATGCATTTGAAAATCGTCAAAAATCACAAAAAACAATGAAAATCTTAAAAATTTCGTGAATTCAGAAAAAAACGCCCATTTTCGTCATTTTTGACCATTTTCAAATGCATGTATCCAGATTTAATTTTGGTCGTTTTTGGAACCAGTTTAGGGCAAAGTTTCCGAAAAATTCGACATATACGTCTGAAAACAACAAGATAACAAAGAGAACACTTGGAGCTCTATTTTAACGTTCTTATAAATGAACAATATTTTGGCGTATCATTCAGATGCTGGACAGCTTCACAAAACCGCAAAGTGTTTATTTTTGTCGATGTTTATCTTTATGCTCGGTTAGTATAATATACATGTTCCCGAGCCTTTAAAATTTCGTTATGTAAGCCATGTATTGGTACGTTGAAAAGTTTGAGTTTGAAATTATAATAATTACGATTTATAAAAAGTTAATGTTTTTACATATAATTTTATGTATTTTTAAAAGTAGACGAATATTTATTTACTTTTTTTTAATGTATCTTTTATAGCATTAATTGTATTCTTAATTAACGATATTTAACATATGAGTGATATGACTTCTACTATTTTTTAAATCTAAATGTTTTAACTTTTATTATCTTAACTAGAACAGCTATCGCAAATTATTGTGCATTAATCTAAAATAATTATAGATATCATAATCATATTTTCCTTTTGAAATTGTGACGTTTATAAATTTACTTTTTCGAAAACAATTTTAATGTTAATTTAGGAAGGGTTAATTTTTACTAGTATAGTATATTGCGGTACAAGGGCAAGAAGTTGAGATTTCTGCACAATTTGCAACCATGTGGATTTTTCACAAGGATATCCACGCAGATTTCCACATACTATCTATATGAAATCCATTACATCCACGCAAAAATCTACGTGGAAATCCGTATGGATATTTTCAACAGGGCCACGTAGATTTTCAAAAATCCATTTCGATTTCTTATGCAGATTAAGTAAAATCCATATGGATAATCCACATGGAAATCTACGTGGATATTTTCAACAGGGCTTTAAGCTCCTGCTCATGTGGCGTATACTATTTTTTGTTATAGCCGGTCGAAAGTACATTTGATAATTTACATAGAATTAATAAAAATCATGTCACTACGTCCCAGCTGACGGCCCATTGCACGACCACATTGAACTGTTGCTCCCCGCTCTCACCCGGACATTCGCGAAGCTTTGAATTTTCTCTCTCTCTCTCTCTCTCTCTCTCTCTTAAATACTTGCTTTTTTTATGATGCCTCATGCCCCGACATTTGCAGCACGAGCGAAGCGAGAGCTGCTGGTCGGGGGCCGGCATCGAAAACGCACATGTAAAAGCCAAATATTCCTACACTTTCTTTGAAGATATAAATATTTAATTTTAGAAAAATATTTTTCTTTATACCTCGGTCGAAAACACGGTATATCCTGCACCGATTTCTGTGCAGAAATCACACGCGTAGGTAGCCTCAATGCTGCTTGGAATTTATCGGTGCTCTTATGTGTCAGTTTCTCAAATTGATTATAAATAATAATTTAAAATTAAGAAACAATGAGTCAAACTTTGTCATATGATGAATCTGCAGATGATATAAAATAAAATTCAGTTACGGTTTCTTTAAAGGGATCAAAGAATACCTTTTAAAAAAGAGAAGAATTAAAAATTTAGAATTAAAAATTTTGTAATAAATATTATATTTTTTTTTATTCCTAAGATAAAAATAAAGAAAATATTTTTCTAAAATTAAATATTTATATCTTCAAAGAAAATGTAAGAATATTTGACTTTTACATGTACGTTTTCGATGCCTGTGCAGGAATTTCAACTTCCTGCCCTTGTAGCGTAATATACTATTCTTTATTTTTATCTTAAAAATAAAAAAAATTATTATATTTATTATAAAATTTTTAATTCTAAATTTTTAATTCTTCTCTTTTTTTAAAGGTATTCTTTGATCCCTTTAAGGAAACCATAATTGGATTTTATTTTATTTCATCTGCAGATTCATCAGATGACAAAGTTTGACTCATTGTTTCTTAATTTTAAGTTATTACTTATAATCAATTTGAAAAACTTACACATAACAGCACCGATAAATTCCAAACAGCATTGAGGCTATGGACGTCGGTGAGTTGAATAACATTTTTTATCCCGCTGTTATAAAGGGCGCGCGTGTGATCTACCGGTGTACAAATCGGAGACTTTCTGCATTAAAATCGGCGTGGGATATACGTGCTTTCGACCGAGAAAGTGCGTAAAAAAAATTAAATTTTTAAAATTTTCTTAGTTCTCTACAATGAGTTTGCTCTTTTTTGCGCTTATATTGTATAAACTACTGATTTAGTATTATAATCATTCACAACTATTGTTAGACATCTCATACATTTTTAATGTACATTTTCTTGTAATACAGGAAAATCCCCCTTCTATACGAATGAGTATATGTCGTTTCAGCCTCAATTGGCTCGGAAGCTTGTAGCTTTTGTCCCTAGTTGAGTGTTTCCCATGTCTGAGATTCTAGTCGACACGTCATACGAAAGTGTGCTCTTCCGCTTCCGTAAATCGATTTTCTTTTTATATTTTGTCGTATCATATTCCAAGCGATTTCGCTAGATATAAAACTCTGAAAAAGTTTAATATATATGTATATTTTTTTTAACAATAACATATATAACTAATGCTTTTTTACAGTTAACAAACAGTAATGAAATAATTTATCAATAATTTTATGGGTGTGAAACATTAAATTTATAATAATTCTAATGTATATCAAAAATAATATGTTTTGTTTTCTGGAAATAATCAATGAAGGAAATTGATTCTTCCTTACAACATAATAACAATAATGAAATTGGCTAAATCGTTTTGAAATTTTTTAAAACTAGATTTTCACGGAATTGGATTTGTCTATAAATTTTAGATATTGAATGTTATAAATTTGTTAACATTTTCCAATTTATGTTCATTTTGAAATGTATAAACAATTCATGTGCTATAAGTAGTATGTCTGTAAAATTTTATCAAGTTCATATTCTTTATTTAAATAATATTTGATATATGTCAAACTTTAATATCATATCTGTTACGTGTGATAGCATTCCAAACATAGTCGAAGCTCGAAAACGAAGCAGCACGCCGCGGCGATAGCCGCGAGTCAGCAATAATCATGAGATGCGAAAAATCGCGCGGCGACTCGTTCAGACAAGAAAATGCCGACATAGAAATTTGGTAGCTAAGCGAAGTTTGAAGACGCTGCAATAATAGCCTCATCGGTAGGTGAAAGAAAGAAGAAAGGACTGAGGTGGTTTTTACAATAAAAGCCGAAGCACACGACGAGACTACGACTAGCCAAAGAGAGACAACGAGGCTAGGATGCTGTCCGAGAAGGACTAGCTAAAGAGAGATAACGTGGCCAGGACATTGCCATCGGACGAGAGGAAGCAACAACGATCAACCTACCAATCAAGCCACCAAGTCCGCTACCAATATACAAATCTACCGCGCCGCGTTAGAAGCGACTCTCTCTCTCTCTCTCACTCGCTAGTATACAGCATAATAAAATAAGTATTTCTAATTTACTGTAAAATTACTTCATTGTGCACCTTTCTGGGCTCATCACCCGGACTGGCCACGAGAAACAAACCCCTTCACACTTAACATATCTTATACCGAGAGATAACTCTAGTCAAATTGAAATGTGAATCTTTTCGACTAAGTTTTGTGGGTAAATAGATTAGTCTATAAGTTTCCGAGATACTAAAAATAACAATTTTTTACAAATCGTAAATTTTTGGAGAATGGCTTTGCTTTAAATTTATAGATACTTCTGTAAGTGGTAAGAAAAAAATGTGTGTAAAAGTTCATGAATTATTATATGATTGCTTTATAAATATTGTTTCATAAATTTAAGAGACTAGTCATAATTCGTACGCCCTGATCGGTGGGTCGGATCGACTAAGTACAATGATTGCGCTGAGAGCATGAGTACCGAAAGACCGATTCCACTGCGGGTTTCGCTTGAGAGATTCGCCCAACCTATAAGGTAGAGGTCTGCAGCCGGGTTTGAGTCCTAGATCTTCACCGATTGATACAAGCACCACAGTTTCACACATGTGCTTTGTTTACCAACACACCACAGTTCTCCGTCGTCAATTAGCATCGCAAGGGAGAAAAAACAGGGCGATGTTAAATAAATTAAAAAAAAAATAATCCATGCGTGCTGCGTACACAATATCAACAAATATTTTAGACTTTATTACAGTACTTTTTATGAACATTATCTTTCAGAAAGCATAATATATTATTTATACTAAATCATAGATTTGAATTCTAAATTGTGAGGTTAGTAACTAAATCACAACAACATTTATTTTGTAATTAAATTATTAGACACAAAATTTTAATCAATTGGGATATTGAACAATTTAATGATAATTTTATTGACTTACTCAAATGCACACATAAAACAATTGATTAATGTCTATACCAAAATTTTTATTTCCTATCAGAGAATTTTTTGAATTTTGACGCTATATTCAGACCGGATATTGAACCATCAACCAATCGCATTGTTTCTTTAAATGCTTTACAATATTCTGTTATCTCCTTTTTAAGAGAGGATTATAAGGCTGGTTAGTAGATGGGCAATTTAATATCAACTATACACTTCAAAATTTTAAAATCATTCATCATTTTTTTTTTAATGGTTCTAAACCAGCCTTAGAATACAAATCTAAAATTTGAGAAATATCTCTGTTAGGGATTGATATGTATGAATAGAATATTTATCAAACTGTAAAAATAATATTCATAGCGCTATATGCATTTTATATTTAGCCACACGTGTAACAAAACAGGTCAAAATGAACCTTCGGTGGTAACGAAAAGGTTCCTCGCATAAACGCCTAATTCCGTTTGGTTAGCTTACTCTCACACTCGGAGCAGTCATGGAATGACCCTATCACAAAAAATTGGTACAAATGCATCTGTTCTCTAGACGCGCATTTTGAAGGGTTTGCCCCATGCAAATGTTTTAGGTTTTTACACTTTGATTTTATTGCCGACGCTGCTTAAAAACTTTATTGAATGTATTTTCAGCCAATAGGACACTACGGAAAATTTCCCACTATGTACATCCTTTAGTGTCACGGAGTTGATGTGCAAGATTCAAGTAGACGTAGCAAGCAGACTCACCGGAACGACCGTCTCATACACATCGGCTTGCGATGTAATTTTTATACCTTGACTTTTCTAAGTTTAAGTTTTCAACACCTTGTATTTTCACACTTATTTTAAATTAAATCATAGTTCAATCTCTACTCTAATCATAGTTCTCTCTCTCTCAATTATTTCTATAAAAATATTTCTGTATTATCATTTACTGGTAATCGTGCTTTTTGATTGAAACCCATCGGAACAGGCATGCTAATGATTCTACGAATCATCATTCTACTAATGATGCACGTGCTTTCTATTTGTAATTTTCTGAAGAGGCATCTAACTTACAGCCTTTCGAAATATCTAGTCCCACTCTTGAAGATGGAGGGATAAAGTAGTATTGAATGGTTAAAACAGAATGGGCTTAGTTTTGCGGCTGAGAAGGCCAGGACAGATCTCATCACTTGCGCAAAAAAGAGCAAGTACGCTACCTTTACAGTTGAGGACCGAAAGTTTACAACGGCAGAGGTGCTGAAATATTTTGGAATCATTTTACTCTAAAGGCGTGTAAAGTGGCCTAAGTGTTCGCTGGCATTATGCCAAACATAGGGGGATGAAAACATCCGCGACAATCTTTTCTCTCGTCGGTGGCAAGCTACGGAGTCACATGTCAGCGAACTTGTAGAATAGTCGCACTGAAAGTGGCCCATGTCTACCGTACCGTGTCCGATATCAATCATTCCATGATCGTAAGACCGATTCCCGTCCACCCAGTAGTAATAACTAAAAGAGCTAAAATATATCGTAAGAGTAGACGTACTGAAGAAGACGACTTAACCGATGGTCAAGGATGATCGGTGAATGCTAGCAGCGGCGATACATCCGCTGTCTCTCAAAGGCATAGGACGTAAAGATACCTACTTGGCTCACAGGACAACTGGAACGCAATAGTTATTTTTTCAATCTTCACTGTGGAGGATTCAATACTACTTTATCTCTCCATCTTCAAGGGTGGGACTAGATATTTCGAAAGGCTGTAACTTAGATGCCTCTTCAGAAAATTACAAATAGAAAGCACGTGCATCATTAATAGAATGATGATTAGTAGAATCATTAGCACGTCTGTCCCGATGGGTTTCAATCAAAAAGCACGATTACCAGTAAATGAAAATACAGAAATATTTTTATAGAAATAATTGAATCGATGAACCGTTAACATAAATATTAAAGTTACAAATAATAAAATAGAATGTATAATTTAGAATTTAGAAAAACGAAAAGTAGAAAACACGCGATAAAAAAACTCTCTCACTCACTCGCTTACACACACATACATATATATATCAATAAAACAAATTACTTTTAAACTAAATCTCGAATACTCCATTGTGGACCTTTCTGGGCTCATCACCCGGACTGGCCGCGAGAAAGAGGACCGCCTTCACACAACAACACATAAAAATAAAAATTTGAAGGATTAATTACATTAATTAACAAGATATCATCAGATTATCAAGATCAAAAATGTAATTAATTCTTCAAATTTTTGTCTTTGTGTTTTCGGATTTTGAAATTTCTATTTTTATGTGTTCTTACTTTCGGATTCTGTAAGCTTAAAATATAGTCATTCTTCATTTTTCTATCGCGTGTTTTCTACTTTTGCGTTTTTATAAATTCTGAATTATACTTTCTATTTTTATTATTTGTAACTTTAATATTTATGTTAGCGGTTCAATCGATTCAATTATTTTTATAAATATATTTTTATATTTCCATTTTCTGGTAATCGTGCATTTTTTATTGAAACGCATGAGACAAGCGTGCTTCTGCTAATGAGGCATGTGCTTTCTATTTGTAATTTTCTGAAAGGTAAGTCATCTAACTTACAGCCTTCCGAAATATTTAGACCCACCCTGTGTTGAGACTGATTAGCAACCCTTACTGAATCCAAACTGATTCTCCAATAAATCTCCAGCCTGTTATAAGTAACCCAGAAATGAAGAGAACGATATTAGAATGGTTTGTCTGGAGGTTTCACCCATGGGTATAAGTGTCAGACTCTGCACCTATCAGTATGCCGAAAAAACTTCCTCGAGTTTTTCAATAAAAATATTTTCAAAATTTTACTTTTATGCTTTCACTTATATATGTGAAAATGAAACATTCAAAATTAGAAAATTAAAAGTCTGATCCGAATTAGCTTTACCAAAAAATCTACGAAGATACCTTATATAAAAGTGTCATCATAAGTCTCAAAATTATTTACATATGTTTTCGGATATAGAAAAATTCCTTTAGTTTTTGATGTCTCAAAAATAGGCTTACACATGTCTGAAAAATATAGTTATATTCTACAGAATATTACAATAAAAAGTGTATATTTAAAATATTTCAGATTTTTTCTTTCTTTGTGAATTAAAAATTAACCAAAATATGGTGAATTCAGATATTAAAAATGGTACAGATACACAAGCCCAACTTGAAATTTTTAATAATATACTTACACTTATTTTTACGTTAAATCGTAGGTCATTTTAACAAAAGCCACCAATGTTAGATTTAGTCTTATAGTGACTATCAATTTTGTTAATTTTATTTTTTATCTTAGTTTTTCTGAAACTCATAAACATTCGTTTTGTAACAAAAAACCGATATTTTTGAAGTAATTGAATTAGATATTAAAAGCAAGTATAGAAAAAAGTATACATTAGTAACTGGCCTAATACCTTACATGTTTACAAACCAAAAATATGTGCAATGACGTAATAATAATATATTCATATTTACTACAATTAAATGTAGGAATCATTATTTTTGTAAGTGTTTTATTTTAGTTTTTAATTATAAAAGTAGGATAATTTTAGAAAATTAATATTATATTTAGTTATATACAGTAATGTAAAAAGTTTACTCCCTGACGTATCTCTTTACCATAGCATGAAAAGCTATGTGAATTCACAGACTATAGTTAACCACAAAATTTATGCATTTTCCCAAGCATGCAATCATAATTTCACTTTAAGCATTACGTCAGTTAACAACATAACATTTTCTGAACCACTTAGCCACTAAATTATTTTTAAATTCAAATGTCATGCTTGATTAAAGACTTCTAAGCAGACATAATGTATCAAAGATATCTTAATAGTTATTTGATCTTCTATTTTAAAATATTAAGAATAGCTTTATATAAAATAATAGACTTTATTACAATGTAACTAAGGCATATTTAACTTTAGTTCATTTACATTATTTTAGAATAATAAAATTTGATATCTATTATTGACTAATTCATTATCGTAATGGATTTTTCATTTCTTAAACATTATTCATTTTTGTTAGTAATCAATTTGATTAGCTTTAAAGTATGAACAGTTTAATATTAACTCCGTATTTTTTATAGCAGTACGTGTGAAGATCATATTCAAAGTGCGTTTTTTTTCGTTCAGACATATATTTTGAAAAAATAAATTTTATTTGAAAGTTATCTGACTATCAATTTTATACGGTTTCAATTTAAAAATATCATTACGGTAATATTTGAATAGATATTGTATATTTGTAATAGATAGTATGCATTTGTAATAAATAATGTGAATGTTGAAGCAACGACCCCTATGAAAATCAGTACGTTTCAATATTAGTATCATTTTCGATATCATGGCGAAAAATCTCATCAGTAAAAGTTCAACGCAAGTACAGCTAGCAAAGTTACGACACAATTAATATGATTTACGGTAATTGTGTTAATTTCGTATGTAAAATAGTATTTTTTTCTTGTCTAAATCCTAAGAGGTCATCAAAAATTTGAAAATAGATATATATAGAGAACATTATATAATTTTCCTTAGTGCCAACGTAACATTAACAATGGATTCTTTAAAAAAACAAAAAATAGTGCCAACGTATGTTATTATTACGTGAAGTATTATTTAATCAGTATTTAAAAGTCGATTGAGTTAAAAATGTGAAATTAAGATTTCCTCCACACGGCGCGTAAAGTGCGCACTATACGGCCTGCGGGCGAAAAACAGCCTACGCATTTTACGCTCCTCGTGGAGAAAAATAGTATACGCACCACGGCAGGAAGTAAAGAATGTCCCAGATCGCATGTAAATTGTCACCCGAGCCTTCGGCTTTTAATTGGGTGACAATTTACATGCGATCTGAGACATTCTTTACTTTTCCTCCCTAGATGCATAATATACTATTATTATTCTAATAACATCGAATTGCACAGATATTAATTAAATTTTTTACTGTTTTGCAAAAGGGTATCAAAATGTTCTAGAAAAAACGCACAATTTGAAGATGAACAACATAAAATTATACAAAACTTTAATGATCCAAACCCTAGGTTTTAATTTTTTTTTAATATTGTATTTTCTGTCATTTTCTCATTTTCATAACAATATTTGTGTTGAAATTTTGCTCGCCTATTTCTGTTTCTCTTTGGACTCTGCCTATGAATTCATTGAAATAATGCATTAGGAAAACAAACACTATATTTGAATTAATAGTTTTTGACATAAGTCAACGAATATTAAAATTAGAAAATATTTTTATAACGCGATTTTACTCATTAGATTTAATATATTTATACATAAATCAAATTATTATTTTCTTCTTTATTATTTCACCGGAAAAGAAATGAAAATGAAGAATAACAAAATGCAATAACCGTTGAAGCTCGCAAACAAGTGGAAAGATTATGATGAAAGGACTTTGGATTCTATAAGTCATGCAGAAATTCCTCTGGTCATAGCGCACATCATTTATATTTCACGAACCAAAGTCGGGGCTCCATATAATTGCGCTTGTGCTCATTTTTTCTTAGTTCTCCGGCGATGCTCACGCGCGTGCCTGAGAGGATTACAGTTCTGGCATACACATGACCATATTGGCTCAGGAAAAGGCAGTGGCCAGCTCGACCTCACGCACTTCTAAATCTTCGAGATTTCGTGCGCAGTCGGAAGTGCGCTTCCCTCATATTTACCGTACCACGTACAGTAATTTTCACGTGGGATTAATAAAGCGTGACTACGGTAATTAATGTGCTGAAACGTCGGGTAACTCTATACCCGAAGTGAAGCAGCTTTGATATCTGCCTTCGCAGCGATAATCGCACGTAGTAGCACCATGCGATCGTGGTGGATACGGGAGAACAAACGATAAATCAAGGTCCCCGTTATCTTGCACCCTATTTTCGTTCTCTCTTGTCGAGAGAGGCTGGCCACTGGATTCGAAATGGTTCCCGCTAGGCCTACTATTAGAGCCCAGGGCTGCCAACGGCATTGTAGGCTAAGGAGTCGCTAAGTCGGCAACAGCGCTTACACCCGCACGCCGAGACTGCATCGTGATAGTGGAGACAATCGCGTAAAACGTACATATTGACCACGTAGCAGAAGCTCGTTCATGTCGACGTACGCAGGGTCGTAAACAAATAACTGCCCCTACGCAAGGGAAAAGAGAAGGAGAGAACTGGATGAAACTTAACTGATATTGGTTATGTGGTGAGAGATAATCAAAGGCATTGTTTTATTCTGTGAAAGAATTATGAAATTTCAAGCATATCAGAAAACTCTTCAAGTATCTTTAAATTTTTTTTGACTGGTCACTTTTTACCCCTAGTTTTATTACATTACAAATAAAATTACAGATATGTGGATTAAAATTTTCATCTCGCAAATATCAATCGATTGTTAATGATAATATATAGTCTTTACTTTTTATAAAAAAAAAAAAAAAAAAATTGCTGGATTTTTTTCGATGCCCGAAATTAGAGCTTTAATGCGGAATTTGATCGAGATATCTTATATAGCTTTGAAACTTGTGATAATCTACTCACAGATCCACACACGTATGCGTGTGACTGTGTACATGCACTCAGCACCATCCAAATAGAGAAAACAAGCTTTTCCACGCTCACTTGAATAAGATATCTTAAGGAGCTTACGAACTGGCATGGCCCACATGTATACATAACTACGTGCCGATACTCGCACTCTCTCCCCTTTTCTTGTATAAATATTTGTATACGATAGCCTACACATTTACGGAGTGAGTGGCGAAAAACGAACACAGTGGGAAAAATATAGTCCTTGCTTTTTTGATATGCTGGAAATGATAAAATTTGATTAAGTGACTTTTCTGTCAACAAGTCTACAGCCGCGTTGATACATTTGATGATCCGTACTGAAAGTTTTCTAATTTTATTTAATATTATTATGTATAGAACTGATTTAAATTATTATTAAAATAAATTTTATTGCCCAGTAAAATTAATCATATATCTTGTGCTTATATTACTTAAGATTTTAAAATTTTATGTATTTAATTAAATTTTCAATATTAATCTTTTGAACTAAATAATTAAATCCAACCGATTCAAATCAGTTATTTATTATCCACAATCAATAATTATCACACTTTCTTTTACTCCGTTGAAGTATCTGCACCATTTTACTATTATAAAGATTTCACCAATGTGAAAAAATCAATAAATCAAATCATATATTTATGAAGTTTTTCATCTTGAAATTCATGAAAACCGTTAGAGTAAATATCCAAGATTCGTTCGTGACTTTTCAAGCGTTAAATGGAAAAAAGCGACAATCAGGTATGTGCAGCACGCAAAAATGCCGATGGGTAGAGTTATTTTTTTCATCTTGAAATATGATTTCTCTTATATAAGAAACGTTGCATGTAAACCTATCAAACTTTTCATTCGAGTGCATGTTACATTACCATTACAATCTAAAATATGTCAAAAGAATTTAATGTTTCAACCAATTCATCCAAACGAAAGTATTGCATTTTTACAGAAATATTAGAAAAAGTAAACAAAATAAATTATTTATATAATATTAAAGAGAATTTCAGCTGTAAATATTTTAAGCTACTTATTTAACAAAATGTTTGTAAAAACGATTCGTATTTCGTATTTAGTTTTAATATTCGCGTATCTCTAGAGTTTTATTTTTATTCTTCTCTTTTATCCTGCTGCATATGTTTGTCGATTCCTACGTTGCACTCATCTTCTAAGCACACACGGAGATCTCGTGCTGTGGATTGCACTAGTAGTAGATTCATTGGATAAACGTCTAAGCGGTTTTAAACGAAAATAAACGCGGCGAATCCATTAAGATTCTATCTGAATACCTACGGGCTACCAAAAGTGGAGAAAATTCCAAGGAAACGGGAATAGAAACTATGTGGACGTACGCCGACGCAGCTCTATTGCAATCCGCGTTACCTCGCTCAGTTTTATTATATCGAGCGCCTGCTGAGCACGTGTAATTTACCCCATTGCATATTTCACCAAAGCGTCGAGACGCATATGCGCTCGTAAAAATGTCGCGGTTTAAACCAGACACGCATCGTTCGTCGCGATTTTTCTCCAACATGCTCGTACGCAGCCTTTGGAATGCTTTTGATGAAGCGTTTGGAATACGCTAAAGTGGGTATTTTATGATTCGATTAAATTCCGTACCTTAGAATAATGCTAATAAAATATGTATTAGCTTGGTGATAGCCATGAGACAGAAACGCTTTTATTTATTTTTTTTATGCTTCTCCCGTTCGCCTAGCGGTGTCTGAGTGTCACTCGTGAAAATAAAACAAAACCTATGCTGATTATGCTGCAGATAAAATTTATGATGGCATGATCAGACCCCTAACTTTTTATATATGACCAATTTCTAGTTCATTCATAATTTTTAAAATGATTGTTGTAATAAATAATGTATTGATAAAAAAATTACATTTACATTTCTTATTTTATCTTAAAATATAATTCGGCAAGAGAAAAATGTTCAGTAATACACATATAAATGTGAAACAATAAAATTTCAGACGAATTAGTGTATTTTGGAAGATTTAGAAGAAACTGTGTGATAGTAAAACAAACCACTGCCAATTCATTGGCACTTAGGTTCCTCAAACTATTTTATCGATTCCTTTTATTAAATTTAAATTTAAAAAAATGTAATTATTTAAATCTATATTTTTAATAAATTATACAAGTTATAGATATAAATTTTTTTATTTTCAAGCAAAATTAATATATAAAGATAACTATAATTTTTTATTTAATTTATTGTTTTTTAATTATTTTAATTGGTGGAATATATCTTTTTTTAATTTCGAAATATAACCTATTTACAAAATATTACGTGATAAACAGGTCTAGAAAAATTTTAACCTCAAATATCTCTAAAATTTGTGAACCAATCATTTTTCCAAATAAAGTCGATAGAGAAATATTAATAATCTACCTCTGCAATGAATTTTAAAGCGAATAAGACAATTTTAGTCTCGTAATGTTGAACATACAAAACTCTTTTCTTTCATTTTTCAATTTTTACGTTTTTGTTAATAACAAAAGAACCGTTATAGCTAAAAAATTAATTTTTTTTTAGAAAATATAGGTAATTTAATTCTCTTTCGAATGCTATACACCCCATGCAGATACATAGAGTCGTTCTTGAGAAATTATGGTTTAAAAAAAAGTAAAAAAAATTTTAACTTCAAATATCTTCGAAATTTATGAATCAATCCTTTTGCTCAAACAACTGTCTCGATTCGTATACAAAATCTACCCCTGTAAAGAATTTCAAAGTGATTAAGTCAATTGTACTCTAGTTATGCAACGATAAAAAATTCACTTTTTTTATAAATTAATTTTTTCTCCAAAAATAATGAATCAAAAAGCTATAAATTTAGTAAGTTGTAGTATTCAATATCCTTTATAACCAAAAAATATTCATGTTAATATCTTTTTTTAATTTCGAAATATAACCTATTTACAAAATAATACGTTTTCATTAATAACTTGTGATGAAATATAGCTATCGACTTCTTTTTTTTTTTTAAATTGTAGAAAATTTTATCCTGCATACAGAAAATTCATAATATATAAACAATATTTGATTTAAATATTAAAAAAATCAAAAATAAAAATTTTGAATATTGAAAAATGGCTATAAAAAAAAATTAATTTTACAAAAATAGTATATTGGCCCGAAGAGTTTGAGCAAAATCTAAAAAAATGATCACTGAATCGTGGAAATCGGTCGAGTTGATCATAAGATATCAGTGATGGACATACATACGTACATACATACATCCATACACACATACATCCATACGGACATTTTCTAAAATTAGTGTATTTCAATTACAAATTTTATAAATAACATTCCTAGCACATTATCTGAAATAATGTTTTTTTTACTATCACAAGGCTTCCTCTAAGACGAAGCAAAAATTAATTTAACAAAAAAAATAGTAGTTTGAGGAAGCTAAGTGCCAATGAATTGGCAGCGGTTCTTTTTACTTTGACGAAAAATCAAATAAAAATTATCGGTGTTTTTTTATCGTAGTAGACAAAAACAACGAAAATTTGAATGCAAACAACTTTGTACTTAAGTTTATATATAATGAGACCGTAGGATACACTTATAGAAAATAAGAATTATTTTTCTACAAATCTTTTTTCAACAAAATTGTCAAATTTATCCTTAAACTAATATAATAACACAAGGTTCAAAATTTTGTATAATGATAAAAATGACTATTTTAACCAAGATTAAACATGACTTTTCTCTTACGAATAACTATTATAGAGATAATGTTCCTCTAAATGAATGTGAAGATATTCGTTTTATTATAGTATTGTCTGAAATACGAGCTATATTGTCTCATAGTAATGAAAAAAAAAAAAAAAAAAAAAATTAATAGCTGTAATAGATTGTGTGGAAGATTTCATATCCGTAGTATCCTAATTCTACTTTGTAGGACAAAACAGTTTAAGAAGATACTTACAAAGAAAGTTACGTTTATGTTAACGTCATTCCGAACATATATTATACCTTTTGCGAATATAATAATTGTGAAATGTATTTAGATTTATATATAATGTTTTTCAACGTGCTTAAAAATATAGCTTATTTTCATCAACTAGCAAGGTATGCTTTAGTCTGTTTATAAAAATTATTTTTCATAAATATTATTGTTATTTGTTTATTGTATTTATTAATCTACGAAGTTATGAAATATAAGAGATTGCCTAATTATAAAGAATGATTTGTTTAAAACTGTACTTTATCCGTTTTAATTAAAGTCCATTATTGAAACGCACCTTTACTTTCTTTAATTTCTTCTACAATTTTTCTTTTTTAATTTAATTTTTTTATTTATAATTTATAACAAATTACAACTTAAATAAATTTATTAGAAATAATTGAATTAAATTTGTTTAACGGTGTTATACTCAATAATATCTGTAATTTAAATTTGATTAAAAAAAATATATAACAACTTCAAAATAATATAAATATATACACTCAAACGCATCGTTCGGGATTTTTGGAAATTATAACTTTATATCAAATACAGCTTTGAAGTGGTTTTCGCCAAACATCTGGTTTATAGTATCCCAAAAAGAAGTTCAACGGCGCCACTTTGAATGTGTTGACCTTGACTGAGCATTTAAGACCATTAGAGTTTAAAATTAGAAAAGCAAACTTAAGCGATTTCAACCTTAACATCCATACAAGATATATTTTATCGCTTATAAACCTACCAACAACGAATAAAAAGATGCTTCTAGAGTGAATTAATTTTTTAGTTCAGAAAAAAAATAAAAATTCACAACTTAAGTTTTATCAAGATTCATAAATCGCTCAATTACGACTATGCAGACCTTCTGACAATCTATTTAAATTAATTTACGTCTAATACAAAAAAAGGAAAGGTTCATATTATTTCTAAACATAAAAAAAAGATGAAGTAAAAAATTGACAGAAAAAAAATAATATCTTCTTTTACAGCCTTTGATAAATAAAAAATGAGTATTTCGATTACCTATATATAAGAGAGTAAAAGGCGATTGATTTGGGCTATAACTTTGATTCATGTGTTTTATTTTTGAGATCCTAAAACACATCACCCAGTCTCGACAAGATCGATATCCTGAAGGGATGATGTAGTGACCCGTGTTTATTTTACTAAGGTTGTATGATCGCCATATGTGGTTCTTTGGTCATTTATGCACGAAATTTGTATAACACCTTACTTCCAAATATTAACCTTCGGTGCATTACGTTGCTTAAACTTATTTTCATATTTATTGATTATTGTCAACGAATATTGAAATAACTATTGAAATATCAAGGAATATTTGAAAAAAAAAACAAAAAAAAAGTTAAAAAGCACTATTTTTACTATTTTTACAACTTTAATTGTACATAACTTTTTTCAGTGATCTTCTTTGATTATCTTTTTTGATCTTCAACCATTTTCGGGATGGTGTTATTTGAAAAATAATATTTTGAGGAATCACTCTTTTTTGGGTCAAATCAATCATGTCGTATTCGCCTTTTTTCAGTTTGAATATTGTATTTTAAAATATTAATACCAAAAAGTATTTTATTAATAAAAAGAAATTTTTATCAATTCTTCTTGGAATTTGTAAACTCTTTCTCATATAATTTACTATACAAAAAGTTTCAAGTTTTTTTAGTTAAAAAATCATAAAAATTGAAAAATATTCATAAAATTCAAATTTTTTTAATTTTCAAAAAAATTTAACTCATGAACGGTTGCATATTTTGCTTTAAAATTTTACATTTGTATTTTGAGGCTGATTTCAAACAATTAAAAAAAATTATGAGCAATTTTAAAATTTTGACCTTCAACAGTTGACGTGAAATGACTCATATACACACACACACACACACACACACACGCACGCACGAACGCACGCACGCACGCACGCACGCACGCACACACATAACGCATAATATAATTGTACGAAAAACATTACGACCAGTACTTTTGCTGTGGCGGATATGCTGAGACTGATTTAACTATTTCCACTACTATGCTTTTTTTACTTCCCTTCATTTCAAATTCGATTCTTCAATTTTGAATAAAGGAAAACCATACAAAATGTAAATCAGAATATTTCATAAATCTTTTTTTCTTTCATTCGTACAATGCATATTTACGTGCAACAAAAAATATATTATATATTGTCGAAAAAATAGTTTTCTAAAAAAATTTAGTTTTCCAATTTCGTCGACACTGGGATGAAATAGGGAGTTCCATTTTTCAAATTCAAAATAAGTTTTACACATTTCAATCGATTTAATTCAATTTGTACATTGATTGAGAAAATTGATTTTTGACATACGTAATAATTTGTTATTAATACGCGATTTATTTGATTTTAATTCATCGTGCATTTGTACGAAGAAAATATTTATTACCGGTCGATGAATATTTTACATACGTATGTCGGTCGGCCATTCGGAAAACGTGTAATAGGGCAAGCGTCTGTGTTGAAGTTGACAATAGCGAAGAAGTTGTATGGTCTTAGTACGACGTAACTATTACGATAAGTACTGGAACTATACTCAACTGCTGTTCGGGCAGTAAAAATGATATTTTTTGCCATTTAATATTAATTAATTGCAATTACAACTTTAGTTACAATTTAGTCAATATTTTCATTTCTATTTCAAAAGCAAAATTTTTAATAATAATAGAATATTTTCTGAAGCCAAGTCATTTATTCATTGAATATTAGGAAATTATAAACTTTGGTCAAGAAATTTGTTGAAATTGACCATTTACGTGTTAGTGAATAATTTGACGTGCGAATTTTTAAAATGCCACTAATATTATAGTAGAACTTAATAATACTCTGTTCAATAAGTATTACTTATGCGTACGTTTGTTAAACATAAGGGTATACTCATAAATTGCATTAAACAGACGAATTATTGTAAAATTATTTTCAATAACAATTCAAATGTCAATTAGAAATAAAAAATTTTTTAAAACATCAAGTTTAATGTTCTAAAAAATTACTCGTATATAGTTATAAATTTTAGACATATTAAGTACAAAAATTTGCTATATATATATTTTTATATTTCACGCAAATTATTATTATTTTTATATTTCAACAAATTTTCGAGTGTTTAAAAATCAGTCAAATTTTTGTTGATTTTTTGCTAAATACGTATACTTGCCGGACGCGGTAAGAGAAAATTAAAAAAAATTTATTTTCCTTGGAAATTGAAAATATTGTTTTAAACAAATATCGTTACGAGATTTTTAAGAATTCCATAAGTATAATAAAAAAATTATGAATTTTAATAGCGAAAATTACTAAAAAAAAATTAAATAAACATTCGTTTTTTAAATACTCAACAATTTGTTGATTGATTTCATAACTTTCTTGTCTTTAATAAACATTTAAAAATAAAAGAGAGAGACAGAGGGAGAGAGAGAGAAACAGATATACTTACTCGCCAATCTTTTTACTTTTTTTTAAAAGTAATTTTAGAGAGATTTCACGAGTTTTTAAGTGCGCACACGTCGCTTAGTTGTATATACGCGCATCGTGAGTGACGATCTATACATAGCCCTACAAAAAAATATTAGCTGATTTATAAGCTTAAACAATCCCCCTTTTCCACCTGCCGCAAATAAGATGCGTACATGGTACACATGCAAACGCACACGCACACGCACACACACGCACGCACGCACGCACGCATACACACACAAAACAGCAGCTGAATCGCGACACGAGGGCTACAGGGACTCAGCTGTGTTCGCTCGCACTCTCTCCTCGCGAAGCAGAGCGCAGTCCTTCGTACGCTGTTAGCACTACATTTTTTGATAGAATTTGACATGAAGTAGAGGCACAAAAACTTTCCACTAGATTCCCCCCAGAAATTTCCTACAGGCTGAACGAAAAAATTTATAATTGATTTTGCGGTTACTAAATTCGACCCTTGATTAATCGAATACGAAAGCATCTCTCACCACGAAACTTTTTATAGATAGAATGTACGTAAAAAGTACTTTCAAATGAATCCCTCATATGTTGTATTTACTTCTGCAATAATATAATATGAGAAATGTGCCAAAAAAGTAAGGTTAGAAAACCCAATAACTAAGTATAAAGGGTACGGCATCGCCCTACTCGCTTGAGACGTCACGTTACGTTCCTTACTCGCCAAGCAGGGCGCTGCCGCGCTCTTGGATACCACGTTAAATCCATGTGAAAGTGTTCGAGATGCTCAAATGAGTATATACATAGTTATATATTTTTAAAATATCTCTTAAGACAGCAAAATATCTTACTTCTTTTCAATATATGTTATATATTTTTTTAAGTTTTCTTATGATAGTGATTATTTGTTTATAAGGATATTTATAGTGATTGTTTAAATTGATTGTTGTTTTTTTTAATAAACTTAAATATAATTCCGTAAACAATAAAATAGTATACCAAAGTCACCCAGATTTAACTTAATCAATACAATCTAGTAAACTGAAAAAGTTGAAAGGCTAAAAAAATGTATAAGCTCACGAAATTCATCAACCAAGGCTGAACTTTTTTTGAGCTTTTACTCTAAAAAAATATGAATAAATAATTGAGCCAAAAGATGTTGAAAACAATACCCATGACACTATCAATATGGTAAGAACATAGAAATCGTATGTTCTTGAAAAATTTATTTTTACCTACAACGATTTTCTATTGCAGAACATTTATCAACCATTTACTCGAACCCCCAGTATAATATGTCCTGTACAACTTTTACAGATTAATATTATAGATGAATATTAAAAAAATTACTAAAACTATTTTGGTAGTAAGTATACTCTTTATATATGGTTTATTATTGTTACTATCATTATTATTATGTAAAATCCATTACGTTATATATCTGTACCTTATATAGTATTCATATAATCTCATATATGCTGTAGTATTTATGATGGTGATTATAACTTTGTAAAATCATAATATATGAGATTTGAGGAAGCTAAGTGACAATGTGATTTAGCAGGGAATTTTTATTTAAATTTATTTTTTATTGTCACAAACAAATTTTCGTCTACATAAAGCTTAAAAACAGGGTTAAATAAAGAATATAAAAAAGAGTTAGGTTAAGAGTTAAGAAAATGATTTCGTAAATCATTAAGAAAAGGATTAAGAAAAAGGTTCGAATGAACGAATAATTATTTTATACCTAGCAAGTGTTAGAATCAAACCTTTTTTCTCTTTCTATGCGTGTGTGTGTGTGTGTAAATGTATATATTTATGTGTATATATATATATATATACATTCAAAGAAACAATTTGGTCTTATAATAAATGCATTGAATGTGTAATGTGTAATAATAAGAATTTGCAGATGTTTTAATTACACACTAAATTACACTCATTCCTCATGAAACGGTTCATTAAGTTTCTGTGATCCCGTTAAACCTACTAAAATAAGAAATTATTCATTTGTAATTAAGTTAGTTAGAAAGAAAAAATATACTTATGATATATAATTTTTGAAATTGCAATATACAGAATTTATATCTGTGGTTTAGAGGCATAACCACATAAGTTCATTCAAGTTTATGGAAAAAGGGGTCTTAACATTCAAACTTACATGTATGACCGGAAGAAACGGGATGAGTCGTGATACTATACTAATTAATTGACACAGTCAAAACCTGAGGTTTTCTCGATTTTTAAGAAAATTGGACTTACACGGTTATGCCTCGGAGATAGATACATTATAGGAAGGTGAGACGATACGAGCAGTATATTGGCTGTTAGTTTTTATAAAGAACTATAATAAAGTAAAAATATTTTCAACGGTATTATTTACACGGAGAAAAATATTAGAGTGAAAATTGACATAATGTCTGATTGTAAATGTGGATCAGACTTAAAGACTAAAAAACTTCCCATAATTTTTTTGATAATTTTAGTAATCTCACTATTACAATTAGGCATGCCAATTTTTATTACAATATTTTTTCGTATACGAATTCAATTTTATTATAAAATAGAGATTTAATTTAAAAAATAGTATAATCTTGAAATATTTCACTTATATGCGCATACTCCGAATATGTTTATATAATAACTTTCCAGGTCAAGAGGTTTGATTCTTAAATAATACAGATACCTAGTTGTTACTATTTTCTGATGATTTCAAGTGATTACTCACAGAAATGAATAATTTCATCATGCAGCTAATCATTAAATATTTTTAATAAAAATTATCAGTCGTTTTGCTTTAAGTATTAAAATATGATTACTATAGACCTTTTTCACATATAAAATTCTATAATGCAATAGAGTTAAAAAACGTAAAAGAAAAAATTTTAATGTGAAAATGAAAGTTTAAGAGTCTAAAAATCACATACCAGTATTAAAAAATGTGACATGTAATATCCATCATAATTTCTCACACACAATTGTAGTGTGCATTTTTCATTACCTTAAAGCTTACTCATTTTTTATCATTGTAAAATACAAGTATTTTTAATATTTTTTGTAGAATTATGTTTTACTACCGCAACGGTTTGTTACAAAAAGTAATCGTATTTTGGATTACTTTATTATAGTTATATCGAAAACTCATATTACCTTACGGCCGATATCTCTTAACTTTTCCTTATGTGTGTATGCGTATGTATAAGTTAGTGTGTACATGATTGTAAATCTTGTGATTTACAGTTTCTATATAAATCAATGGAATCTCACTGCAAATTAGTTACTGTGATTGTACTGTTTCAGTTTAAGAAATTATAGTTCAGTTTCTTTTGTCAATGTTAATTTTTTATTATGAAAAGATTTTGAAATTTAGAACTTTTATTTTACATTTGTCTATATTTCAAAGGTGTACAAATCGTAAATGCGTAATACGCAAAGTCAAATTCTCCATTTTGAAACAAATTTTTCTAAGGTAAAAGTACCGATACTTAGTCATAAAAAATGCAGCTTAGGGAATATTTTCACTATTACAAATACTACTTTCTTTTATAAATCTAATCTAGATATATAGATTTAAAATAACTAACAAGGGATGGCGTTGTTTGATATATATTTCATGAAGATAAATTTGAATTATGATGATGATGTATGCTTCGGCAGCCGCCTACTGATAGTTTCATATATGATTAAGGACGATTCCAGCCCAAATAGAAACCGCATAGATAAAAAATATTTACATACATAAAATAATAACTTAACAACTACATATAGTTAGATTCAAGTAATATGTATTTTTAGATATTTTTAGTAGATAAGTTTAAACAATTAAACACAATAGTATATGCTGTCGATATGTAATAGACAATTAATTTATCACATATTTTAGATGAAGAAAGACAGTGTACTAGTGTATAAACTAGTATATGAACAAGGTTTTATGGAAACAAAATTTCTGAATTTTTAAATCTTGTGCAAAACAATTATTGTTCAAATTTCCAAAATATTTGAGATTCAATTTTCTGTACATTTTTCAAATCATATTTTCTTACATAATGTATTCCGGTTTGTTAGAATTATTAGGACATTTGTTATATTATGTAGGTTACATATTATATGTTACTCAAAGTGAAAATTTTATCTCTTTTTCACATAAATAAACATCTTTGAAATTTTACTAAATTTTACTAAATTCACATACATTTAAAAATTATACTTGTTTTTTTCAACAAAATCTTACGGTACGAATTTCTCAATTAGAAATCATCATTAAAAAACTTTCAGGCTATATAATATTATAGTTTTTTTGTAATTTTGATTGTTAAAATGTATTGAAATTAAAAATTAACATACTTCATAGAATAGTAAATTAAATGTGAAAAAAGCCAAGTGCAGATTTTTTCAAATATTTTCTTTTTTTGAAAAATTTAAATCCATTTACATTGGAACATGACCTGCAGAAAATAATACATAAGCATATAGTTTTTTTTGTTTAAAGAAATTGCTAATAGCAAAAAGCTTGAAGTAATAACTGATGTATAAAGCTCAGTCTCTATTTTCTTACAATAGATTTGATTCTGAAATTGTAGTTATAGGTCCTCAAAATGAATTTGAATCATAAATTACATTTAAACCATTATGAAACAAACATTTACGTCATCGTTAAATTATTAGACATTTTCGATTCTTTCTCTCATTTTCGAAAATTAAAATCTATATCTTATTTTTAGCGTTCTGATAACAATTATTTAAGTATTTATGTAAGTATTACAAAATGAATTTACGATAACTAATAAAATCTTTTTTGTTTATTCAAGCATTTATAGACAGTAATGAATACAAAAAGTAAGCAGATTTAAGTTAAAAGTTGCAACATATTTTACATAATCATGCATTTTTTATGACTTCATCGTAGTTTCTAGCTACGCTCAGGCGTAGACAAGATCGAAGCTGGTTCACCAGATAAATTATGTTATTAGCCATGAAATCACCAATGTCAATTTTAAAAGACTTCTTTGAACAGTTATTTAATCTAATCATCAATTTTCGAACAAATATGCTTGGTATGCTCAATACAAAGACTTACTTAAACTAAAAACCCGTTTTGAATTCAAATAAAAAATGGAAACAAATACATGAAAGGTTTTGCCTACCTGCGCATCAATAAATCAGTGCTTGATGGAATGAAATGGCATAGATACTGTGGCTAATAGTTAATTTTCGAAATGATTCGGAAAGAAACGAAAAAACTAGTTTCGAAAATGCATTCTCGTTTTCTCTTACCTTCAAGCTTGATAGATGAATAGTCTTAAAGCTCAGTTCTACTTCAACAGCAACCAGGATCCTCTTATCCGCTCATTAATTGGATCGACGATATCCAATTGGTAACAACTGCAGCGTGGAACAGAAAACTCAATAGGATCGCCACTGTCTCCGGTGTCCTTTATCGCGCCGCACACACGATAAAAAGAAATCATAACACCAACTTCGCCGCCGCTTCTATTGCTTTGCTTCCCGCTCTACGTTTTATTCTCCGAGAAAGTCACCTTATAACCCAAAGTACCCGTTCTTAATGAAAAACTTTAGCTACTCGTATTTTCTATCTGCAAGAATGCAAACTTGAAAACTGGCGCCCGAAGAGGTGATGCTGTGGGCTCTCGGAACAGCAGTGGCCGTATCGCAACCTGGCTGTATGGAAGCGCGGCGCGCAACTGAAATAGTCGTGGCGCCTGCTTCGGCGCACACACCAGCTCGCACTCTCCATCCTCTGCTACTTGTTACGCAGCCGCCGCGGACACAGCGCAGTCGCTTCATCACTGTTACGATCCAGGGGCGAGAAAGCAAGTTTTGTCCCTTGGTCGGCGTTATCTCTCCGTAGTCATCTCTCTAGGTACCAGTATTGGGGAAGACGACAGAGAGTCGATTCGAGACTTAGTAGCAAAGAGCTGAAAGTATATCCGACGAAATACGATCTCAAAAGCACGCAGTTTATGTTGGTTTAACGAAGATTACATAGCGGAACGTTAGTGGGGCGTCTAAATGTAAACAGGCGTAGATATACAGATTTTCGTCTTTTTCAATGGAGTAAGATACTTCAGGAGATACTTAAAGCACGTTTTACTAGCAGAAAAAGACTTGAATATGTCTCACTATACTTGATTTGTATTACTAGCTTAAATAGGCGTATATCAGCAAACCCCAAAAAATTTTACCTTTTCGGAAATGACAAAATTTTAGATTTAAAAAGCTATAACACAAATTCTTTACAAAGCTCATAATTAAACAAAATTTTTAAGTAGAGAAATAAATAAAAAGCTCCACTAAATGATAGAAGAAGATTTTGTAATGAAAAATTACAAGAAGATCGAAAAAGCTAGTCATTTTGAGTTTTTTATGTACTTTTCAATGTAGAAAAAAGTCACTATGATCATTGTCAAATTTTCAGAGCTTTTTCTTTATAACAAAAGCTTGAACTTAAGTCCTGGTAAATCGATGTGTCATGAAAAAAGTCCAGGTTTAAGAGATTTTAACTTTTTATTTCTTGAATATTGGAAAAGAGAAACTCTTATATTTGGGCTTTTTTCATGGCAAATGGATCTACCAGAGTTTAAATTCAAGATTTTGTTATAAAAAAAAGTTCTATAAATTGCAAAAAATTGCATGTATCAAAAAACGCATACTAAAACACCAAATTAGTCACTTTTTCGCTCTTTTTGTAATTTTTTCTAAAACAGTTTTTAGTTATCATTAAGTTGTACATTTTTTCATTTCTTTATTGAAAAATAAACATTTTCTTTTTTGGTACACTAATGCACTTTGAAAAGAGCTTAAATCTACAATTTTGCAGTTTCCAAATGCATACAAGTTTCTAGGATTTGCTCATATGCATGTCTTTTACGTTATCAGCAATTTTACAATATTAGTAGCATAAAAACTAGTTTACGGTGAAATAAAAAGCCAGACATATATTGCTATTATTTGACCTCTCACGAGTTTACAAATATTAATTCCTTGAAATATACTAAGCAAAGAAACTCGGGTAAAAAATTTTTATATATGATTATATATAATATATAAGTATATTTATAATAAGTCTTGGTAGTATATGAAAATGTTTGGGGATGCTATTGAATATGTAAATCTGACTGTATATAATCACTGACAATACATACTTTCATATAAGTATGTATAGTCATACATATTTAATTATTTATTTATTAAAACCAGAGTAAATACAAAAATATTACATTACTTTACGCAGTAATCCAGCAGAGGAAGTCACTTCCTGCGCGCTGATCTGGTACACAAAATGTACTTAAAAACTAAAACTTACTAACTAAAAATTTGTTTTTCTTATTCATTTATAAAAGCTCTGTTCTGTGAACTACATATGATTACGTTCTTCTTCAAATCTAGTTTCTCTTCTTAAGAAGCTGAGTGTCCTTCTTTATTTGTATCTAATTTTCGAGTATCCATTCCTTAATTTTCATTTTTCTTTTATTTTTATTTGTTAGTGTTTTGAAGTTGTTGGGTAATTCGTTGAAGTAGGTTATTGCCCTAATATAACTGCTTTTATCGCTGACTCTTTTACGGTGTTTGGGTATTAATATACTCTTTTTCCTAGTGTTACTGTTTGATGAAATGAAACTGTTCTTTAGATCTTCATAGTGATGCATTATAGATTCAAAAGTAAAAAACATAAGATGTATAATAATTCTTAAGAAAAATTTTCGTTGTTCTAAAATATGGATCATAATTGTTAATCTTTTTAGAAATGAGAAATAAAACACTTTAAAAAATAATGCCTTTTTTAAAATAATATCGTTTAAATTCAGACAATTGACTCGTGTAACTGAATACATACAATTCTACTATTTTGTTGTACATGTAGAGAAAATGCATTTATTTTGAACTATTTCTACAATAGCAACGTAAACGTATTATATTTAACAATTGCTTTAGGGTAGAGATTTAAATCATTGCTATCAATTTGATGCGAAATGAGTTGCACTTCATTAAAGTTGCATAGTAGAGTAGCTTTGATTTCTTTGTGAAGCCCTCGATTATATTTCACGATACCGAATGCACCTGGAGTTGATTGAATTTTGTATTTTAATGATAACTAAAATGGCTAGTAACGGACAGAAATTTCACGAGGAAGTTAATATTTTGAAATGGAAAAGTCGACGTGACCTATAGTGAACCCCATCACCCGGCGAATAAGTCCAAATACTAAAGTTGATGTATAATATAAGTCACCACCAAGATAATAAGGAAGAATTGATATTGAATATGATTTTTGTAACTAAGCAAGTTCTCGTCAACAAAACATTATCTAAGTAAAATTAATATTCGAGTTAACAGATACTAGAATTTATTTAGTTTTTATAGACAGTAGCAAATTGAATTATTTGCCCCACAAGACTATTTAAGAAAAATTTTGTACAATACGTGTAATTTGTAATATTATATACAAATATTGGTCATTATATAATAAGATTTGAGATTTACTAGAAGTTATTAATAAGAGTTATAGATGGCCATATGTAAATGTATATTACATTAATTATACTATATATAAATATATATAAAAGATCCAATTCTATATGTAATTTTATTCTATTTCTCTGTGATTAAATTTAAAACCGCTGTTAACTGCTTTAGCAGAATGCTTTCTCAAAGAGAATTGATAAATTACATCAAATAATTTTTTTAAATGTATATACGTA